>VZTB01014839.1:282813-357039 GCA_013397245.1 Thryothorus ludovicianus | reverse complement strand
CCCCGCTGCTGTCTCCCTGCTCTTCCCGCTGCTGTCCCTGCTGCTGTCCCCACTCGTGTGCGGCAGTGGGAGCCCCGAACGTGGGAGCTGCCCTAGAGGGAGCCTGGGGGATGCTGCTGCTGCACAGACAAGGGGCTGCTGCAGAAGAGCCTTCCCTGGGGGCTCTCCGGGCTGGGAGCAGGTGGGACAGGGGTCCGGCTGCCTCCTGAGAGAGTTCGTGGGGAGCAGGAAGGACTTTGCATTCCCCAGGCAGAGCGCCTGGTCCCCCAGGGAATGCAAATCCATCTACACCCAGCAACATGGGTAGAGTAGAGCAGCACCAATCCTCTGTGTGCCTCCAGCCACTGCAGTAAGAGAGAGCTGGACTTGAATAAATCTCATGCTAGGGATGGAGGAATCTGTGCCTTCTGCTTTATACTTCATGTATGACAAAAGCCTGTTAGCTTCTTTTGTGTAAGTAAAAATAACTTCACCTCTTTCTTTTTCCTTATGCATATTCTTTTCTGATTCTAAGATTCCCCATTTGCATCACAGTGCTATCCTAATTCCCAATGGTATGAGATTATTTTCACATGTTCTTTTTTCTTCCTAGATTAAGCTAGTGATTTATTGTACCCACTAAAAGCCTTTTCTAAACTCAGACCAGTATGAGAATCCCTTTTCTTTGCTCGCTGACTTTTAAAAACTTGAGAGAGCACCAGTAATTCAAATGCAAGCAACAGTGCTGGGAATGTTTCTGACTCACTATAATTACTGGAGCAAAGGCAGTTCAATAGAGATACTGATAAGTTTGCTCCAAGGAGTGTAGAGCAAAGGGAAAACAGTTTCCTCCTCCCTTCTCTTATATGTAAAAACAACAGTATTCTAAAAGGGCAGGAAAACGCAAAAGAAAAAAAAAAAAGGCTTTCTTTTTATTTTTTTTTTTAACCTGAGCTTCGAGATGATATTCCCAAGACAGCCTACCAAAAACAGGGGACCAAAGTTCAGCTGTAGCATAAAACTGAATGAGCAGAGATTCCATTAGGGATTAAAACGACAAAATTAAGGTCAATTAATTTAGGTCAACCAAAGAATGACCCAGTTGTTAACTATGGGCCATTTTCCATGTCTAGAGTATCTTGCCTGCTGCTCTGGAGAAGCCATGTCTCCTACAGATTCTGTGGCACAGCTGCCCGTTCTTGTGGTTATCTCCTAAACTCTGGGGTTTCCCAAATGGCAATAGATACCAATGCTTAGACACCAGTCACTTACACGTGGGCATTTAGGTGTCTTAGCTTTGAACTGAACATCTCCTAGAATATCTGTTTCCTCTTTCATCTCTCTGAAATTATATAGTGATTCTTTTGTGGTTGATATTGCACATTAAGCTGAAGAAAACATTTAACAGTTATTGGAAAATAAATCACATAATTTTTTTTTAGAATAACTGTCAACATTGTCAGCCCTTCATTTGTATTTTCATGTAAAATAAATTGGCAAGCACCTAGAAAATAGCTTCAAAATGAGTGTAAGTTAATATTCATTTGTCAAGAACAAATGTATCTGACAAACTGAATTTCCTTCTACTGCAGGGTAACCAGAACCAGGAAGAGACAAAAGGCAGTATTTGTCACATAGTTACATCTCAGTGAGGCTTCTGGCTCTGTAATCTGTGGCAGTCTTACAAACAAACAAGGGAAATATTACCAGACTGAAACTACCACAAGCAGGTATAGGAGCTGCTGGGAAAACTCTGCTCAGGGAGTAGCTGTCATTAATTACATTGTCACAACAGTGGGTATTTGTCAGAGCAAGAGAAGGTCCCTCTCAGGCTTAACGTTTTTCCTTGAGTTCCCAGACATCCCAAAATGTGGAACAGACGATATGTTTATTGTATTTGCAGCTGACACAGAGCTAGACTGTAAATTCACTGCAGCACATGACTGAAAACAAACATGATCCTGATGAGGTGGGATTAAATCCACACATGCTCCTGACAAGGTGAAGACAGAGTGGAGGTAGCTCTCCTGAGTCCACAGGGGTTGCCGTGGCTGTGAGGGGTATGTTATTCAACTTTGACACAGTGTCATGAGAAAGGCAAGCACTATATTTGGGTTTGAAGACTTGAATGATTGTTTTTATCCTTTTGTGCCAAACAGCTGATAAAGTCTTGCACTGTATTTTGTGTTCACTTTTGGACACTGCCCTTGTAGTAAAAGCAATATAGGATAAAATGAAAAGAATCCATAGAGAAGCAATAAAAATTATGAGAAAACTCAAATCACATTATTTATAGGAGAAGACTGAAAAAAGACTAGAGACTTTAAACCTACAACAGAGAAAAAAATTTTGAGTGTGGTATCAGTCTTCAAGTACAGCAAGGAAGACATTGCATGACTGCCATATTTGGGTGCTGAAGGTTCAACACCTACCCTGACAAGTGCAAGGGTGCTATATTCAGCATTCCCAGCACTTGTGACCTGGCCTAGCCCTCTTGGGAGAGTCAACAGGACATCAGAAGAGGAGCGCAATAGGCTGAAAGTTTGCCCTGATTAAAGTGCTCATAAAGCATGCTAATTCAAATAATGATTGACCGTGTATCATGTCATGGCTCTGCCAGGACAGAAGTGTACAGTTTATAAATGTTGTAGCACTGTTGGCTCTTGTACTTTATTTTTTTTTTCTTTTTTTCATTAATAAAAGATTAATAAAGAGGTGTGATTCTTCTAGAGTGAACTTGATAAGTAGTTCTGAGCAAGTTTAGATGGGTACCTCAGGCAAGGCTTTGGGAATGTGATGGAAAGCTGTCTTTCAGTTAAAGGTTATTTTTTTATACTGCTAACTGGAATTTATGACTCAGAGATAATCCCAAAACTATGTTGATTCAGTAAGAGAGAAAAAAATCCTCTGAACTTCATTTCACTCATCTTTCCCATAGCAATTAATCCCAGTAAAATCCCTCTTTGTTCTCTCCATACCTGTGCACCTTTCCAAATTTAGCTTTGCTGTTATTACGCCTGACTTCAAAAATCATTTTGCTTCAGAACAGTTTCAGTTCCTATGAAATCACATGGAAGAGAAAGCTGTTTGAGAAGGGCTCAGTGGCTTTGTTTCAGGGAGTCACCTTGATTTAATGTGAAGATATGAGGCTGGTAGCCCTTCCCTTCCCTTAGCCAGGAAGGCTGTTATCCTTGATCATAAAAAATCAGGGAAATCCACCCGCTGCTGGCCTGTTGTTTTTCCTCTATTTCCTCCTTCACCATTTTCCTCAAGGCTACCTCTGGGATAAATTTCGGAAACCTGCCTCCAGCTGGATATGCCCTGTGATTTCCCTTCAATGGGAATTCCTGAGCAAGACTATGATTCAGTTGTTTGTCTGTTGACCATTATCTTAAACTGAGATTAGATAAGGTTAAATTACCACTCCTGTTTTTTTTAAGTTTATTCTGCCCAAAATAAAAACTCTACTGAAATTCACAGGTTTACTTTAGCAGAAATTAAGAGGTAGAGTTAACATTCTTTATTACAAAAATCAAAACACATTCATACAATCCAAAACTTGCTAATAAATTGTTATTTCTTTTCATATCCACAATTTCCTTAGCCTGGTAAAAACAAATCACTGACAGATGGTCAAAGCACCATCTTTTATAACCCAAATAATCTAGATTACACATTCATTTTTATATATATCCCACAATACATCTGCAGTATCCTATTCCAATAACTAAACATCAGTTCATTTACATTTACATAAATTCCATATTTTAACACCATTCAGAGCACAATAACTTTACAGAGATTTTGTCAAATTCCTTTTGAATTACAGTGACTGTGGTTACATTTCACTAACTTCCTTGACAATGACTCCTCACCAATGCCTTGGTAAAACTTCCTCATCATCCAGCATCAAACATCTTCACCACCCTTCAGACACATTCCATTCCAGCAATTCAGTACAAAACCATCTACCATACATTTTAATCACTTAATCAGTGCCTGCTTCTATGCAAAAGACAAACCATCCCTGCTTCTGCCACATCAACCCACCAAGCTCCCAAACTGAGAGGCCTCAGTGTCTATCAAATTACATCATTTACCAAAAAATCTTGGCAGTTTCAACTAGATACAGAAAACAGTGTCTCCACATTCCTCACTGTGCTGTTGGAAGAGCCCAGATTTTATGAGGAGATAGGATTAATTCCATACTTCTATGGATTGGGAAATACCTCAGGATGTAAGGCCTTGCTTGCACATAAATCAAGATTCTAGGCAGATAGAGAATAGGCACCATAAATGAAGGAACATTTTTGTTCAAATAATTGAAATTAACAAAATAATGAATCATGTTGCCACAACCTTTGAAAATAAGTTTCAGTTTAAAAGCTGTCTCTATTTCAATACTCATCAATGTTACAAACCCAACAGTAAGAAGACTCATTCTACAGTTTTCCATGTTGTGCTATTTCCTTTTCCTAGTTCCTTCTTTCTTGACTGGTATTTCAGTTCTATTATTTTCTGATGTTGCTTTCAACTCCAAGACCCCTAAGCAGGATGGACCAGGGCAGTTTCACAAGCTATTCCCATATTCTCTGTGAATAGGAATCCTCAGACTGTTCCCTCCGACGCACACCAGGCTATCTCAGTCACCTTTCACCATGACTTTAACCCCACTAACTCCCTCTGTGTCACGCCTTTTACAAAATATTTCCCTAGTTTGAATGATTTTCTGACAGTTTTCCTTATCTGACCTTCCTGGATCGTTAATCCTTTCCCCAACAGAAAGTGCTTCCTGCAGAAACTCTCACCTTTTCTTTTTCTATCAGCCTGAAGAGCATCAACAATCTTAACGTCAAAATTTCTCCAGCCTGAGTCATTTCCTTCCCTTTTATGAACAAGCAGTTAACAATACTCTGCATGTGAAGGTTTTTTCAACTGTGCACTCTATTAACTTGAAGAATGAAGGATATCTCACCACAGCATCATTAGATAAATACTCATGCTGTTTAGAAATAGATAAAATGAGACCTCTGACCGTGACCTATACAATATAGAGAGGTAAGTCTAAGTTAAAACTCTGGAAAAAAAGGGATATTTACATCCATCTACCGAATATTTTTCTCTTCTCATTAAGTTATTTTGGTAGGCAACCATTCAAAACAATCTGCTATGGATATTAAAAGGCTTTCCAGTTATCCTTCAGAGAACCAGCCCTATTTCCTTTGGAGAAGATCTAAATAAATAACATAAAAAACCAAGTACTTTTGACCTCAGCATCCAAGTTATATGTTAAAGAGACAGCACTTCTCAGCTATCTCTTATGCATGTCTTTTAGTTTGTCACTGTTGTCTACTTCTCTGTTACAAGAAAGTTTTGCTTGATTCCTTAACATGACCAAATATTTTGGCCCAGGAAATGAAATTAATGTGCAGCATTTTGCAGCGTTTGGTTACCAAATCAATTTAAAATCTATAATATTTATGCACAGTATCAATGCAATAGAATGCATATGAACCCATATAATCTGAAGCCAATTTGTTTTTATTCATTGACACTGCCTAAATGGACATTTTGCTGAAGCATTATTGTGAATAAACAAGGGCTCAGTGGCTAGAACACTCCTTATCAAGAGATGTCTACATTTAATATGATTTTGACCGACAATATTTCATCTAATTCATATTTAAGAGGCAAAATCTAGGCTTCACTGAGGCCAATGAAAAATTGCCCTTTTACTTCAACGTGGTAAGGATTTTAAGACAGCAACTGTCTATAAACTCCTGTATTATATCCAAAGAAATGGATTTACTCTGTAATCACCACTATAAAAATATCAATATACCATTTGCCAAATATATAGAGTGGTAGTCACTTGATCTGACTTTATCTAAAAGTCAGATACTTTTATCTAAAAGACCGATACCAAATACACTCCAGCTATCTGTGTCTCCTCATATGGTGAAAGTTCAGGCATGGAGTGAGATTCTTCCTTTTCTGAGTTAGGTGGTTAGAATATCTGCAATGAACATTTGCAGGTGCAATTTGTTTCCTATTCCTTATAGAAGATGCCTAGAAAATATGCTTCTGCCTAGCTGACTAATATTTGTTCATTTAGACTGAAGTGTGATTAATTTCACACACAAAATTTCATCTTGAACCAGCAAGGTTTCTTTATTCCTCTTGCCATCCCACAAAGTAACCTTCTTGATTTCTATAGACCTAACTGTTCATAAAAGCGCTGACTGAATTGATTCTTGTACGAGTTTTGACTTCAGAACTGTTACTCTTGTTTCCTGGGACTATCCCAAATCATATATTTAAAAGCACAACCACTTTGTTATTCAGACAGTAATGGCTACATTGCCACATTTACATCTCCCCTTATTACTTAGGCCCTTTCTTTGCTTTCCTTTGGGATGAGTCTTTTTCTGATCCTGTGTTATTGAATATCATTTTTCTTTTAGACCAGAATTCTACAGTCTTCCAGATGAGCTTCTACCAGACTCACTGCACTGTGGTAGCAATGCTTTCTGGTTTTACCTTCCTAATTGTATTTCCCAAAGATCTTCTTTCTGCCTCCAATTTCCATTTCTCTCTTTCGTTATCAGAGTTCCAGTCATGATAAATCCTCCACTTTGTTCCTGCCACTATCATAATAGTACTATTAATCTGCTACAGTTTTAAAAGTAGCAGATTAGAAATATGACAGATATGTGTTGTAACAAATAAAAGTACACACTGAAGTTTTGTTGAATTTTTTCTGTTTTTTCTTTTCTTTGTTAATTTTTTCATTTTCTTCACTTTGACAATGATGATCAGTGGTATGAGCCTTCATGCAATGGAATTTGAAAATTTTTTCTTCCCATTTGTTAAACTTTTAGGAGGATGGGAAGAAAAATTGTGGGAAAATGATTTTTTTCACTCTTCAAATGAAATGAGGGGCTGCCTGCCCACAAGCACTGCCAAACCTGACACATAAAGAGGCAGCTTTCCATGCTTCCATGGAAACTTGGAAAAATGTGTCCATCCTCCTTAGGCAGACCTTCCTATGAGGATGAATGACAGTTAAAATTTTCCCTTTGATCCTTTTGGACATGCCTTTAGAAAATGTGCCATCCTCATAGCCTGTCTGCAGCAAATTTCTCTTTCCTTTCCTGACTATGGCAGAAGTTGGAGAAGCTACTTAAGAAATGTCTGGAGCTTGTTAGTGGAGCCAGTTCAGCCTCTCTTTCTGTGGGGTCAGGTCTATCCCAGAGAAACCTCCTTAAAACTCCATAGCATAATTCTGTTGCCACACATGATGTGGCCATCCTGTGCCTTTACTGTTCCTACCATGAGGAATATCAGAGAAGAATTAGAGATGAAGACCTTTGGGAGCTGGCTTACTTCTCCTTCTACTTGTGGGGAAGCTGGAATAATCAGGACAGTGGGGACACTGGGCTGAGTTTTACCCACATGCACCAACCAGACCCTCAGCACGATTTGCAGAGCTTTTGAATTCCAAAAATAGATAAAAGGTTGTCAGGACTTAGGGCTTCTCTGTACATGAGAACCAGCATGAGTACAGGTCCATAAAAATATTTTCCTTTCCCTATACCAAGTAGCAGCTTTGTAGTTGATTGATCTTTTTTTAAATTTTTTTTTTTAATGCTACATGTTTCTACTGGCACAGTTGAATACACATGAAAGCATTCATAACTTCATGGAAATTCAGCCTTAGAACTGGTTAATGGCTTATGCAGACTTCAAGATTATTGAGAACACTGTAGTTGTTCCTATGAAATTTCTTCATCCTGAGAGATTTCCAAGCAACACTAATATAGAGCAGTGACTTCATAAAAATGGAAAGAAAAATCATTCCTGTTTCATCCCTTCCATGGAAAGAAGCAGGAAAATATGAATTATTGATAATGAATAAATAACTTTTTTCTTCTCTTTTTGTGTATGTAATTCAAAGGTTTATCCTAATTTCCTCAATTTTTGATTTTTTAGAATTTACAGCATAACTCAGGACACTTTTTTGATAATAAACTCTGTTTGTCTTAATATATGCAATGTAGTAATCCTATGACTACGCTGTTAGAAGAGGAACAATATCATTCTGTTCCCAACTCAATTTGCACCTATTCTGGGTTCTACATTGTTCCTCATCTCCACTCTCTGCTATATCTTCCTGATGTTATATCAGCAATGTTTGTTTAAAAAAATGCTTGTTTGACTAAAACATAATAGGGAAAAAAGCCCCAACATTTTCAACCCCAGCTTTAACAAATGTTCAAGGAGTATGCGGATCTAAACTGATGGACAAGTTGTGACAGAGGTCACAGTCACTAGAAGCAATTTAAAGGATATGTTACTGATTGTATAAAGGAAGAAATCTCCTTTAGCTAATTTCTAATTCTGGGTTGTGCGTGCCACTGGTTGTGATTACTAATGCAACAAAGAGGCTTTCCAAATCTTCCTATACCTACAAATCTGGATGAATCTATTTCATCCTCTGACCATCACTACTCTTTGCATAAACAAGATGACAGAAATATAGATCAAATCCTCCTCTGCTGGTGGGAGAAGTTCTTGCTATGTTGGCAACACTTGCACACCTGCCAGGGAAGGACAATTTTGCTATTCCATAAGGGATTAAAATCTATGCTTCCCAAGAGAGACTCATACTTCTAGGCTGAGAACTACTGTTAGTGAGGACACACAATATAAATAATAAAAAAATAACCTCCAAACTCCCAAGCTGATGTTAATGAGGTTGAATATATATATTACTGCTATTATAGGGAGCTGGTTCCAGGGTTATGCTAAAATAATCTACTGTCTCTCTGCTTGTGCTCCTTAATCAGGTCTCCTAGTGCTCTTCTAATTAGAGAGCAATGCTATTAAGCTCAGAATAATGAAACCAAATAATTCAGTAATTGTAGAAGAGTGACAGGTTTATCTGTATTCCTTCTTTAAATTATACTTCAAAAATATTCTCAGCATTCAAGCTTCCATATTGCATTAGTATTTTGACTTCTCATTTCATTTCTTGTGCACGTCTGAAAATGGTAATTTTTAATAAAAAAATAAAACCAACTTTTTGAAACACAGATTTCTTGCAACTCTAATATTTAAAAAGTAAAAATGCAACTGAAAGCAGAAAGAAAGGTGAATGAATAGAAGAATATCAGAAAAACATTTTCAAGTAGAATTGTCTGTTTTTCAAGTAAAATAAAAATAAGGGTGAAGTAAAAATTTCTAATGAAAACTTTTCCCATCCTGTCATGTAGCAGTTAGCTGTCATTTATTACTGATCTAAACAGCTATAGCTGTTTTTTTTCCTGTTCAATGACCATATAAAACACAAAGCCTCCATTTGCTGCCTTTTAAAGGCTTGAATATGAACTATTGCAAGGGTGCGTAATTTTCAAGACTACTTCTAATTATTATATTTCCATGTGTATTAACAAGAAACGAGATGCTATTCCCTAAGAGGAAACATCTCCATGAATTCAAATAGCTGTATAAAATAGGACAGTTAAAGGAAGCAGACTTCTAAACTTCTTAGCTATTATCCATTTTTAAATGGAAGTCCAAGAACAATAGTCTTATGCTAGAACATTATATCGTAACTTGTGTATCTGCCACTCTCAAGATTTTTATAAAAGTAACACAGCACCTGCTAGGAGAATTGTTCCCACACTTGGAAGAAACAGCAAAGCATTGCCTGAACAATTCACCCAAGAAGAATGTTATTGAGCCATACATTTTAAAAGAACCAGACATTTTAAAACACACCTGTGCTGGCCTTGGGAAACAGCTCATGAGAAACTGCAGTTTTGCTAGCAGCTAAAGTGCTTTCTCCAAAGACATGATTTAATGGGAAGTCTGAGCTGTTCTCACAGGGGCTCCTGCTTCACTTGGAATTGCCTCTTTGGAAAGTGAAGATTCATGGGCTTGTACCTACCTCTGTGTAAATCAGGACTATCTCCTTTGAAGTCAGCAGATGTAAAAATCTGGATGAATAAAGGAGGATCAAGGCCCGGGGCTGTCATCCCTGCCCTGCTGCTTTTATTCAGGTTAGGATTTCAAATATGTAATTGCAATATTATTTTTCCTGTCATTTGGGAATGTGGGTTGAGGCTGAACTGGAACAAAAGGATGAATAGGTGCAGGCTTGCTTTGCAGAGCTGAAGCATGGTGCCAAGGCAGGTAGTGGTGGCCCGTTTTCAGCTGCCCTGTCACTCTGTATGATCTCTCTCAGCACTGCTCCAGAACTCCTTCTTTTGCTACTCCATTCCTCTCTCAGGCAGCAGTAATAATGCACTGTTACACTGTAGTAGCAGACTTCATGGCTTCCTAATATATTGTTGCACTTCTAAACCAGAACTGCCTCAACAATGATGGTTTTCTAGCACATTTCTTTCCTTTATCACCCTTGTGCAATATATATGTCCCTCAACTTTAAATGGTATTGTGATTTGTGCTGGAATTCTTTACTCAAAGCAGGATGAAAGTTTTCACCTGGGAAAGTTACACACCTGGTCAACATCTTAAACATCGGTCCTCACACTGGAGGTGAGGTTGTAAAGGTTATGATTGCAGCTGAGGTGTTCAGCAACCTGACAGAGGCACATGATAGGGCAGGGCTTGCTAAAATTAGTAACATGATGAATGATTGTATTATTTACAGTCTCATTAACTGGGTCTGCACTTGAATCAGAAAACCAATTAAAAAAATTAAAGAAACAGAATATTCCACTCAAAGAGTGGAGTTAATGCAAAAGCCTACCTCAGAAGAAAACACTTGCACCTGCACTGTTCAAGTCCTACAGGAATGACAAATTAGTCTGTTCTGGCACACAGATTTGATTTATATACACAGAACCCTAAACATCACAGTCCAAAGCAAGAGTCTAGCCCACACTGAAAGAATTGTTAACATCAGACTCTTTAGTCTCTTAATTTTTACATTAAAATCGAGTAATAAATCAAAAGTTAAAATATAAAGAGGGTTTCTTTCATTTCAGAAAGCACATTAAATACAAACAGCTCAACACCAGCACTTGGAAGTGAGCAGGACTTTCCTCAATATGGAGAAAAAAACAGAGTGTTTGTTTCTGTATGGGCAACCAACTCAGTGAGACAGGAAAATTCTGCATTTTACTCTGTCTCAAGACACACTTCCACTATTACAAAGATCAGTATGTGAAAATACACAAGAAATAGCGTAACAGTTAAACTCCCAGCACATCATTCCATAAGCAAGTTGTGCACATTTTTTTTATCACCAGCTCCCCAACGCTGCCCCACTGAATGCCTTCAGGCCAGTTGTGCCCTGGCCAGTGTGAACTTCCTGGGCAGGTCCAGCACTTCTACACTCCTAAACCACAAACTAAAACAGCCCTTCCAACTAAAATGGATGCCCTCAGTTTTGGTGGCACAGATGGGAGCTGCTAGCAATCCTCACTTCATTTTGGTGCATGGGCTTATCAAAAAATTGTACTGCTGCAACTGAAAGCAGAATCTGCTAACTACTACTAACTACATCTGTTTTATGAGAATAATTAAAAAAGAAGTATTAACTGTGTTATTAAATAATATTTTAATGGAATCTCCCACTGTCCTTCATGGTGCTATAAATGCTGGCCATCTCAAAATGAACTGGTTAATGAGCTGACATTTTAATTTGTGCTCTCAATAGTGTCCTGTTGCGTTTTCTAACATGCAAAGGATATAGCATTTGCAATTAAGACACAGGACTAAAACAGATGATGCACACTGCTGTTTAGTGACCTACTATTGCTAAAATAATGAAGAACGTGTTTTCACCTGTACTTGCAGATTTCCTGCTTTTCACAGTGTACCCAGACCTGAGAGACTTTTATTCTTCCTACTCTTGGGAACCTCTGCTCACTGAGAGTCTCTTTGTTGAGCAATTGAAAAATGGGATACCCAAACCCAATTAAAAAAAAAAAAAAAAAGACAGAAAAAACAGTAACTTTATTGCTCTCTGAAAGCCAACAATAGGAAAATACAGTAGGCTGGAGACAATCTACTAAATAATTTATGACATATAGCCCATTTCAGAATGATTTTTTTCCTCTACTAGGTGTGCATTAACACATAAAAGTCAAACACATGGAGAATCTTATCTGACCTCAGAGAAAAACAGTCGTCCCCCTCCTTTCATTTCTTAAAGCTCAACACTACTCTGTGCTACTACTATCTTCTAAAGAGATTGTGTTATTGTTTGCTCTAATTCTGCTGAACTTCAAATGGGGTTTTAAGTACACTTTTGAAACAATCATTATTCCAACACAGGCTTTATCTACCAGTTTCCTTGCTTGCATCTCAGCAGATTTTTCTTCAAAATTCTGCTTTTGTTAAACACAGCATTAGAAAATGTTTTCTCATTCCTAGTCACAAAACTTTCAAAAAAAAAGAAAAATCCTCATCTAAGACTGCATGCTACAATAAAGTACCATGTTTTATTTTTATACAAGGATTACTTGCTCCCCCAGATTTCAATTCATTACTATGGACCATGCAAAATGCCACAGACCACAGAAGCTCTATTTTCGAATGGAAGTTTTTATTGATTAATCAGGCATTGATTCAAGTATTGTAAAATAAACAGATTTTGTTTGTTAAAAAATGTCCAGAAGAATACTGTTCATAGCAAACTTGTTTCCTCATTGTCATACAGAATACGAAATTTTCCAAGAAACAAGCAGAAAAGGAACACCTGACTAATTGCTGTCACTTTGTATGTGTATATACATATGGGTGTGTATACACTAATTACACACTGTATCTGTGCATTTGCTGGTGTGTGTATACCCATACATATGTGTGCATACATACACAAACATACGTGCACAAAGAGTACTGACTGAGTTAATAGGACATTGGATAAACGTGGCTTAGCTCCAAATGAAATATTCTGTGCTAAAATAAAGATGATACAGCAAGGTCTGTAGATAACAGACTATCCTTTTTCCATTGGCCAAAACCACAAACTGTCTCTAGACTCACTCTCTATCTTTACAATGAAAGTATGTGAAATCATTTGGGACCTCTCCAAATTTATGGTATTGTTTCCATCCAGCTCAATCTCTGTCAACATGGTATAACCAAATACTGAGCAGTGTATCCACTACTGAAGTCAGCTTCTAGATCTAATATTTCTTGCAAAAGAGAAGATACACAGCCTTGCTACATGTACTTTGGTAATTCACTCTTTCCTTTTAGGCCTTTTAGTCAGAAACTTGCAATAGCCCTAGAATATAAGTCCTTTCTTCATGCATCCTTTTATCATTGCTTTGCATTAGACATCTTCTGTCAAGTCATTTTCAAAATTTTCATCCCATCTCAGCTAGCTCCCAAACATCCCAGGACAGATCATCTGGGCATTGTATATCAGATTGTACCAGTAACATTGTACTCAATTTTAAAATGTAATGCTTGGGGACTGATTTACTTTTCCATTTTTGAGGGTATATGTTTCTTGATTATTAATGACACTATGATAAACACCGAGGTTCACTACGTGCACACACCTTGCCTTTTTGTGTCTACTTGGGAAGGATCAGTGTCTCCTACCTGTGAACTATGGGCTGTTGCCCAGCTGAAAGCCAAGGTATCAGCAATGTACTGCCAGATTTTTTCTCCATTTGATTCAGCAGTTAGCAGGGCATGTAAAGGGAAATCAAAGAAATATGGAAAGGCATTTATTTTCTATTAAAAAAACCCCAACATCCAAATGAGCACGTACATATTGTCTTCATTGTGTTCACAAATTTTTGATATAATCATAAGGCAAACTGTTGTAGAGCTTTGTACCTAGAGAATCAGTGTTTAAAAAATCTGAAGCTGAGCTTGGGACCATTTTATTTGGACCCATTACTGAACAAAGTGCATTAAGGCATCTTTTTCAAAAGACACCTAAAGCATGGTTATAAATTACTGAGCAAATCTTTAAAGCTGATATTCAATTTATCTTTTCTCTACACAGGCAGATTTTCACCACTTGCATAGTAAGAACAAAACACTATAGGAAAACCATTCTTTTAAAGTTGTCATATGCCTCAAGCATCTCCCAAAATGATCATTTATACATAAGCACTGCAATAATTACAAAAAGCTCCTATCAGTAAAGGGAAAGAGAAAAAAAAATGCACCTGATTCAGCTCTGAGATAATGTACATACAACCCCTATTGCCTTAATGAAGCACCAGGACCAACATAGGGTCTCCCCATGCAGATTTCTACTGCTGCTGAGAGCTTACTCTGTACTTTTCATTCACAAAGTGAACTGTGCTTTCCCAAACAACCTGGGACAATGATAGCTATGAGCAAACTCCAGCTGCAGTGTTTCTCCATACAGCACATGTAAAACAGATTTCCTTGCTTTGTTATAGACACTACAGAGTGTATGACAATGAAACATTTGTATTTAATTTAAAACCAATGGTGAAGTGGCGCATGTCTCACTTCTGAGTTGTTGGCTGGGCTTGCTATGTCGAACCTTGTAAAATCAGCAATAAGCATTCACATGTTTGCCCTCAGAACCGTGACATCTTCTATTACAACCAATCCTTAAATGATGCCGTGCTTTATCAAATTAGTCTACAGTCAGACCTTGGATTGGCTGTTCTCCTCCAGTACTGCTGATTCCCAGAGATGGTATCGGTATTCCACATCCTCAGTGATTCTTATAATGTTTCCCAAAGATGAAAGCGAAGCACTGGTAGATGGGAATATTGCCATCAATAAAATAAATCACCAGATGATTTATCCACTTACATTTCTAGGAGATATTCCACGTGTTTTTTATGAACAGAGAGAACACTGCCCTGTGAACAGAAGTAAATTGAACTTTATTCTTTTGCTGTGTTGGTGAGCTCCACTTCCTCGCTTGTTTATTTTTGTTTTTTTGGTCCGCACACTCTCATGTGCAATGTAGAAATTGGTAGATTTCACACTCAACAAGGCTGGAAATGAGATCACTAATGTTGGTACAAGTAAAACCTGCAGTGTACTGACTTGTCCACTATGCAGTTTTCATCTTTCCAATTTCCTACTGTTATCCACTGTAAAATAAAATTATTCAAGGCTGATGAAACGTTCGTTAACAGGACCACCAATGTGCAAAAAACCCCTCCCAAAAAACCAAGTAATTTCCAAGGTATCCATACTAGGTTTTCATTTTTCTCTCTTTTTTTTTTTTTCTCTTTTTATAAATAATTTATAAATCTTCCTGTAAGGGATGAAATACAAAAACAACCAAACCAAATCAACTGAAAAAAAAAAGTTCTAAGAAATTATTAAAGCCACTTCTTATCCTTTAGTACAAAACACATAGGAAGAGATTTTCTCTCCTTGTCAGTTTTGCCCAAATTCGGCAGCATTGTCTGGGATGCCACATGGATCCACCAGCTCCTGGTGGCACTGCCTGGCTGCCCTGGGAAGATGTGTCATCCTACCTTTTGGCTTCGAGCAGTCACGCGAGCTGCTCGGAGGAGTCTAGGTGGTCAGGGATAGGCAAGCCAGTTATAATGGTCAAACATTTATTCCACACCGTGAACGTGGGGCACACTGGCTGGCCAAATGTAATGTCAAAAGTGTAAAGGTGTAGAGAGTTCAAAGCATCATAAAAGGCAAGGGAACCGTTGTCGTAGTCCAGCAAAATGCCGACGCGCCGGAGATGAGGCGCGGGCTCGATGGGGATTTCTTTGCTGTTGTGCCTCACCACCCACGTGTTATTGCAGCGGCAAAGCACCCAGGAGGCAGAATTCTTTCCAATCCACTCGTGCTTTGGTGCTGACTTGTAGGAAATACCAATGGCATACCTGCAAAACAAAAGAACATCTCAAGGAAACAAATGCTTCCTGCCATTTTGTCTCTCAGTGAAGTCAAATGTTAGCCCAGAAGACTCGCTGGAATAACTCTGACTCTTACAGCTGTAAATTAAGCTTTAATTAAATGATGTTTCACCACAACATCTGCGCAGGCTTAATTAATGGTTTTCCTGTCTCTCTTTTGGGTCTGAGAGGTCAGCAAAACTCATAGTATTATTTCTAGTGTGGCATCTAGGGCAATTTTTTTTGAGGGCTTTCCTCTGGTATTGAAAAGGAAGATTGTTGAGTACTCAGCAACTCAGAGTTTAAATCACTAAACCTCAAATTTCCATTTCCAACAGATGAACACAGAGGAATTCATTGATTTTAAAATACACTGCTATCTGTCAGCTAATCTGATCTCTCCTTGCTCCTTTAATACATGGCCCTGAAGAAGGAATGCAAGAGTAAACATCAAAGGACACATTAAACATTCCTCCCCCCCATTTTGCCATTTCCAAATATATTTTGCCAGATGTTGGTGTGGTTTTCAGATTCAAATGAACATTTTTGAGACTGGATTTCAGGCCAAATTAAGCAACTCTAGGTGAAGGCATTTGCTCTGAAAACCATAATTTATGGCAAGATGTACAAGGCGGAAGGATAGTGAAAACGTTCTCATTAATAGATACTGAGGAAAAATACCTGGTTTGTCATATATAACAGAAATGTAAAAGTTCCTCACGTTCTAGAGACACTGCTCTATTTATTGGACTTTCAGCCAACAGAGATTAATGTGCCTTAATGTTTTTTCTCCATTCCTTAGCACTGGCACAGACAAACAGCATTTTACTTCTTTGAGACAGTGGGAAATACTTGAAGACCCTACTGATTTTTCCACTCCATTAACTTTCATCACGATGTCTTTGAATACCAAAGGATAACATCTCTTCCATTGACTAAAGGCCCTCTGAAATACACCCCTGTATGACACAGAGGATCATTCAGAAGTGAAGGAAAGCAGCCTTCTGTTTCCTACCCCTTGCTTCATTCCCTGGGGCACAGACCTACAGCTCTGCTACTTCATGTCCCCTTCCCAACAGCAAATCTGACCTCTGCCCCTGTTAAACTGGATCATCAAGTTGTCCTCAGTTTTATTTCCTTTTTGCATAGTGAAGAACAGAAAATCTTTTACATTTAGTGGAGAAGTGATCACATTTACAGTTATCTCTGTGTAAACAAGATGAAACTTTTTGATCCCTCCAATGAAAAAAAGAAGTTTAAAATACACTGTATGTGGGTTCAAAAAAACAACCAACCGCAGCTGTGGAGTAAAAGTCCTGTGAAGGCTGTTAAATACAAAGATGCATAATCTGACAGGTTTATTTCTGGAGTCCAAAAGTGCTGAAGATTGGGAAACTCATCTGAAAAACTATTAGAAAATACATGCTTGGCCAGCTCTTATACTGTTTCTGATGTCTCTGCTACTGATCTCTATCAGAGAAACTGTGGCAGCACCTGTGTGGTGGGAACTAGTGATTCTTTTCACGTATATTTTTATATACATACCATGTACTCCCGCTTATAACCACCTCCCAGTAGTGCCGCCCGCTGTCGATGAACACATTGCCAGCTACTCCATAGCTCCCCTGGCTCGTGAATCGTTCTGGTGTGTGACTCTTTTTGGATGATGTTTCATCCCGTTCCACTGTCAAGTTATCATGAGACACTTTCAATTTTCTATGAGCAGATTTGGGGTCCAGTTTAAATGGCTGACCTAGAGATGCAGAGACAAAGATGACAGAAGAATGGTTTGGCCCCGATTTTAAAAGGAGAGTGGATTAGCAAGCCTCTAAGAAGCCCACAAGATTACATAACCATATTAATTTCCTCCTCTCAAGCATTCTTGAGATAGACTAACATATCCTGCTCCCTGCATTACCTAGTTTCCACTTCATTGTCAGTTTACTGTCAGCTTCATTGTGCATTAACTTCCCGGTGTCGATAATCCCTGAAAAGAGCCCTGCATAATCATCGTGTCCATTATCTCTGACCTAGAGGTAACCTGAATACTCTAATTCTTGCATGTAATTGAAACCAATATACATGCTAATAAAGGTCTGAGGGTTGCTTTTTTCACAGCCTATTAGATTTAGAATAACTTGTGTTCTATTAATTCTCTAGGGATAAAGCTCAATAATAACATCTTCATCATTCCTACAAAAAGTATGATTTCAAATCTCACAAAATGAGCTTGAAAATAAGAAGCACTAGACTTGTCTCTTTGTTCCCTGACAGCTTTATTTGTAACAAGCACAGTCAACAATTCAGGATTTCTTTGGAAGGATGCCCATGTGGTGCTGGATACTGTGCATTAAAAGGAAGGAAGTGAACTGTAACTTGGTCCAAATAATATGGTGCAATAACATTACTCAGGCTGTTGCTCTTGGCAAGTATCTTCGGCTGTAGCACAAGGTTTGCAGACAATAACAGGAAGCTTTTTGGTAAACCAAACCTTGTAGATATATAAAGCCCACCACAATTCTGACAGGCTTGCTCATTGTGTCACAAAGCAGAACGATCATTTACCTCTACCAAGAGACAACTAGAAAAGTACAACTTCACAAGTGATCCAGCAAAGCACTTTTCTCTTCCTTACTGTCTTTCATATCAAGGGGAAAAACATGTAATCAGAAGATTTGATAGCATGCACTGAAAGTTTAAGTTAGATCTCTCATGAAGCCTGTGTGAGGTACTGGCACACGTATTTAGAAATAAGATGTAGATTGTTCAGGGTTATCAACTTTTGAAATGTGCATTTAACTACATATTATAACCAAATATAGAATAAACTTATTGGAAAGTATCTGAGGACTATTTCTTACTGCCTGATAGCATTAACATAACCTCCTGCCTGCCTTTCTGACTGCTTAGTAGCCTTTGTGTGCTGAAGCAGTAACTGAAGGATTTGTTTCTGTAATAAGTTGTGTCTGGTCACATCCCACAGGTTAATAGCAAACAGGAGGAAATCAGAAAGGTGTGTACATGCCATTCTCTTCAGACTCCTTGCACCACTCACTATTGCCCCCCTTCAAGCACCCTCCCCTACAATAAGCAGATTTCAGAAGATGCACACATTCCAGTTTTTCTTTCCAGCCCTCTGAGCTGCCTATGATGACTACATGACTGAGGGATTAGCTGGAACAAGAGGAAAAAACAGCTGAAATCTAGTCTTAAAATTGCTATTCTACATCTGCTAATAATTTGAGTAACTATTGTTTTCTTGAAGTGAGATCTCTAGCTACTCTATCACCTTGCTGAACTTCATAAAAAATGAGGGGGTTGAAGCTAAGAAGTTTTCCAACATCCTAAAAAAGAGATAATTTTGGAGGATAAAATTAGATTAGCAATTACCTTATGAGCACTACACAAAATTAAAATGTTTTACTGCAAACATAAGAAAAGTTTTTGCTTTGTAGAGGAAAAAGAATAGAGAGGATATTAAAACAAAACCATAAAGAGTATTTTAAACACATATGATGGCTTTGTTCCTATGTGATATTTTCAGTGACCATACTAGATATGTATCTTTAAAAAAAAACCCCAACATTTTTTATGCACTAAAGAAGACCCAGGAAATCTTGAATTATGTTAAATAAGTGGCTCTCATTTTGGAAAGCACTTTAAAAGAGTTGAACTTCTCTGTCCTCTTGTATCTTCCAAAGATCAGACCTAAAAAGGAAGGCCAGAAAGGAGAAGATTTTGTGCATCCTGATCTTGTGTTACTCACTGTTTGTCTTGAGCTTGCCAGGCTCGCTGCTCCTGCTGCCAGCTTGATTAATGGCCTTGACAATGAAAATGTACTTTGTGCCACTCTGTAACCCATGCACTGTGTAGTGGTTTTGTTTGATATTAGGAACAATCATCCAGCTGTCGGCTGAGTTGCATAAACCTGCAATTTTGAACAGAGCACAACAGTCATAACACATGAAAAGATTTCTAACAGAGGGACATTTAGAGCATTCCCAGGCATCTCAAGACCAATATGAACCTCGCTTCTGTACCTTTTAAAGTTTTGTTACATTTACTGAGCCACTACTTAAAGACACTAATTCATTTTATCAACCTGAAGCCAAGGCACCTTTCATATCCTTGCTATGTTAAGTGAACCATAAAAAGTGGGCATTTAAGAAATGTCTCAGTGGAGACACTAGCAGTCTGAGATTTTTCATATCCCAGCACAAGGCATTCTTTATTGCTTAAGAACTGGAGGATTATGGAGATCCCATCAATCTACTGTTTGGATTAATGAACTCAGTTTAAACCTCAGAAAACGAACGTAAGCAGTAAAGCCAGGAGGACTGGGGAGGCACCTTTGCTGACAGTCCCCAGGTATGCATTCTTCAGAACCTGAAGCAAATCATGGGAGGCCAAACAGGGTAGAGCACGGGCTTCAGGGAAACCTTTGGCTCTTGCACTTCAGACTTTGCCAGAAAGTAATCTAAGCCAGTAAATTTAATGGATGCAGCTTTTTGATTTATGTCCTCATGCTGAGATGCCAGCTGAGAAAGAGCTGAAAATTTTTCCATTTATAAACCTTTTCGGTTAATATTTGGTTTACATTTGATGAGTATAATACACAGGAAGTAAGAAAAATAAGGGGATACCAATATCATAAACAAAACAGAAAAATAGCCTATTAAAGTGAATTTTTTTAAATCTACATAAGTTTTTCCTACTGTGATATAAATGCAATGGCAGTCAATCATCCATACATACAGTTCCATCACTGTATATTTGGAGCAGCTTCTGGACTAATGGATTCCCCAGCCTCTTATTGTAGATGTTTACATAAAGAAAAAATTTAACATTTATGAAGAGTATATATATTTACAACATTTTATATGGTTATACAGCCAGGAAAAGATAGATACAAGTGGAATTGTATGCATGTGTGCATATATGTAAGGCTGGAAAACTTTAACAGAGGCTTGACTTGATTAGGAACCTGACAGACTTTTTGGCCTCTGTCTTTACTGGGCATAGAACACATTATGGAAGCTGTTGTTATTTACAGACAGCTTTCAACTTTTAACTATTGTTCGACCAGCAAACCACGTATGAAGACAATCTTTTAGTACTCAGTAGTAATTCAGGTCTGCATATCAGACAATATGAAAACTTTATGTAAAATAAAATTTGAAGGCTACTAGTTACAAAACCTGAAAGAATCAGATCTGTGATACAGGTTTGCAAACTCATAAACAATTCGTGGCCATACTGTGAGAGTCCTTCCTAATATGATATGTGCTTTTCATAACAAAAGATCATTAGAAACAGAATTTAAATTCCAAATTTCATTCTAAGTATTATGAAGATAGTTTCTCAAAATTCTCTTGCTTTATAAACTTTTTTGAGGCAGGTAGAACAGAGATTCATCCTGCTGTGCAAATGGGTAATTGTGGTACAGTTTCAGGTTGGATTCATACTATCTTGCCACCTAATGGAGAGCTACAATGCCTAGCCTATTTTTCTGGACTCTGAGGAAGGCAGAAAATGAGTATTTTTTTTCACTTCCCCAGGTGTGAACATCCTACCAACCACAAATGCCTCTCTTTTCTTATCCACAGAGGAAACCTAGGTGACCAGCATAGGTGAGACCTCTGATTTCAGGTATCTAAAATGGTATGAGATGAGCCACCCATCTGTAGATAATTTATATACACACACACACACACATATATATATACATATGATTGTATAGAACAATTATCTGCCTTTCTCATGAAGAAAAAGAACCCCACTTTATATCCCATAGTAGCCCCAGCTGGGCCCAGCACTTGCAGTGAACTGCTTAAAGCAACATCCATCCATGTCTTCTCTCACTGAGCCATAGACACCATATTATATTTATTTTTTTAGGCTGTATGTCAATGGGTTTCCTATGAGGAAGAAAGAAAATAAAGGAAGCAGCTTCCTGACATAAAATATTTCACTGAGTACTCAGAGGAAATCTCATCTTTTCCCAATTTACCACAGATATTAAACCCACACTTCTGTACCTGAATTACCACATTGATTTTGCATTGAGACCATCCCATACTGGACTCATAGGTGCTACTGGAAAATAAACTAAAGTATGTTAAAATAAAACAAAATGAAGCACTAGATTTAAAAGGAGTTCAGTATGGTCAAGGAATCTTAAACTAAGATGCCTCTGATGGGATACCAAATAACATATGTCAATAAGCAGGATGGATACAGGCAGCAGTCCTGGAAGTGTCTTCTCCAACCACAACTACACTTTGAAAGCACAGTTCTGTGGAATGTATATAATGTATATACATAAACTGACCATTATGCAGACCCAGAAATGCCCAGAGTTTTGCTAACTCATCTAGAAACTAGTTTTGTGTTGTTCACTACAACTCTCTAAGGGGCCCATTTTTAAGACTTGCATTATACTTTTTACAATACCCTCCAGAGGCTGATTGCTCCTTAACAAAGTATAAAACTTTGATCCAAATAAGTATATAGAGGACAGTAAAATTGTTGCATTGCTATGAGTCTCCTCTTGAGTTCATCCCCTCCTCCTGGGTGTGTGGATTTATACATACCCAATAGTCACTAAAGGCTTTACCTACCCTAAATTCTCTGCACAGCCAATAGAGTTAGAAACCTCCTGTTTTACATGGCTCATGTTCTAGAGGAAAACTCTATCCTCTCTGATGACAGAATACATCTTAAGTTCCTTTTCTTTGTCCTTCCACTCTTTGGCATCCCAGACTACTGATGTGCAATAGAAGTTGGATGTGCAGTGACTGACTCGGTTACTTTGCTCAGCAAACCTTGTTGTCTTGACAAACTCAGCTCTTGCCTATGCTCAATGACATGTTCTTGTACTTTCTGACTGTAAGCTCTTTGATAACAGGCTTTAAATTGTACTTTGATTCAAAAATCCTGGGAATGAAGTACTGATGATGCCAAACTACAAGTCCAAACTCCTTCAAAAGGGAGAATAGTTACTAGTGGCAGCCAAGTTAAGCTTTAATGTACGAAAGAATAATTTGTCACTGCATGAAAGGAATTTGTCTCTAGTTATGCCCTGTCAGGACAGCCTTTCTTCTCTAAATACAAAAGAATATGATTAAGGACACACACGGAAATGAACAAGCAGCCTGATCACACTGGCATCCAGGGGAAGTGTTTGCCCTCTCAGTTCCCTGCTGGTGGCAGCAGGTGAAGTGGAAAAATACACATCTCCTCACTGGTGCAACAGCAGGAGCCAAGGGTCTCCCATTGTACCCACTCCTAATCCAGGCTGCATTCAGGTTTCTTGTTTCAAAAACCCAGGGCTTTTTACAGGGTTGTGCAGATGGTAGAACAATGTATTTTAAAACTGTAGCTTACAAAAATGTAGAGAATTTAAATTACATCCTGGAATGGTGCAGTGAGCACAGTGATGTCCATACAGGATGTGCGAGTTTTCAAAACAAGTTTCTCAGAGTCTGGAGGTAATAATTTCTGCAGCTATTTCCCTAGTGTTGGCTGTTGATGCACTTTAAAAAACAGATGGGAAAAATCCCAAGGTGTAAATCCTCCAAAAATTTACACTGATAGATTATAATAAAATATATTTTCTTGAAAACTGGAAAAGGAACAAAAAAGTCATAGGAAGGTTATTTAATCTCCTGAGTATTTTAATTATTGTAAAGTGTTTTATTTAAATAAACTATTACCAATTCAAATTGGCAAAGTAAATAAGGTAGGTTAAAGTAACAGATAGCTCCTCACCCCCACTCTCTTCATTCCCATCTGAAAAAAATAAATAATACAAACAGGAGTTCTGCAAAACACATGGATTTTTTTCATAAAGAAATACACTCTTTTTATACTTTTAAAGATGTGGAAGTTTTCCTGGTTTTATCCTAAATTTGCTTTTATGCCATTAAAAATTCTCACCAAAATCTCTAGTAGAAATCTGAAGATGAAAGGAATCTGTTTTTATTAAAAAGAAACTTTCAGAAAGAGGTAAAGTCTAGAATATTAAAAAATTATTTGGTGAATCATAAATTCACTGTTTTTCATGGAAGCTTGGGCTCCTAATAGTCTTAAGTCTTTCCAAAAACTTTTATCCTCTCTCAAAGGAAGAGAAGTCCTGTAACAATGAAAAGGTTCTGACAGTAGTACACTGTATCCTTGACAGAATGATTTTTTAGAAATTAGACTGTATAACTAATTAACCCTGATTTCTTTTACCAGCTAAGAGAGAATGATTTACTGCTTTTTGTCAAGAGGGAGAGATGTATTTTTCCTGAAGGATCTTGTATCAGAGCTAGAGAAAATTTTGAACCATCCTGAAACACACTATAACAAATCCATGATGTTAAAAAAGGGCATACTCAATGAATACTTGAAAATCTATTGAAATGGGATAATGAAATTATAATGCACGTTAGTTAGCTAGTGACAAAGTAATTTTAAAAGCTTTTACCATATTCAGATTGCAGGTGATTAGCTGCCTCTCAGAAATGCAAATGTACAAATGGTATAACTCTGAGAAAAACTGCTTTAGTAAAAGCTTACTCAATCTAAAGTTCTGTATTGCTCTTATGCACAGAGCAGGCCTGCTAAGCTTTCAATAGCCAAGAAGTTTGGCTACATTTGGAAATAATCTTTCCTGTATGAAATAGGATTCAAATGAAATACTCTATTTGGACCTTGGCCATCAAATGTTAACTTTCCAATTTTTCAGTTAATAAAAAAGAATATAGTTGATTATGTTGGATAGAAAATATACTAAAAAAACACAGTGTTGCCTGTTTTTGTTACTGAATTCTTAGCAATCTCTGGCATGATATATGGCTCTGGTGGGGGGAAATGTACTGTGAGTGGAAAGTGCAGTCAGGCTGGCTATGTGGTTTAAGAAAAAGATTCCAAAATAACAGCCTCCATTAGCACGGTAGGTGGGTATGTATGCAAAGTGATTGCTATTGTCTCGAGGGAAAAAGCTTGTTGGTTTAATGCAGTACTTGAGCTACTCCCTGGTGACTAATTCATAGCTAAAAACACACAGAACTGAAGTCAATCTATGAGCCTATTTACATTATATACTACAAGCAACACACCCTGCCAATGGAAATTTTTGGGATGTGACAGAGGAATAAAAATACAGTTATATGTAACAGCATGCATGTGCCATAAATAGGAAGAAATTTTTGCTAACCCAAAGTCTAAAACAGGATTTAAAAAAAAACAAAACACAAACCTATCTTCAGTTCATCAAAACATGAAGGCTGCAGTGCAGCATCTGTTAATGCCACTTACAGTGAGAGTAGCTCTCTGTGTTCAGCACTACCAAGGTACACTGTGATATTCTAAGAACAGCCTTGGAAATCCATTTGTGACAGGTGTGATGTTAAATCCTTCTGCACGATCAAGAATGTAATTTAACTAAGTGAATAAACATCCAAGCAGTGCTGTGAGTAAAATGAGGATGGGATTGAAAGGGCAAGAAGAAATGGTCTCAAATTGCACCAGAGGAGGTTCAGATTGGATATTAAAAAAAACTAAACTTCATGGAAAGCCTGGTCAACTATTGGAACGGGTTGTCCAGGGAAGTGGTGATGCCACCATTCATGGAGGTATTCAAAACTCATGTGGATGCGACATTTAGGGCTATGTTTTCATGGTGGACTTGGCAGTGTTAAGTTAATGGATGGACTCAATCATCTTGGAGGTTTTTTCCAACCTAAGTGATCCTATGATTCTAGGATGTTGGGCAAATCTCCAGTACCAGTGTAATTTGGAATGACCTGGGAGAATCTCACATTTCAGAAACCCAGACAGATTTGTAGCATGTTGGCAGGAAGATCACTTTTGGAGGTGTTCAAGTCTGTATTAAATAATGAGATTTAAAAAAAAGCTTTACAATGTTTAGAAAGGCCTTTCACATATTCTTATACATGCATGTATTTAATTTGGGTTAACATTATACCTTTCTGTTAAACCAGGATATTTGCATAAGAGCTAGCTCTGTTTAAAAAAAATCCAAAACCAAAAACCCAAACAAAAGAAACCCAAACCCAAACCCACAAAAAAAAACCAAACAAAATACCACAAACAACAAACCAGAAAAAGAACCATTCTTTCATTTCTTTCTAATTTCATTTGAGGTCTTCAGAGCATTTTGTAAACAAAGTTTCCTACAGTGTTAATTTTTTTTCTCTTCGAAGTTTTAATTACCCATTTTTGCAAAGTGATGATATGAAAGTTCAGACTGCATACTGAGCACTTCATGCTCTGCTTGAAAATTATATTGCATCCCTGAAAGGAGACTTATTGATACATATTTTGCAGATCAAAGCTTTCTCCTCCACATGGGAAACCTACAGTACAGCCTAAAATAGAAATACCTTGTTATTTATTCACTAGTAAGCAAGGACTAATATCCCACATTTCAAGGCTGTGGAAATGGCACACCTTTTGCTGCTGCCATGTTCATACATAATGCCAATAATTGGCTTGCACAGCATAAATCCGTAGATAAAAATGGACTAGAAAACAGCAACACACTGGCTTGTCCTCTGTGCTTGGTAGTGATTAATCAGGGAAGATTATCTTTCCTTGTCTACCTTGCTTCAATTTTTGCATAATTACTATTAGACTTTTTTATTATCCATCTTGCTCAGATGTAGAAGCTTGTGTTGAAGTTTATTTGGTCTTTCCAACAGCCTTAAATTTTGTATTTTTCAAAATCAAACTCTTAAGGGAAGTACTAAATGGAGGTTTTGACAAAACATTCATCAAATTTTTAATAATTCATCTTTTTTCAATCAGTCTTGAGTACTATAATACATTCACAGTATGCTACTTAAAAAAGGCATTAAGAAGCCAGCCTGTCCTGCCATGATAATAACAATATCCTCAGATGTCCTTTCAGATGGCTTGGAAATAAAACTCCTGCTCAGTGATGGAGGAGATGAGGTGCACACAGCAACAGAGGAGTCAGTGGGAGAGTTTGGCTCAGGACTCAGGCTTGGAATAGACCATCCCATTTCTCCACTGACATAAAGCATGTCAACATGCCCACAGCACTGACTTTCATCAAAGTATCTCAACAAATTTTCTTCTTACAAAAAAATTTTGGGAGTAGAAAAACATTTCTGCCCTGTCTCACAACCAACCGTATCTAGCTCAGTACATGGCCAGGATATTTATGGTGGGGAAAGATGAGGGCATGTGAAGCTTTCAAGGAACAGGGAAAACATAGACTGATCATTTCTCACCTTGCTCTCCCTGGCATCAACAGCTTACAGCTCTGGGACTTCCAGAGCCACTTCATTGCACTTCATTGCTCTCAGTGTATTTTTCTTGCATGATCTGTCCAGGCATCTCTTGAAACCAAAAACACACCAACCCTCTGTTGTGATGGGTTCCCTATCTAAGTATGTGTTGACTTGAACAAACTCCACATTTTGATTGATTTGGCTAATTTCAGAATCCTTGTTTAATAAAACAAGTATGTGTCAGCTAGTGGTATTTCATTTAAATATACAGGGACCAGGAAGAAGTTGAATAACTTCTTCAAATTCATAGCCAATAACCCCAATGATTTCAGAACACTGAATCCAGAAACATTGACTTCATGACCAAAGATTAGACAATATATTTTTTTTCTGTGAGGAGTAGTTATTTAACAATAAAGTAATCCAAAACCTAATTAAGTAGATTTTAATTAAGTAAATTTGGTCATTAAAGAAAGTCACAGATTCAAAACATAGAGCGTACTCATAAGAAATGTACTATAATACAAAATATACAATATTTGTTAATCTCATTTTAAGTAAAACCAAGTTATTATATAAATTGTTGTTCCACTGATGTTTTCTGACTTAGCCTGTAGTTCACTGAGATCTATGCTTTGTAGCCTTGAAGACTATAAAAACCAGAGGGAAGGACTTAATCTGTATTTCAGACAAAGGTCCAGGTGTCAAGTTCATATAAATGCCAATGGGGATGCAGTTCTGATTAATGACCAGTCCAACACAGGCCCAATGTGCACACTGCCTGACTAGTTCAGAGAGTGGAACTGAAGTCTTTGAACTTGCTACCTCTGCAAAAGGGACTTGGGACACAAAAGACAAGTCCTGTTAATATAGAAAACACTTATGATGGGTTTAGTCTTTGAAAGTTCCCAATACATGGCACTCCATATAAAAGACACAAGATATTCTAACTGAAGTAATTCTGAATTTCAAACCCTTTTAAAATCATTATTGATTTGGATTGAAAATTTTGGCTTTAAATCTTTCTAGAAAAGGATTTTTCCTTTCGTTTTTGACATAGGAGTATATTTATCTTTAAATACAGCTCTTTTACCTAGAAACCATAAGAGGACAACAAGAAAAGAGAAGGTTTATACTCACTAACAACGTTGGCTTGTCCAGTGAAGATGGTGTACTGCAGCTCGTAAGAGACCACACTGAACTCATCATCTGATGTCCAGTGCACAGTAATGGTATCATAAGAGGCTGTACAGAGCTCTTCTCGGATGGTGGGTGGGTTGGGAGCTGTGAGATACAGCACAAGAGGCACAATCAGTGAAGTGTTTCCCCTCCGCCCTGAGATGTAGTTGATGTACAAGATTGTAGACATCATCCAACAAACTTTTCGATGGCTTTTCTCTAATTCCAGTACTGACTTTGATTATCAATTAACCAATAGGAAATAATCCTTAATAAAAACAAACATAACCACCTAGGAACTCCAGATATTGAAAACATTTTGTATTAAAGTGGCTTTAGTTTCAGATGCCATAGAATAAGTGATGTATCCGTGGTCACATTAGATGGATACAATAAGTTACTTTTTCTAAGATTGTTCTGACCATTTCACCAAAATTTTCAAAATTTCATTGATGCATATCAAGAGGGAGGGTCAACACTCTTCACTTGAACTTGAAAGCAGGGTTTGCCCAGCCTATCTTACCAGAGATTGCCATAAGTGATGTTGTGGTGGGGCATCATTTCTGGCCCTGCTCTATGGTGCACTATGACCTGCCATTCATTAGCAACAGGTATTTAAAAAAAAAAGTTTGGGGAACCTGCCAAGACTCATGCTTTTATTCTCCATTTTCTCCTCCACATATTTTTATGGATCTCCTAGCTATCCTTTCTAATACAGGTATGTATAATTTCTGCTGGTTATAAAATTCAAATTTTTCAGCATTAAAAAAGAGTTCTTATCCTAATGTAATGACTGTATGAATAGACAAGCAAATAGTCATGCAGGAGCCCTCTGTCTCTCTTTTTTACTACTCAACAAGCAAGAACTTTGTGTAGCAAGACATGCAATCTTTTTCCATATTAACACATGAGTTTGTTTTAAAAATCTACTTAAAGAAGTGAAACTTAAAGCAAATTACTGGGGTCTAAATTTTCTTATTTGCAATCTTTAAAAAGCCAAACAGCTAAATAATAAAGAAATGAGTCTCCTTGAGGGGGAGGGATCTTCCTGCATGCTTGTCGCAGTGGGAGCTTCATTCCAAATCATCTTCCCTACAAGTCACATCATGAAAAGAAAAATCACAATTCCCTGTGCTTTAATAGTATTTCTCCCAGCTGTCACAGAATGAACAAGGAGAGCACTCAAGCTGAAACAACCAAATTATGCCTGTATTAAAGCAAAAGAAAGGCAACTATGAATGTTTGTGGTTTTGTTTTGGGTTATTTTTTCTGTCAGGTCTTTAACCTCTGATAACCACAAAAAATAGCCTCAAAAAAAGTCCCTGTGAAGGAATTCCACCCTTACCTTTGGAACATATAATTTTTATGAAACATCTATTTTTTTTTCCATCAAGAATTTTTATAAGTCATTTCTCTGGCTTACTGGTGTATGTTCCTGAGGATTAAAGCACAGGCAGGTTCCCAAGCAGCATCTTTTAACCAAAGGGCACGAGGAAAAGTTCAAATGTGTTTCATGATATGAACATGATTTGTGATGCTCTAAATATTGAATCACAGAAGGCTACCAATTATTTTTTAACTTGTCAGAGAAACCCTTGGGACAGAAGAGTATTAATGAAAATAAAAATAAACTCAAGAACAGCAGTCTGTGAGAATATAATCAAAATGTGGGAAATAAAAAGGTCCACAGTTTTCTGAAAAGATTAATGGTAATATCAGCTATGTTCCAAAAATGTATCCTTTAGAATAATTACTGCTGGAGCTTTTAAATTTTTATTTATTCCTAGCTGGGGCTTCATTTCAATATTTTTCATGTCCTTCAAAGGCCAAATAAAAATTAGAACAAGTGTTAATAACAAATATATAAGTATATCTATTTTTATTTGTCTGATAGTGTTCAACTTAAGTTTTCTTCTGTCATCTCCTGTATCAAAGAGCAAAATATTTCACTTGAGAAATGTACTGGTTATTATTTCAACAAAGAAAATAAATATTAATTTATGGAAAACAAAAATTACTGACGGTTTAATTAACTGTAAACTGCATTTCAATAACACCTAAGCATCTTCAATTTCTTTGAAAATCCTGAGTTTACTCTTTGTGTGCACACCTGGCCTTATAGCTGGAAATCAACACACCTTCATGTAATGAAAATGTCTGAAAGAGATTTGACCTAAGAAAGACATATTTTCCCTGGCTCCTGTGATTAACCCACATTCACCTGAGATTATACTGCATGAATTCAGCTCTTTGGCAACACTCATTTCATAAACCACTCAGTGTAAAACAAATACACCTGCTTCTCCTACAGAAAGGCAGCGACTCTACATTCAGTTGCTTTGTTATGACCAAATAATGTAGCAGTCTGACTGCCAAATTCATCATTCCACAGCACATACTCCTTTAGAGAGTGTAAATTTGTAGTGCAATTAAAGAGATTGACCTCAACCAGTCAGCTTCAGTATTGCATTTGATAGTGTGTGATTTGGTTGTTGGATTCATCAGTACTGTTACAGAGCTCTGTGCCACAGGGAAAGCTCCTCAAAGACTCCAGTGATCTCAAGGCTCCACCAGCAACTTCCCCTTCCTGACTCAGGTGTGCTTCAGCACTGCTGGGAAGCCCAGCATGATTCCAGCACAGCAGTGGAAGACACAATGCTCTTCTCCATAGAGGATCAGAGCAAATGTCTGGGAGTGGTAACTACTTCAGACACTCAGACTTTCATTCACCAGCTTTTGTGGATCAACTCTCTCACAAGGCAGAAAAATTGTTGCTGAAAGCTGTTTTACTTCAATTTGACTCAAAACTGAGTAAATGAACTTAAAAAGTCAGTAACCACAGCTAAAATGCTTGAGCGGCACTAATATTAGAAATTTAGTTTCTTAAATTTGCTCTCAGGAGTAACTGATCTCACAAGCATAACTTGTTGAAAGGGGTCCCTTTCAACCCCTTTAATCTAAAGCACATTCCTTTCTGTGTCATCTGCATGGGTTTTGCTCTGAAGCAGAACAATTGGCTCACAAGGTCTGCACACCTGAGGGGCAGTTTAGGGACACTGCCACCTCCCCCTGTTGGATTCCAGTTACATTAATGCAGTGCCTCCTGGGTACCTATTGAGATTCCATCAAAATCCTCTCACCACGAGGTCAGAGAGATTGATGAAAACCACTTCAAATTCATTTTGTTTCCTCAGTTTCCCTCTCCCTGCTGGCACACAGCGATTGACTTTGTAAAAATTCCTTATGGACTTTGAGTTTCAAGACACAAAAGAAGACCGAAGCAATCTGTTTGAATTTATGGTGCTAGAAATATCCATACTGCTGGTATGACTGTGAGGGAGTTGCAGAAACTGCTCTGAACCTCTCTTTTAGATGTTCATTACTAGTTCCATCTTGTATCTTGAAACTCGGCTGAATCAGCATAGAGGAATTTGAAACGTGCAGTTACATCAGATGTGGGTAGAAATTTTATATATTATTAATTTTTCATGTGTGAGTTACTACCAAGGGCTTGGTCATACATACAAACCATCTTGAGCTAGGCTTTGGGCAGACCAGAACTGCTCAAAACTAACAGAATGAGAAGAGATTACACCCAAACCATGAGACAGTGCTCCTGGAATTGGTCTTTGATCTTTCAGTGCTGAAAGAGTTAAGCAGTAAGACAGGTTGTGAAGAGTTTTCAGAACAAAGTTGTTTCTGTGTGAAAAAATTGCTGGCATATGCTAGGCAATACATATTTCTTTGTGCAGTCATAGGTGAAGTGATGGATGAAGAAAACTGATCATTGTTTCGGATGGGATTTCTGAAGTAGGGCAAATTGCAAGGTCAAAGAATGGATGTTCCTGCAATTGATTTCAAAGTACTGAGACACAAACCAAGCATTCTTGATTCACAAGGAACAAAAATGTCCTTATGACAGTAATATTGTTCAGAGAGTTTGCAAGCCATATGTATTGCCTGGGTCTAGCTAGATACATGTTTAGAAAAAAGATGGTTTCCAGATGAAAAGCTTGAACAACTGTTAAGATAAGAATGCTTTCAAAAGACATCAAGGCTATATATACAGAGAATAGAACAGCCAGATGAAGATTAAAAGTATTGTTTTAATATACTGAGCTTGATATCTCAATGTCTGTCTGGCAACTTTCAGAAAGATACCAGAGATTTCATTTGGATAGCAGAAGCTTTGGACAGACATCTACATAAATGATAAGCACAAACTAGTTAAATTTATTTAATCAGTAAAGAAATAGCCTAGGACAAAAGAAAGATAGGGTTGGGGAGATGGAGGATGAAGAAGATCTGACAAATATTATAGTGTGAAGAATCAAAGGAGAAAAAAATCTCCAGGAGACAAACCAAGGTTAATTGTTTCAAAAGCAACTGACAGCAGAGATAATGAAGCTGGAATTTAGGTTTTGACATTTTGTTCAGAAGCAGTACAGATGATAATCATAAGGTAGGCTTCTTCACTTAATTCACAACATAGATCTATGACGAGGATGTACAAATGGTCTTCATTTTATTTAACTGTGAAACGTGATAAAAGTAAAGCCTAATTCACTCTGTCACAAAGTGTTCAGTTTATGATCTATGAAAATTCCATGCACCAGTATGAAAGGACTAATATAAATCTTTCCCTGGAGTTTCTGGACAACAGTAGAGAATAACCAAATACATTTTACTCTTGGGATCATCTACATATGTATATATCTATATCTCATGTATACCTATATGCATATATTTACATAAATGTATTTTAACTGTCTGCATTTTATGCTCAGATAATCTGGACATGTGCTTTGCATTTTGCCACTGCAACCATATGCTATTTATTAATGTGAAGAAAAGCCAGTTGGAACTGTTTTTCACTGGGCATCAAGGGCAAGGATAAAAATGGCTTGTTAGGAAAAAACCAGCTAAAATACTTGCTATACATGCAAGTTTCTTTAGACTGCATTGTGAGCAATCTTTTAAGACTGTGGATGAGTTAGGAAAAAGGTAGAGAAAAAGCTATGTAAATGACACAGTCATCATGATGGATCACAGAAATATCTTTGTAGCAAGACATCCCTTCATTTTGGTACAGATGCGACCCTTGTTTTCTGCAGTGTACACCTATTAGGTTGATAATATTGACATATGATGCACAAAAGGGAGGCAGGAACAGACTGCTAGACAGAATTCACCTTATAACTTTATAGATCTAAACCACAGCTATCTGCATTTGAACATCTATCCTCTGTTTGGAGACAAATGGGAGAAATAGACAACTCCAGAATGGGGTCAACTGCCTCAATGTATGTGCCTTAAAATGAGATGGTTATTTCTCTTCTTCTACCATAAAGGAATGTGAGACTGATTATTTTAGAGGTAGATTGCTAGATTAGGGCAAATGTGTATGTTTTTTCTTTTAATCCTTCCTTTCATATCCTTTTTATAAATTTGGGGTGAAGTCTCAATATGATAATTCCTGAAGATTTGGAGAGAGGCAGACACCATAATGTTTCACTGGTACTGTATAAGAAGCTAAAATTACTCTTATCACATTATTTTTGTGATTTATTTACTTGAATATGTCTTAGACACTGATTTTATTCACCTGTCACAAAGTGATAAAGAAATTCCTTGCAGATATAATTTCTCTTTTAGATATGGCAAGAACCTCACAGCTCCATCTGGCAAGAATGCTGCTGCCCTGTGCTGGCACTCAGTCTTGTCCTTCCTGGTATTAATCTGTTCACTGTTCAGAATCACAGAACCAGAGAATACTTTGGATTGGAAGGAGCCTTTAAAGGTTCCTGGCCCAATCTCCAGACAGTGAACAGGGACAGGTTGGATGATCTTCTGTCCAACTTGACCCTGAATGTTTCCAGGGATGGCACCTATATAGTCTCTCTGGCAACTTGTTCCAATGTCTCACCAGCTTAATTTTTTAAGAATTTTTTCTTATATATAATCTGAATTTACCCTCCTTTGCTTTAGATCCATTACCCCTTGTCCTTTCTCAACAGACACTCCTAAAATGTTTTAAGTGTTGAAAGACCACAATGATGTCTCCTTGGTGCCCTCTCTTCTGCAGGCTGAACAACCCTAACTTTCTCAGCCTTTCCTCTAAGAAAAGCCAGAAGTCAGTCCTCTGCTTGGAAAAGATAGTGGTTGGCAACGAGACTGCACCCTCACATTCTCCTGAACTAACAAGTATATCCTCTCAAAACTGGGACAAGTGAATGGACCCAGGAAGTGTTTTCTGAAGCTTTTCTAATGCTGCTTTGTGCCTTTCATTGCAAATTCTTGCTGCTAACAGCAGATGCTTAAAGACCCTGCTAAATAAAAACCTACCACATCTCTTCTGTTTTCAATTGAGCTGGAATGAATTGTTCTAATTCTGGCATTGAAATCAAAACACCCTAAATTACAGTAATTTGTTTCTCTTTGTGAGTCATTGTACACTCTGAGACTGCACATTACTCAGGCTTTCAGTAAGGGTCTAATCCTGTGGGCTTCCTCAGGCCAAAGATCTCAGTTAGGCGAGGTGGGGCTCTGCTGTGTGAAGACCCCACCCTAAATCCTGGCTCAGAGCACACCACACAGTCTCTAGTTCCAGACACAGCCAGACCCTCCAGCTCTGTGTTGGGGGAAATGCACAGTGACATGAGAAAACATCTTTCACTGCTGAGCCTGAGATGTTGATTGCATGAACAGCTTCTGGTTGCTCTTGGGAACTGTGCCAGGCAGCAATCTGCTGCAGCAAGGAGGCAGCCCCAAGGGAGAGGGCAACACCTGGAGCATCCATCTCCTGGGAAATAGGGTTTAGTCTCTGCTCTCCCTCTTCTGCTGCTCCAGGCTGAGCTCCAGCTGTTCTTTCACTTCACTCTGCTGCAGTGGCTTTTTAACCATTTCTCAATCCTACTTCCTCACACTCTGGTGGTGAAGAACGCAGGGAGAGGAGATAGGAAATACAGTTGTTTGAAGCACCTAATGTGTCCCCGGGGCATTCTCAGGCTGCTGGAGGTAATATACTCAGGATTAAGAGGGAGATTGTATTTAGTTTACATAGCAAGGTTTTGGAAATGTCTGGGCTAAAAGGGTTATCTCTGTCAGAAAACATCAGAAGATGACTCAGGATCAGACACAGACAGTTCTAAGATACACCTGCCACTGTCCAAAGCTGAGCTCATCACTTGTGCTCTGCTGTAGCATTTTAAAGAAAAGGTAAGAAAGGCTGTGCAGCAGTGACAGGAGAGAGAAGTGAGAAAATGTGATAGAAACAGCTCTGCAGATGTCAAGATTAGTGAAGAAGGAAGAAGAAGAGGTGCCCAAGGTGTTGGACCAGAAATTCCCCTGCAGCCTGCAGTGAAGGCCATGGTGATGGAGGCTGTTTTCCCTGTAAGCCACAGAAGACTACAGTAAAGCAGATATCCACCTGCAGCTCTGCAGGACCCACTCTGGAGCACTCAGGAGCCCTGGAGGAAGCTGCAGGCTGCAGAGAGAGGACCACACAGGAGAAAAGTTTGTCACAGGAATTGCAGCCCATGGGGGACTCAAGACTGGAGCAGTCCACTCTTGAAGGACTCATCTGGCAGAAAGGACCCACTCTGGAGCAGTTGTTGGAGAATGGCACCCTGTTGGAAGGGCTCATGTTGGAGAAATTCATGAAGAACTGCATTCTGTGGGAGAAAGCCCATGCCAGAGTAGGTGAAGAGCACCAGGAAGGAGGAGTGGCAGAGACGATATGTGATGAACTGACCACAACCTCCATTCTTCATCTCCATGCACCACTTGGTGGGGAGCATGGTGAGAGAAGAGCTGGGAGTGAAGTTGAGGCCAAGAAGGATGGAGTGGGGGAAAGTTTTTTTAGATTTATTTTTATTTCTCAGTGTCCTACTTTTACAATTAATTTGCAATAAATTACGTTAATCTTCCCCAACTTGAATCTGTTTTGCCTGTAGCAGTAATTCTTGAGTGATCTCCTTGTCCTTATCTCAACCCATGAGCTTTTCATCTTATTTTCTCCCCTTATTGAGGAGATGGAGTGAGAGTAACTTGGTGAGCACCTGGCAATTAGCCAAAGTTACAACCACAGGGAGAACTGAAGAAAATCCTATCACTATTATTTTATGGGGAATATATAATAGTAGCATCTCAAGAAAAAAAAAGTACCTGTAAGGTAATCAAGGCATTCCAGCAATTTCTTCTCCCTGGTAAAATCAAGTGCGAAAGTATCAAAAGTATCATTGAGATTAATTTCAGGAATTAGAACCTGGGAGGATGCAGTTGCCATGGAAACCCTGTAATAAAAAAAAAGTCTTTTAGCATTTAAGACACAATGACATATCAAGGTGGACCTGATCAATATGGTTGTTATAACTTCTCAGAAAGCTTAATAAAATTTTATATACGTATTTTATTTATATATTTTAAGTTAGGAACTTCTCCTGTGACTTTTATTTTTGACAGTAAGATCTCAAATATATATTTTTTTTTATTGAGTTTCGGCCTATCATGCAGTGTCAGACAAGATGTCAACAAAATATCGGCCAAGCAACAATATCTCTTGAATTCTTCTTTTTAATCACCCATTTAACCAAAGAAGAAAGAGCACTATAATTAGCTGTGCTTTAAGCAATCCTGACAGATGCTGCATCTCTCCCAACCCTTGTTTTCCCAAGCAGCTTCCTGCTCCAGGCACGCCTTGGCACTGCTGTCCCAAGGGCTCTGTGCAGTCCCCACACCTCCTCAGCTGTTCACCACAGCACGCTGCTGTTAACTTCAAAAGGCACAGGAGGGAGATAAAACAAATAGATGTCAGCATGGTTTGCTTTAAAAGGCTTTTCCCTGCAAAGCATGTGTGCATACTTATATTTCCTTCAAAACGGAAAAGTTTCCTTGCCTACCTCATTTCAGGAGCTACACTCACATTTTCTCTGTCCAGATGTACTAAGGAGATGTACATCAAGAGATGAACTTTCACAAGAAAAATGATACTGGATGTCTTTACAGAGAGTTTGACTGGTTTAAAGAGAGAGTTCACTAAACCTTATGCTATACAACAGAAATTGGGCAAATGTTTCAGTCTGGAGGTAAACAGACAACTATGCATGCAATCTGTTATCTGTCATTCATAATATGTTTAATAAAAATATTTGATTGCTTCAATTTAAAATTTTACCAAATTATTATTTATATGTAGACAGGGCTGAAATGACTCCAGGACAAATATTTGCTAAGGATTATTTTTTCATATATTTTTTGTGTAGTATTTTAGGAAAACACAGTAAGAATATCCTGGTCAAAATATTCTGCTCAAAACCAGAGCTGTACATCTCATTGTCTTCAGCACAGTTTTCAAAACCTGAGTTGAGGAGGTTTCCTGGTCAATATACTTGTTATACAGTTTTCAGAATTGTTTCTTTTGCAGCTGTGTATGTAGAACTTAGTTCAAAGTGGATCCTAGGACAGTTTTTTTTTTTCTAATAACCAGGCCTTTTCAGACTATTTTTGGGGTATGCAAAAGGTATTCTGTGTTTACGTGTGTTACAGATAATTTTTGGTGAGATCAACAATTCAAAATTTCAGACACCTTGTCATCATATTAGGTTCGGAGGATTGAATTTCATCCTGTAATTCTGCCTACTGTTGACACTGTAAACACTGACACTGTACTTGATTGGAAAGGATTTTTCTAGGATAAATGCATTTCACCACTGTAAATAATGCATAACTGAATCATCAGAGTGTATGTAATGACTTTGCTTGTGCAGTTACCTGTTGTGCTTACAACAGAAGATATTTTACTGCAATTACTTTGAAATGTGTGGATGAAGAAATGCAATGAGCATGTTTTCAGGAGACTGCTTTAGCTGCTGGAGCTCAGAGCCCTGGTGAGACTGTTACATGAGTGGTCTAAAAGCAAACAAAATGCTGCTCACCACATGAGAACTAAAGGAGTTAGCTGTGAGGAATAATTTATTAATTCTATTTAGCCTCTTTTTTCATTTGCAACTTGTCTGCAAGCACTTGGTGTTTTTTTTCCTCAGTTTTGTTCACTGCTTGGAATGTTCCTCTGATTTTCAGGGTATTCACAGACATCTCATTACTGACAGCAATCTGTGATAGCCAAGAATTAAGCTTGATTGGGCGCATATGTCAGCTTGTCTCATTCCTGCTCTCCCAGCGTCTCTCCTGTGATTGTATTTATGATGCAACTCTTTGTGCTTACAAGTTCAAAATAGAGCTTCTCTGAATATTCTGTGTAGTCAGTTAGAAAGCCCTGAATCTCCACAAGTTTCTGCACTATTACTGGTTCTGCTGAATACTGAAAAAAAGGACAGAGCCTCACCTTCAGCTTTTGATATTTGTTGTAGTTTTACTACTGGCTAAAACTGGGATGCCACAGTGCTGCTTGGTGACAGAATATAGACCATGGTCTGAGAGACAATACATAACCCACTGCCTTGCCTGGCTTTGCCTTTTTCAAATGATTTTCAATTCTCTGAATCTGTAATGGGCAACTCAGTGTAGCTGGTTTATTTACAAATGGATAATTATCTTTGATGAAGACTGATGCAGCACACCAGACTAAGTGAAAGACTTAATACATAATAGAAGCAGGGAATTTAATGTTTTGGACTGGGGGAAATTGGCTGGAAAATGTGAAGATATAATGTGAACCCAGAAATAAAAAAAAAACCCCAAACTATTAAAATTATAGCTATTTAAAAGAAATTAAAAGAGTATAGTTTTGATGTCTTTGTTGTCCATATAGTCCTTTCTTAAAACTTTAATTTTTTTTAATTTTTCTGATTGCTAAATAGCTGATATTCCAGCAGAATATTTTTCATCAGAAAATCCTGCTGAAACTCAATGGATATATTTCAGCATTCACAGCATTGCCCTGAAACCAGAACAAATTTTCTGATAGCATGGTTCTTGATATATCTGGCATGCTGCAGAGGAGCCAGGATCCTGAAAGGAGTAGAAATTCCCTGCACTCAGAGACCAAACACAACAGCTGTAACTTACAAACCCCCTGGATTGTTGAATCTCCATCTCTTCAAAATTTATGGTGCAGGTTTACAAACTTACACATCTCATTATCTTGTAGCTTGCTATTTTGTGGAGAATATGAATCCATTAAGACCATTCCCAGTTTCTTCTAAGGAATGTACTTACTGCCTGATTTCTTTCTCAATCTTAGAATTTTTCATGAAGCAGGAATTTCAGCCATAAATCCATTTTTAAAAGTGTGTTTAACATCAGACATCTGCTTGGCAACCATTCTAACTCTTCCACCTGTGCATGCTGTTATTGTTGTAACTCTTAATTTGCACCCTTTTTTGACTGCTCCTCTTCTCAAAGGGATGTTTTGATTTAGCATTACAGTAAGGTTCTTCCCACTCTGGTACAGCACAAAGAAGCGTTTTGGGGGATTATGTCAACTACCCCCCTGCCTTTGACCACATCTCTGATGTGACAAGACAATACAGCGACTGTGACAATCCAGCTGCCTTAAAGTGAGGTTTTTCTTTTTATAGAGAGGAACGTCTCCTTTACCTTTCAGTGATATTTTTAGCTGTTTGCAGGAAACGAGCGTGATCGTTCTCCTTCAGGGACTGCTCAGCCTGAGAGATGAGGGACGTCGAGCGCTCGATGCACTGTTTGCAGTTCGCAATCTGCTGAGCCAGTTTTCTCAACCTCACCACCTTGAGTGGAAACACAGGAAAGCAGTCATGTCTCTAAAGTCACAAATCATGATTGGGTTTGCAATTCAGAGGCAAAGCTGGGCAAAGGAGGAGTTAAGATGAATGGCTTTGGTGACAAGCGTTGTGGTGAACTCCATCTAGCCATGTAACATTTTTAATAAGGGACAGGCACAGACTTTCTGCTTGAATATTTTCCACATGGAAAACAACAGGGGAGAGCCAAAACAAGCACAGCTGGTCTATTTTCCAGTAGAAGGAACGTCATTTCCTCGTGATTTCTGCTTACATGATAACTAAGGTCTATTTAGGTAACCATTTCCCTGAAATTCTGAGATCTGTGTTAAAGGCTACTTATAGATTAATTACTTTTTCCCTATTACTGAGGTGAGTTTCATAAAAAGAAAAAACTGAAAATAAAACTTTACAGAAAAAGACTGTTCAATTCTGCTAAAAATATATCCCTGACCTCTTTATGTGCTTTAAGTAAAAGAGGGTGTGTTCTTGTTGGATATTTTTAACTGGACAAAAGCATGGTAGTGCAGGAGAGCTGATTATTATTACTGCAAACATATGTGCTGGAGATAAACACAGTAGATGTGACTGTAATCATTAGCTGAAAGGTTAGGGAAGGGTACAGTCCTCCATTTAAAGACAATGGTGGCTAACTAAACTTTCAGGAACAATAGTTCCTGAAAGGTCTGGGAGTCCTTCCCTTTGTTATCACATCAGGATCATAGTTTGAACAGGAGTAAGAAATAGGAAGGAAACGAAATAATTCTGGAGTTTAGAAAAGCACATTAAGACCCAGTTACATGCAAAATGAGGAAACTAACAACCAAGTGGGTTGGCAGAAATGTCCAAATTTATAATCAAGATAACATTCCCAATCTCAGGAATTAGGGCACAAGCTATGAAGTTGCTGATTTGACTTGCAGATATATTTCCAACCTAAGCAGTGATGAGGGTATCTTAGTGCAGCTATCTGACAGCAGAAACAAGTAGGAAAAATAACATTTTTTGAAAAAATTTCCAGTAAAGATACTGGCCAAATGATTTGTGTCACATAATATTTGTATCTCTTTAAAAATAGAAACAGCAAAGAGAAGAAAATGCTGGGAATGTAAGGATTTTGCTAATGCTAATGAGTTGATAAGCTTCTAGGATGAACTAATGCCACAATGTTTCCTGTAACTGTGCATTTGAAGAAATTACAATTCAGCCATCAGCCTAACCAGGGAAAGGTTCATTGCAGTGTTAAGAGGTTCATCTCTTTATTTACTAATTAATTAACAAGCAAATAGTGAACTGAAATAAATATTAACTTGTGAATTTTTTGCAGTAGGAGGCATGTCATGACTTGCGATGTCTATATATGAACTATACTTGTCACTTGATCGATCCTTTCTTATATCTTCAAGAAGATGAAGATGATAAATTGAAAATGTTAGAGTCTCATCTCACTCAGTCCCCACCCACTTACGCAATGGTAGGAATGACATCTGCCCTAGCTGATATTTGCTTCTTTCCTGTCACAGGCTGTGTGGGATTTTATAGGGTTTGGATGATAGGTGAGATTAAGCATGGAGCTGCACAGGGTGTTCAGACTTGTGTAACTGAACCTGCAGCCTTGCAGGCACAGCTAGAACTCGGTATGTGTTTCCAGCTCTGCAGCCACACCTACAGTCCTAGAGAGAGACTTGTCATGCTCTACCTTCCAGAAATATTCTTAGCCATAGGCCTTCTTAAAGGAAGATACATTGGGCAGAACTTCCTGTGGCTTTTCACATGGGTCTCTTGAGACCTTGAAATCTTTCAACACACACCACATTTGAATCAAAGCATTCCAGACCTTGACTGGACCTCCACTGGTACAACTTTCAGCTCAGCAAAATAAAACAAAGAATGGGGACAGATTCTGATAATAGCTCTATTCAAATAAATCTGGAATCATTTGTATTACAAATCTTCCATGCTAATGGAAATTAGAATACATATTTGCAAGCAACAGAGTTTTTAAAAGCAATGTGCATATTGCACAAATCCAAATGAAGGGTAAGTTTTCTACTTCATTGGTAGCACACCTGGTTTCTCCTCATAGAGAAAAAGAAGTGAAACAAAAATGAAGGCCATCTATTTCATTTGAAGGGAATTATATTTTGTTAACAGCATGAGGAAATTCAGGGTTTTTTCACACAGTGTACAGGACCTGTGGTTTCAAACATGTTTAAGTTAGCCCTTGCCTACAGGCTTTTCATTTCAAGTTAATTGGAATATCTTGACAGCCACATGAACCATTTAACCTGCTCTTGACTTTGTTCCTTTCCTGAGCTTTTCCCACACAAGAAGAATAAATATCTGACTTAGTTTAGAAGTTAAATAGTAAACACCTTGTACCTAGAAAATAAAAAACATTAATTCAATTCTAATGCATTTCTAAGTCAACAGTTAGATAGCAAAATATATTGAATCTTGAGTATCAGAGATTTTTCCTGCTCAATGTGTTTGCTACTGATAATCACAGAACTTTGGGAATTAGAAATACACATCTAATTTAATTTCTTGCACACTTTTGAATATCTTATTTCTAAATAAGTTAAGACTTCATGTTATCATAAATGACAATGACTGGAACAAAATTTTTATGTGACAGTATTTGAATAAAAAGTTAAAGTACCTAGAAAAAAGAAAAAAAGATAATTGTGAGACATGATTCTATATGCTGTGACATTTTCTGAAAGTTAACACTTTGGGGGAAATACTGTCAGGCACATATCAGAGTGAAGGCAACATTAAGTGACGTATTTTGTCATTTACTGATCATGACAACATTTCTGGTTTTATCCTTAAAATCCATAATCACCTGTAGTAAGAGAAATACCAAATAAACCGTTGAGGTCTAGCATAATAATCTTCAAGGATTTCATTCTTGATAGTATCAGTCAGTAGCCAAGGACTACATAAGGGCTTTTACAAATATCTACCAATAATATCTGCAGTCAAAAAAGCTGCAATCAACAGGAAACAGTGTTGACCTACTTGTGATCTAAAGAAGAAAATCTTTTACCTTTCCTTCTTTGATTTTGGTTCCAATTATTTGCCGTCTTTGCTGGATTATTTCAATGAGTTGGTCACACTCTTCCATCAGCTTGGTCTCTTGGCGGGATGCATTTACCTATGAAGCAAAACCTTATGATTAGCAAAACCTTTTTTTGACATTTCTTTTTTCCATATTCTAATTTAAAAATTGCAGTTTCTAAAATACTGGATTTGGCTTTTTTTCCCCTCCTTTCTGGGTAAAATCGGTGTTATTTTCAGTCCTCTCTTTTGGATTTTGTGAAGTACTGAACTGAGTCTCAATGTCTTGTTTGCAGGAGAAAGGACTTGCAAATAGATACGAGTATTTCTAACTCAAGTCAGAGAAGTCTGATTTGGTGAGTGTTGAGTGGTGTCAGCTCTAACACACACCGGTGAGAAGTGAGGTCTCTTCAGGAGGTGCTTCAGACACACGGTTTGCAGCCATATAAAGCACTGCAGTGAACACCAGCGTGCTTCAGGGCACAAATGCTGGATCAGAAAGCCCATCTTGTGCAGAATCCCCTCTCACTGCTGCTAGTGCCAGCATCTGACAGTAAACAATGCTAGGAGGAAAGAAGTCCCAACATGTATGATGACTCCCATGAATGCTTTCTCCTCCTCCAACCATTTGTAGCTTGGTCTTCTTAAACCAGATTCAGTTTATACATCATTATTAACAATCAGAAGAATTAAATTACATGTATTTATTTAGTCTCTCCTTCAAATCCTGGAAACCTTAGGAATCAGCATCATTCTACAGAAATGATCACCACAGCTTAACTCACAGTGAACAACTGCCTCCTTTTAGAGGGATCTGGACCTACGTCCTTCCAGCTGCATTTAATAATCCCAAGTGCCTTTACTGGAAAGGACAGTGAATCACTGATACCCTACATATCCATATATTGGATCCTGAAGGATTCAAGTTATCAAAGAACCAACTGACAATACCAAGGCCTTTGTTGACTGTCTTAATTATTCCTGCTTTGCCTCAGCAATGAATCAGATAGAAAATGGTGTGCTCATGTAGTTTTCTAGAGTATAAATATATGAGGAAATTAATTTTTTGAAGTGCAAAAATCCTCACAAATATTAACTTTCTGTAGAAAATATTGACTTTGGTTAAAAGAAAGAAGAAAACTTATAACAGAAAAGTTTGTGTTCTCAGATGAATATGTTCTGTTTCTGAAGGAGACTGATTTTTCTCAGTGCAAAGTCGACATGCTGTATAACCAGAAAAAAGTACTTCCATTTACAGCAGTTACGTGTTTAGCTTACATAGATGTGTAAAGAGTCAGAAAAAAAGATAAAAAGTTCTAGTCATGTCTAGAATAAAAATAAAAAAAAAAGGACTTAGAGCTATATTTCCATTTGCATTTTTCTAAAAGAGGGTAAGAAGGTAAAGCAGCTTTCAGCACTGGCTAATTGCCCCCACAGCCATGTCACCTTTTCCACTGGGATAGTAAGAGTCAGTAGTGAACAACAGGGAATACTTTCAGGTAACAAGTAACTATATTGCATCCCTTGGTTGTTTTTTCAGTCCAATGAGCCCATGATTCTGCATCAGTATTCTTTTCCTTCCTTTCAACAATGTGTTTAAACATGCATTTACCTGTAAGCACATTATGGAACTCATTAAGATTAAGCAAATGCTTATGTACCTAAATTTGGACCAGAACCAATTTTACAAATAACCTTCTTATGTGAAATACACAGCATCCTCCAGGCAAAGAAAGGACATGTTTACAAAGACCTGCTTTCATCAAGGTTTTGGATTATCTTTCTCAAACCTTCATAAAATTAAATTTTGTTTGCACATTTTAGAAGCTTAGTTATTAATTAAGACAGTAAGATTATAAAGAGAGAATACATTTGTTTCTGGAAGGGGTCAGACACAACTGCAAGTGCCAGTGAGGATGTAATAGGTATTCCTATGATGCTGCTTTAGGTGCCCATGGTCCTCCTTACATTTGCTGTTTGCTCTGCCTGGATTCCCACCACAGCCCATGAGGAGAGAGAGCATGGAACAGCCCACCCAAAGCCTCTAGCAGTGCCACTGTCTCTCCACTGAGAGCTCAGATCACCTAGAAAAGTTGGTCAATCCACACTGTCCCTCCTATTTCCTCTGTTCCTGTCGTCCCACCACCTCAGATGCATCATGCATCTTACTTTGGCAGGAAACTCTGCAGAGCTGCTTTCAACAAGCTGCACCATGCTCCAGTTTCCCAGTCCTGATTCCAGTTCCCCTGCTGGGTTGGAATTCCACTGGAGAGCAGGCAATCCTACACAGGCTCACATCCACTGCGGCGTGTGGGCACAGCTCCTGTGGCAATAACTGAGGTCAGCTCCTGCCAAAGCCAACTTCAGCACTTAATTACAGTAACACTTTTGGCACCTAATTATGGTAACACTTCACGGGGTTTTTGAGTAGCTTCCACTCAAAGTGTTACTTCTAGCACCACTTACATCACCAATTTACTTTGTCAAGAAGAGCTAATTAATTTTTGGGATAACTGTCATGAAACATAAAGTTACAGGAAGGTTAAGTCAACATTGCCTCATTTAATACTCTGTTTGAATAATAATGTATTAATTGGATCTTAACCTAAAAAGCTCTAGACTAAGAAAAACAAAATGCTTGGAAAAAATCTCTGGATTCTTAACACACTGACTTCAGACTTCTCTTTTTCTTTGAAATCTAAAAAGCATACTCTTTCATACACTCCATTTGAAGACATTTCCAACTTTATAGCTTGGACAAGCTTATTGAAAATGAAAATAATATTCTAAAATTATATGATATGTCTGAGCTTTGTGTGAAAAAAACCCCTCAACATTTAATCTGGGGGCTTTTGTCAAGCTGAAATACTCCTTAATCTCATTTTCAGGCCCCAAAGCCTCTGATTCAATAATAACTTTATAATTGAGCACATGCCTAATTTTAAGTGCACTACATTAGCTGTGGCCCTAAAGGGACCATTTGTGAGATTATCATTAAGTATTATTTACTTGTATGTTTCTGAGGAGTCATATGTCAGACCAAAGAGCCACAGGCATGGATCAGGGCTCGACTGTACAGGTGCTAAAAAATACCAGAATAAGGCTTTTGCTTCTGCTTGATTCCTTTGACAAACAGCAACCTTGACAATAACTTCCAGCTGGGCTGACCAAGGAATGTGAGTTCTGTCTGGTAAAAATATTTGAGGTTTTACATTCTACATTTTTTCCACATTAAAAAACAAGCCCTCTTTCCAAGAAGTTTGTTAAAAGAGATTGAGAGCTGCCTTATAAAGTCTGGTGACTGTGTCATACACTTTGTGAAAGTCTCCAAATCATATAGAGAGCTGACTTCAGCCTGGCATTCCTCCACCCAAGATGAAGGTTGGTTCCTTAGTCTGAAGTATTTATTGTCTGGCAGTTGCTAGATTTGGGGACATGGAAAATCTATGGAAAATTTCACTGACATTAATTCATTTAATTTTGGAATCAACCGGTTCCTTAAACATCCATGTCCAGAAATACTTTAAACCTAAAGCTTTCTGTTTTATTGGTATCATTTTTATAAACTTCTTTTCCATGTAAGTTTTAAAACTGACTAGGAGGATTTATGATTTAGCAAGAACTATGACATCTACAAACAAGAAGGGCAGATTCTAGTTTTCCTGCTTTAGTAGGGAATTTATTCCCATTTCTGTAATACACACAGACCTCAAATAGTCTACTGAAAAAACCCAACAACCTTACAAATTCTAGGTTTCTTTCCAGGTTTTCCAAACATATGGGTAGGAACTGTTGCCCTTTGCCTCAGGAAGTAGGTGTAGTTAAAAAACTGAAAAATGGGGGTCCCTCAGAGGTCTGTCAGGGAGTTGGAAACAACAAGCCCTCCCAACCCAGCTGTTCCCAGCTCCACAAGCTGAGATCTGATTTGGAAAGTCTCCCGATCTCTGTAGAGGCTTCCTAGGCTTTCATCTTCAGAGACTTGAGTTAAATTGCAGCTTAGCTCATAAGAAAATGAATGTGGTGGTTTCAAAGTCCCCAGCAGATGTTTGGGAGGTCACAAAACTACAGAATGGCTAGAGATTACAGAAGAGCTTCTATGTTAATTCAAAGGCAAACAGAATCAGAGGGCGGAAAACATACCCACAATAAACTTCCTCAACTAATATACTGAAGCAAAGGATTTTTTTAGTGTCTCAGAAGAATTTTCTTTGCAATAGCAAAACTCTTCTTCTGAGATTCCTTATAGGGAAGGCAATTCTCTCTGCAAGTGGAAATCTTCGTGTGTCTTTTTGGCAAACAATCTCTAAATGACAAGCAAAACAAGACAAATTAGAAGGGTTCTGTTTTTTAAGGCTATGCTCTCTGTGATAAATTCATCAAAACCAGAGTAATTTTTATCTACTAGTCATCTTTTGATTATATAAAATAGAAGAAAATAGGTTGTAGAAAGAGTCTGATCTTTGGAAATTGAGGTAAGAGCTTGAGTTTCAATTTCATGATTTAAAAATTGCTTCAATTTCTTAAAAAAATAAATTCTTTGCAGCTGTGGCTGTACAGGTAAAGAAGAGGTATGAATTTTTCTTTATGTGTTTGAGTTGATAGTTATAGAATGACTATATATTATGGCTATAAAATGCCTATATATTCACAACAAATACTGTATACTCAAAAGAAGACAAAAATACCAGAAAAGTAAATTGAATGATTCCACTCAAAACCTGTTACATCCTTGCCACATACCTCACTTTGCATTTGAGCCTGAATATCTTTTTATGCCAAACCCATAAACTGAGATTAAAAAAAAGTAACATTTTTACATATAATGGCTGATACCTATTTGCTCTAGGTAAACTTTCTTTATCATGTAGATGTGGATCACATTTTCTTGGATTGGTGTCCCTAGAGAAATTAAAGGATTATTGTCCTCCACAGAGAGAGGCCTGTTTATTTTACTCCGTGTTGTAGAGAGTAACTTTTCTTCATAGAGCCACAGTACACTGAAGTATTACTTTAATGTCATCCATATGGAATTTATTTATTTAATGGAAATACAAAGGATAATCATTAAGACATATTTATGAAAATATTTCTTCCCTTTCTTTTTATGACCATGAGATCCATGGATTCAAACTTTATTTCATATCCCTGTTTGTTATTATGCGTTGTTCGATTTAGTCTTCTACACAGCAAAAGCAAAATTCTTAGAAAATAATTTTTTCATGTTTTTCCCTAGTCTAAGCGTAAATCTGATTTTATCTGTGATGACAAACCATGCCTTTGGAAATATGTGATATTAATCAGCTTGCCATCTGAATGGATCTTTTACAAATTTTTTTACTTTGAAATGGTGCAAAAAAAAAAAAAGGTCATCTTCTATTTCAAGCGTGCCAGAGGCTTTGTTTTTGTTTGCATTCCACATCTATCTCTAACCAGGAGACCTGTGTTTAGAGGCAGTCTCAGAGCAGGTTAAACAAAGGTCAGGGCAAACATGTGCCATCTTACTCTGGCTATGTAGGAATTTTGTGAATGAAGGATCGATTAGGCCAGGATTGCTAAACCACTTTGGGTCTGGCAGATAAGACTATCTGCCCCAATCTTGACTAAAAGTAAACCTTTTTTAGAAGATTGAAGTACTCATTTTACTTACTAAAATATTGTTTAAAGTTTTTTGTCCTGCTGTGCTTTGAAGCACGTTTTTGAGAAACTAATCAGCAAGACACCTGAAAGTCCTCTAGTGACATTTACAATCTTATTCTAAAACAAAAAGAAACCCCAGAATTTCATGGGGAAAAAATATAAAAATTAATTGAATCTCATTATTTTCACTCTTTGTTTTTTACACTTTATTTTAGACATTTCTTTTAACCTAAATAATGAAAATACTTTTAAATTGAACAATATTTAATTATTTATTGTTTTTACTTTGCTTTTCCTGCTGACATTAAGCCTTTGTTCCATATTGAGCAAAATATTTCGCTTCATGTGTTTCACTCAGAGTAGAAAAACAAAAACTATCAAATAATCACTGAAGTTCAAAGAAGTGCCCATCCTTTCATGATGTTGAAACCAGTGCACTTGTAAACAATAGTTCAATACTTAAAATTGTCATCCAGGATCTTTAGCCCGGTATTTGATATGCTCACAAGGCCATCAGTGCCTTTGGTCTCTAGTTGCTCTTTAGCTGTTTCTTTAGGCAGAAAAAGGAGGAATTTGAGAGTATTTTGTTCCCATAACAATAAATGACTCAGAGATAGAAAGTTCTTTAAATTGACAGTTTGACTGACAAGTTACAATCTGTGGTAACAGGCACTAAACTTTACCTGCTGCATTAATTAACCAGTGGTCAATAGTGAACTAAGCTCCGTTTACAAGTCTAGGGACAAAGTCTTGCAAGAATATAAGTCTGTCAAAAATCTGAACATCTGGATATGAGAGAAAGGGAGAGGTAGAGCAAATCAGAATTAGCCACCTCATCTGGCAGTGGCAAGCTCTGCTATTTATATACAGTGTGTGACCTCTCACTGTAACTACAACTCCAAGAAGGTACAAAACAGTTATAGGTGCAATAACATGACTTAGTCTGTACATAAAATTTATGCATAAGTGCTGCAGTTCCATGTTTGTACAGGACCAATTATACATTTAATTAGTAATTTTTGAAACCAATTTAATGAATCTTTAGGGAAAAGGTATTTGACTACTAGGCTACAGCTTATTAGGCATGCAACTTAGGACATCCTTGGATGAATATTCTGTATCACCATATGCCATGCAATATGTTTTGTCAGTTTTTATTTCTGAAGCTTCTCTTTCAGATGCAACATAAATTTAAACCTCTGACTATAACTTACCTGAGATTTCTATTGAATGAAATCAACTTTTATGAGAGTCGAATTAGAAGTAGAATGAGAGTAAATAGAAATCAAAATAGATCATGCGACATTTTTAATCAAAATAATGTTAATAGTCTCTTGTACCCTTCTCTCATGAAAAACTTAAAAAAAACCAAATGCTGTAAACTCCATCTTAAGGTTTTATGCATCTGGATTGCTATTAGTATCTTACTGAGAGTGAGAACTCCTAATTCCCTTCAACTCATATTTTTCTGTCTATTTCAGAAATAAAAACAATATCATTTACTTTTATCATTTTAATATAGCAAGTAAATGTAGCTGCTAAACATGCATCTTCACAAAAATGGAAGATAATGGGGCAGAAGAAAAAATAAATTTCTGTGGAATTCCTTTCCAAGTTATCTGCCAAGTTGTCACACATATTCCACAATGATAGTAAACACTTACCTAACCCATTGCTCCTTTCCTAGGAAAAAAAAAGTCCCCAGCAAAGTAAATTCCTTATTCCAAGGGCTTTGTAAGACTCTGAAGGCCATTTGGTGCAGTTTAGACACCAGGATTTACATACAGGCTTTCTGACTAAATTTTCCTGTGGAGAACTTCACAGTTTACTTGAGTTTTGACAAAAAATCCCAAATCTCAAGGAGTGAATACCGTGAAAATTTGTGAAAACAGAGTATTCACTGTTTTTTATTGTGACAGACAAAGCCTCTTTATTTTTAAAATGTCCCCTGGGAATTGTATTGACAGCTGAGTTTTGATTTTACTGTCTCTCAAGAAACAGAAATGCCATAGGAAGATTGATAGCGACATTTTGTAGCAAAATTTGAAGGAGCTATCTTGTTGATGAAGTCTTACTAGAAACTCAAAATTTCATGATTAAAAACTATTAAAATTTTCCTGTTTGTCACATTTCTTTTTTATCAGCCATACATAAAAATAGCAACAGCAGGATTTTTTGGTGCTTCTCCTCATTGGTTTTGCACTACTGCTTTACAGTGATTTAAAATGTATCTGATAAGTGTGAGTGTTGAGTATCTGTGCCAGTGAAATAAAGGTTCTTTCAACATACTACTTTTTATTCAGGTGATTATATAAAATAACTATAAAAACCCCATTTGACACACACAGATTTTTGACTGGGAATTTTACACTGGGATTTTGCCTGCAGCAGATCTTTAGAATTGAACTAGAAACTGAGCATTTCTATTCCATATAATGAGCAAAGGATGCAGCAGTTTGAGGGTTACACAACTAGAGGAAAACGCCTCCTCCTTATACAACCAAAAATTATTTTAAAGTGTTGTCCAGAATCTGCTTCCTATGACGTTTGGTGAATTCAAAACAAAACAAAACAAGCAGAAAGACTGAGATACAGATGCTATAAAGCTGTCTGCAAGCAAAACCTATTTCCTTTCTCCTCCCCTCTAGATAATTGCTCCAATTTCTCCTCCAGCTGAGTTCAGATTATGTTTCTGTCTAACAGATGAGAAGTTTCATGGTATTGACTATGTAACAGACATTTAATCATGCATTTCCTAGAAGAGATGAGAAAAAAAAAATCCAAGAACAAAACTCAAATTGCTTAGAAGCAAAGTAGCTGGCATAAGAGGCACATGCTCAGATTTGTGCCTTATGTCAATGAATGCTGTGGTCTAAAAGACTTTTACAAAAACCTTATACAGTAATAGAATGGAAATTATGATTAAGAAGAAAATTTTCTGTGGCACAGCACTTTGACAGTCAGAGAAAGCTGTGACACTAAAACCAAGGGAGAACCTGGACACTGACAGCATTATATCCCCCCCGATTTAACTAAGAAGTGGCTAAAGCCCGAGCTGCACACAGCTGGAAGAGGCACAGCTGGCAGAGCGGGAGGCAGCCCCCATCACCCTGGGTGTGGCAGGAGTGCAGGGCAGGGTGGCAGTGCTGCAGTGCTCACAGGCAGGGCAGGGGTGCTGAAGGCCACACTGGGGCCCCCCAGCACTCAGCAGGACAGAGGGAACCCTGGAGATAGGTTGGGGTGGCCACGGGGCTGCTGCCACCCAGGGAATCACCTACAGTGCCATATCCTGGGCTTGCCAATCCCAATTTACAACACTATTTTTGGAAGACATGTACAAGCCTCTACAGAAAATTTAAATATAAAATTATCCCAGACAGTTTTTAATGCTCTTAAAAAAGTTTTCCACAGATAGTATCAGAAGTGTGAATATTATGAACTAGAACTACGAAGAAATACATGTCCAAGTAGTAGCCATTTCAATTCCACTCTCAGTTTGTGGAGAAAACTCTATTTTGTCCTGTGAATCAGTTTGTCATTTTATGCAGGCAGCCCTGCTGTCCCAGGGGAGGCAGCCACAGCTGCCTTCCCTGCAGAGAGTGAGGAGCAGAGCTGCCCTGGCCAAGGGGGTGCTCTGCAGAAAGCAGCCACGCCAAAAGTGTGAGGTCGTAGACTTGCCATGGTCTCTAAGGAAGGAAAACAAAGCTCTCCTGATTAACAGCCTTCAGGGTTTCTGCAAAACCAAGTAATGACAGACAGGATTACAGAGGAGGGGAGAGTGGAAAGACAGAAAAATTAGTGTAAAATGAAAAACATGTTAGAGATGTGTCTGAAAGATGAGTAGAACAAGTGTGTCAGCATGCTCCTAAAGAAGAAGAAATATTTGGGACAGAAAAGAGTCTCAAGCAATCACATTTCGGGGTGTGGTACCCTTTGAGAAAATGGAATTTTAAAAATTATCGCCATAAACTGATAAATTAATTCATATTAGGCATGAAAATAGATATTCAGATAATAAAATTATTATTATAAAATGTTTAATATTATATCTTACTCAAAGCAGTAGAGAATACAGGTTTGACTTGATTTATTCACAAAGGTTTTCCTGCTGTTATGATCAGAACTACCCACAGGAATGCAAGACTGGAATCAAACTTTTTGGTTCTCCCAAGATCAGTTTCTCTATCAGGATAAATCTTGTCATAAATTGATAAACTCCATCTAAAAATAGGCAAGATTTATGTCTCTGTTGCTGTGATGAGAGGCCAAACCAGATATCCTCTCCTCCATGGCTGTAAGGTCTCTAGCTTCTCTAGATTATCAGCATCACTGATAAGTCCTTGTGTGCTTGTGGGAGAAAAAAAAATGAAAATAACTGTTTCAGAAAGGAATAAGTATTAGTTTTAAAACAAAGAGAGATTGGGATTTGGCTTTTTCTAAGGATGAGAGTACAGTTGGGAAGGATGCATGGGTGGATCACTAATCTGCCATAAAGCTGGTTGCTGGGAAGCCATTGACAGCTCACTTGGCTGATGAGGAACAGTGGCTTTGTGACAACATTTGGTTTGGCAGGCAAAGATTCTTTTATTCAAAACACACAGAGCCTGTTTGTTGTTCATTTTTGGGAATATCAGCTTCCGCTCCATATCAAATCAAAAAAGACATTCCTTTTTCATTTTTCATATAACATGGAATTTTTGAGTTATGATATGATAAATGCTTTAAAAATGTTTCTGTTTATAGCTACAAATAAATGTTAATGAGCATTACTTTAAAAAAGTTTATATATCTCAAAGTTAAATCTTGGTAGCTTTAATACAAGGAATAATAATAATAATTTCCTTTCCTTCTTTGTTTTTTAAAGTTCAAACCATATGTGAAACTGAAAGCCTATATCCTTTTTTTTAAAACCAGTTTTAAAGCTCCTAAAATCTAAATCCAAATTAGGTAAGGAAAATCAAAGTAAGTAACAACGGTCTTTATATTTACTACCTACATTTTTATATGTTTACAATGTATTTTACATTAGTATCTGTAATATAATATATTTAAAAATGAAAAAGAAAGCATTTGCTGTAAAACTAACCTCCTGTTCAGCTTCAACGTTTCAGTGAGTTCATATGTCAAAACAAATATAATTATTGGAAACTTTTCCTAATATTTTGTAATTTTAAATTTTCTTTGTTAATGTTTTAGCCAATATATTGTTTAATTTTTAATTCGGGTTCCTGGCTTGGGTTGAACTTCACTCTTGAACAAGCAAGAAGAAAACGAGTGTACTGACTTTTCAAAAATCTATCTAAGCCACAGTTTCTCCAGTGCTTGAGATATTCACGTCATATCTGAAGTTTTCACAGAGTTATGAGAAGCAGAGATAACTAAGTTTACTTCCCCATCCCCACTTGCCCAAATTCCAGCACAGCCGAGGTCCAAGGTTTTGACTGAATCTCATTTCTTTATATTTCGTTAATTTAAATGCTAATTAGACTAATTTGATGAATAAAACATGGTAGGAATTCATTAACAAGTATGTTGCGATTGCTTTATGTCTACAGAGAAATTTTCTAAGACAGGACTCCCGGGACTGTAGCGCATCTGTTACCAGTTGAACAACTTGGATTCTTTGTAATACTAAACTTAGAGCTGGTAATATATTGCAGAACTGCAGAGAAGACAGGAGCAATTCTAAACTTTTCAGATCTAGAACATCTTGGACAAAGGCCACCAATGAAGAAGAGACCTTATGCTGTCCTGGGCCCATCTGCTTCATGGGGTTTGCTCTGAGTTTTAGCTGGAGAGGAAAAAATTGTGCCTTATCTCTGCCTCTCAATATCTACTAAAGTCATTCCAGCTGTTCTGCCTGGCATTATTGGTGCCTACATGAAGAAATTAAACCATTCACCTAATGTCTTATACTGTGGATAGACTTTTATGGTTTTATTGAGCTCTGTGAAGTTGGTGAGGCTCTAGGAAAGTGGAGCAGATGAAAACATAGATAAGATGATTTCTTTGTAAGAATCAGAGGTTGTTTGGCTTTGGTTGGTTGGTTGGTTTGGGTTTGTTAGGTTTTTTTTTGTTTTAGTTTTGTTTGCTTTGCCTTTTTTGAACTTTTTTCCACCTTTTCTGAGGACAGTGGGGGGAAGTATATGTTCAGATCCCACCCTGCTAAAGATTTTTTTGATACTTAGAGTGGAATATGTAAGTGGAGCAACTAAAAGGCCTGTAAGAACCTTTGGTAGACAAATATATTTCATGTATGACATTTGAGTACAGATACTCATTTAGATAGTTAATTCTGATTTAAAAACAAACAAACAAAACAAAACAAAAACAAAAACAGAGGTGAACAGAAACCTAAATGAGGTTGGGAATCTGTGTGTTCCTGCTTTTTGCCTTCATTTTCCACCTATAAATATTTCTCTGTCTCACAAAGGACCCATAAAGGCAAATGTTACAGGTAGTAAGTGATGTGTTCAAGTATAGTGGAAACTATACCAACACACCATCATTAAAATAGGACAGAAAGGAATGAAAAGGAGATTATCTGTATTGAGAATACCACTTATCAAAAGCTTTAAGTCAGTTTACCATTATTTAAATAATTTCTCACTTGTTTGTTTGGCTTTATCTGTTTTGTTGGGGGTTTGTTTGCTTGTTTAAATGTTTGCTCCTGGATGCTAGAAATGAATGTAATTAAGTTTATAAGCATTTCTAATGGAGGTCAGTACTCACTTCTACATGTTGACAGGTCTGAATGAGTTTTGCCAGAAGAGTTTCCAGTTCAGTGTTCCTCTTAATAAGGTTGGTGAGGTTGCTCTCCAAATTTTGCTGTTAAAAAATAAGAAAAAAAGTTCAAAGAATTTAATACTTAGATGAATATTTGAAAAATCTAATTACACAGGTATGAGCATGAGACTTTCATATTGATATGAAACATTAAACGTTTGATTAATTTAGATGTTTTGTCTATGCAAGAAAGGAGAGCAAAAATGTTCAAGATCAGAGTGAATTCTGGAAAATAAGTTTCCTAAGGACTTAACAATAATTGGACTAAGCAATTAGTTTTATTCATGAGGAAAAAAAGAATGAATAAGCAGAAGACCAGAAAAGAGAAGAACGTTTCCTCAAAATAAATATTTATTTTAACTGAAAACATTTTTAACTTCTTATTTCCTACTTTCAGTCTAACATCTGAATTTAAAAGCCTGGTGCTAACTGAGGTCTCAGAACTGGTCACCACTTTTTTCTTAGAATTTGAAGTGCTGGGGAGGGGATGGGGTTTGATCTATTTGGTTTTATTCCCCAGTTCAGCAGAGTTATATATTTTAATAAATAATTCTAAAGAAAAACATCCTTTCTATGGATGAAATGAATTAATTTCTAAGAATGAAATACCAACTCAGAAACTCTGCCTTCACTAACTGTTCTTAAGACAGAACTTGTGGTATGTTCCTGTGTTTATCAAGTGATTATGACTGCCATAAATATCTGCAGCTGTGGTAGAGCAAAGTCCTTTCCACCTCACAGATCTGAGGCTGCATCCTGGCTCCCTGCAATTGCATGGGAGATTGAGATCCAGCAACAAATGTTTCAGCTTCCTTCTCCTCCCTTGTATCCACAGGAGGGAAACCCAAGCACATGAGGAGCAGGTCTGTGACAGCCCTGACCCACTCCCTGGCGTTACTCAACAAGAATACCAGAAGTGGGTCCTGTGCTTTTCTCCTCACAAGGGCTGCAAGTGTCTCTGCACAACTTTCAGTAATTTCAACCCTCCTCATCTTTTATTAATGACCTTCTTTTCTTCACGACTTTCCCCCTGGTGTATCCATTCTATCATTTCAGTCCCACAGCTATCATTAATTCACCTGACTTGTATAATCCTCCCCCAACTCCCACCTCCATACACACATTTAGAGTGTGTGTCTCATTTCTGGTGTTGTTATTCCCTGCCTATTTCATGCTGTCTAAAACACCTTGTTCTTTGCCCTCCCCTTCAGCAGCCGAGCTGTTCCCTTTCCATTTTTGCATGTGGCTACAAACAAATGAAGATGGCCCTGGTGTATCCCTGAATGATACACACCCTGGCATGTACCAGGGTTGATGCTGTAAGCACTAGAGTGGCAGTCAGTTCTGTTCCACTAAGGAAAGTACAACATTTTAATGGTTTTATGTATCTGACCCTTCCAAGAAGCATGATGGGTGCTCGAAGCACATAATTTTGGCATTTGCTTCCCAGCAGAGCCATGCATATTGTATATGACAAGTTCTGGCTGTAAAAACACCTTCTACACTACATTTATTTTATAGCCCATTAAAACAAAGAGTAACAAGAATGGGCACTTTTACCAAACAGTTTGTGCTGGATCCTACATTTCCATAAGCCATACTGTGAATGATCTTAATTGCAAAGGCATGTTGGCTGTGCTGTCAGACGTTCCTTTGTAGGGCTGAGACTCACATGCAAAGTCAAAATATTATATATAGTTACAATATCAGATAACTTTTGCCTTCAATCAACAGTTCCTTAAGATGATTCAAATGTGTAAATACTCTTGAAATTTTATTTATAAAATTTCTTAATATTTTATATTAAATTTTTACATGTTTTAATATTTTACACTAAAATGTTTCAATAAAAATTTTGTATTCTTGATTGAGGTTATCTAATTTAAAATGCATTATTGAATATAAAAATTACTTGCATACTGGTACATATATATACTATGAAGAAAAAATGTATTCAAAATGGTTGTGGAACACTGCAATGATTTTAAATAACTGAAAATTATTTCTCTTCAACTAAGGCCATTAAATACATGAAGAATCAGCATTTTTCTCTGAAACAAAAATGTATAGACCCATAGATTCTGTATAGATCATTGTATTCAGGATATTTCCAAAGTCTGGATATAATAATCTATATTCCTGTATATCTCTCTCTATATATACATATATAGGATGAAGAACAAAATCTTAGAATAAGTTTCCTATTGAGTGACTATAAATATAAACTCATATATATTATTATGGCTTCACACAGGACTCTTGATATCATCTGCATTTCCTGACTATGAAAATGGAAGAAAACTATGAAATGAGTGAGTTGCCTTTCAAAAACTGGACTTAATCCATTCCCATGCTCTATCTCCTTGAACTGTGTAATTTGCAATATGGGAAGCCTGGAATTTTGTTTCCATGCAGTTTACTATGCAAGAGATTGTTGTTTTTTAAGTCAAGAATAATCAGCTTTTTTAAAAATTTTTTGTTGAAGAACATCAGTTTCTATTAATGCTTTACTAGAAGATAAGAACCTGATGGCTGCTGTCTGAAATTAATGTCAATCTTTCCAGTTTCACTAGGGCAGTACTGAATTGCAACTCTTAAAAGTGGACTGATTCAAAAGTTTTAAAGTCATAAAACTTGATCAATTCCTGCAGTAAGTTTACCCAGATTTTCTCTTGGCAGTATCTTCCTCTAGTGCTTTCCTCTATTATTTTCTCAGACAGACCATGGAGCCACTTTAGCTACCATGTGATAGTGAACTTACAGAGTTTGAGCTCTGCCCTCTTTCTTTACTCTGTGTAGGGGGGACACAGAAAAGGCCTGAACACTTAAATTTCAGAAAGAGATATTTGCTCAGAGACTTTCTAAAGTGTTGCAACCTCATTTCTCATCCACACCAGGAACTTCCTCAGTTGTGTAAGACAACAGGGCCAGATTTGAAGGTCCAGCCAACTTAGAAAATTAATCTAGTTGTTGCAGACCAGAATTCCTGGGAGAGTGAATTTTAGCCAGGTTTGAAGTCTGAGAAAGTGTATTCCCACATTATGATGAGTGCAAGTGAAAATGAGCAGCAGAGTAACCTGATTCCAAGTATCTTCCTTCTTCCCACCTAACCTTCTACTGCTGTTCTGTTGGGCAAACCAAATGACAATTGTATATTTGGTAACGTTTTAGGTAACGCATAATTTTTTAAACATTTACACCTTCCTTTTCTTACATTTTTTTTCGTCAGTTGCTAATTTTCATTGTAATCTGTCTATTAAAAACTGATCTTAGAAACTATGGTGGTTTGTTTTAAGAAGCACAATAGTTGCTCTGTGGACAGGCTTCAGGTATGTTAACTCAGTAGATGCAAACTCCTCTCCAAAATCAAAATCAAGGCTGAATGCTTCCTGGCTTACCAATGTAGATCCAGCCCAAGATCTTGACATTCCATGCATGCTTAGAAACTGTTTTTACAACATCCAGTATAAAGCGGAAAGAATGCTTACTGTCCATTTAGCATGGTCTGACAATTATACAACATAAATATCCCTATAATCTTGGGATAAATCCAAGTAGATGAAACCACAGACATGTAATTGAAAAGGACAGTTAAGGATGATGTTTCATTTTGACTCTACATGCCTATAAACTGATATGATCCAGGGACAGGATTGGAAAAATTAATGCTAAAAACTAGCTGAAGGCAACTCAGTATTGATCACATTTTTTAAGCTGCTGTCTAGCTCATGATCATGTTGCTGCTGAAGTCATGATCATGTTGCAGCAAAGATTGCGTGAGGCTTGTGCCCTGATTGGAGTGGAAGGTCAGACTAGATGATCATAATGGTCTCTTCTAGCCTTTAAATCTATCAGTCTATGAAAACCAAATGTGAACTCATGCCCTTTGCCAAATTAACAGCCTCACGCAAGCATTGCTTGTCTAAAATAAGAAGGTAGCACAAACAGATATTTCTAAGCTACTATATGGGTTGGAAACACTGTCAAAATAAATTAATGTAAGCTTCTAAAGAAGAGAAATGCTGAATTGTGTGCTCCTGCCTTACGTCACAGCAGACAAAAAAAAAAGCATCCCCAAGACCATCTTCTCAGAGACATTTTCCAAAAGAAAAGGAAAAATTTAAAAAGCCAAAAAATAAAAGAGATAGCTATCAGGTACAAGATTTTCAATTCCTTTGAAGTAAAGCAACTGTATTTTTCTTATTAAAAATATTTTTTTCTCCCACTGGTAAGTATAAGCAGTCATTTGAATTTTCCACTCACTGTTTACTGAAAATCTTTGAGGATTGGTCCACTGAAACTGCTGCACTTGCAAAGACATGCACTGTGGGATAGTATATGTAGCAATAGCCCTGATCACCATTTGTACCAAATCCAGCATGACCAAAGCCTTTCAGCAGCAAGCATTGACTGTAGTTTGCATTTCCCTTGATCCTGGTGTAGAACTGACCAGAGTAAACAATATTTTGAGGCTATATCCTGATTTAAAGAAAACAACATTGCACAGTGGAAATTAAGTTTAGTAATTACATAGGTTTCTTGAGAACCGCTGCCCCTCTCCCATCATCTCTTTACAAACAATCAAAATGAATCCATTTATACATTTCCAGATTGGGTTACTTAAAGCGTGCAACTTAAAGCCACACAGTTACACTGCTATAGATGAGGAGAAAAACATCACAAAGCAGAAGTGTGCTCACATTCTAACTTACCCAAGCAAGCCAGCAGGGAGACCAGAGTGGTGTTGACATGGCAGATCAATCTTTAGTACTTACAGGCTGGCTAGAGACCATAAATAAACTCCCTGTCACTAAAACAGTCTGTGCAAACACATCTTCACAGAAATGTTTTCCCCCTAATTCAAAGGCATTATGCTGCATGTGCTCCAGTTATATTTTCACCTAGTCATAGTGACATACCCCATGAACTAGTCCTGCTGCCTCCAGGACTTGTGTGTAACCTATTAAAAAAGTTGCCAATCAAATCTAGAATAACTGCCAGAATATGAAGCGTGGTTTTGAGCCAAGTTTGGGGTATATGTGAGCTTAATGCTTCCTTTTGTATTATTTAAATGGACATGCCAGGTGCACGTGGAAAAACTTAAGCTATTTTTTATTCTATGTACTTGTCCTGAAACAGATGACTACTCTTCTGTAGTATTCCTGTGATCAAGTCTATATTTCTCCAGCCTGGGAGTGGTAACATTTTAATAGGAATGATTGACCTTAAGTCTCACATGTGCAGAGCCTGACAACTGCACTCCACATCCTTATGTGTAAAAAAATAACAGCTATGATGTTGCTAGCCTCCTCCTGGGGACTAGGATTTTTACCTCAAGTGGTTATAGTATATCACAAGAAAAGACCCATGAGCAATTGCACTGTTAATTAATTGTCCAGGACTATTTTTATTAAAAGTGCAATGAAAATATCTGCATGGGAAGCCATTATGACTCCAGTGATATTAGCTAAGTTAAGTATTGAATATTTACATATTTCATAGGAATGTCACAAGTTTTTATTGATCTCTATTTAATGTGAGACATTGTGGAAACTAAAGGAAATCCAAGGACTTGAAATTCTTGACCAAATAAAATCTTTATTAACTGAGAAAGAAAAATTCTAGGGAGAACCCCCCAATTATACTCTTGTGTCTCTGCAAAGCCATGCCCTTAAATATACCAGGGGTTCTTGCCACTTTTAAGTCCAGTTCTACCCTTTTATTTAACTACACTAATATGTCTTGTGAGTTTCTCTTCAGTCTTCACTGTTTCTTCTCTTTTGGAGAAAAAGAAATTTCATACCTGGGGCCTCTGAGGAAAAAGACTAGGACAAGAGCTATATATGTAGCCTGCTATAGCAAAAGTTTTCCGTTGATGTGTACTATAAGGTTGGAAAAGAATCAATATATATACTTTAAAATTATTTTCCCGTAGCAGGGACCATGTTTACTGAGAACACAGATCAGTGAAACTTTCACTGCATACTTATTTTCATAGTTATTTTGTTATTGTAATGGAAGGACTTACAAAAATGAAATGAAAATAGCATTTTCTTTTAAACAGAGGCATTCAAACTTGTTAAAGGAATTTTGTTACACTTTAAACAGTGACAAAACTGGCTATATAGGAACAGTTGAGGTGTTTTGTTTTTTTTTTCAATTAACCTATTAGAAGATATACAAATATTAACTTGGTTGGGATCTGGGGATTGTTTCAGTTCTATTTTTAATGGGTCATTAAAAGAAGGACCAGAATGATAATCAGGAATCAAGGATCTAGAAGGAATAGATTTGGCATCTGACCACATTGAAAATTAAAACACAATTTGGACTGGTATGTGAGTCAATAAAGGTTTGCAAAAGAGTAAAAAATATTTGAGGCCACAATATATTTGACCTTTTTGTTTCCTGCCTCAATGCAGGAGTCCAGCTGGAAGCTGAAGTGTTAAAAGAGCACAACAAATACCAGACACCCTGAATTTTATGCATGTCATTAAAGACTTATTGTGGTGAGCTAGAGGGCTTATAAACTCATTCTTTTCCCCATGGTCTAATCCAGTGCAATGAAGGGGGTTAAGGACAACTTGAACTGTTGCACAGCTGTCCTGCAGCACCCTAGCTAAATGTACTTCCAGCCTCCCAGGACATGGAATATATTTAAAACCAGGAGTTCAACATGAGCTCCTGCTCATGAGATCCATAATGTAATCCTGCCTAAGCAAGATCTGGGAAGTTTTCATTCCAAAACCTGAAATTCTATGTTTCCCACATATCTAATGACAGGCCTCTATATGAAAACAAAACAAAAATATTATCTAAACAACAAAAATTTATGCAGTGTTATTAAAGTCCTACTTTCTACAGATGTCTGCCTAAACATTTCTGAAAGTTGCATTTATTTAAGAGGTTTTATTGTGGAAAAAAATCTGGGTTTAATCAGTCAATATGTATTACTGCATTTTGTGGTTGAAAAATTCCATCTTATCTAAGCAGGTATGTGTAAAAACAATTCAGTATTATGCAAAGCTGGCAGGTTAGAAAGGGCAGCTATATAGGCAAGAAATGGAGAAGTCAACATGGTGGTTTGGTCTGCATTAGGTAACTGGTGGAGCTGTCACAAGCCTAATTCAGCTCTTTCTGCTGGCCTGTAGTAAAGTTGATGCTTGAGGCAGCTGCACCCTTCTGCATTTGTTTCTCAGTATAGCAAACAGCACATTGAAGGATATTTATTGAGAATATTAATTGTCCATCCAGAGAATGAAGCTGTGAGCCCATCTCCTGGCATGGCTGGAAGGTGTGGCCCAGCCAGGACTCACAGGAGCTTTGTCTGCCCCTGGCAGCACGTAGCACTGGGCTAACACAGAGCACCAGCAGCTCCTGTTCAGGAAACGGGAGGGACTGTCTGAGCAGTTCCACTATGGGGAGGAAACAGGTGCAGCTGGGAACACAGCATACTCCCAGCTTCTGCCCCAGTGGCACGTGAGGAGCCATACAGGCACCAAAGGCAAACCCAAGGGGAAGCCAGATAACCACACCTCTTCTGGAAAATGCTGATCCCACGTCCAGTGTCATGGTGCATGTGGCAAGTGTCACCAAACCAGCAAGGAAGAAACCCCAATTCTGACACAGGGTGAATCATGCTAATCAAAGCACCACTTACAATTGTGTTTTATGGTAGTTTGTTTTTTGTGTTTAAGAACCCTCTGAAGTTTTGCCAAGCACACCATGAGCACTCTGCTTTTTCCTCACTGAAGTCATTGATGGCTCTGCCTTTTCCTTGCAGTGAATATCTCATACACCATACCTTGCAAACTACCTACCATGAAAGGTTGGCCTCTGTCCAGTTTGGTGCTCATTTTTCACATACTCATTGTCTTGCTGCCCATGGTGAGAGCTTGCTCTAGACAGAAGTGTAAATCTCTCCATTTTCTTCTCCTCATTTGCTTTATTTCCTATTCAGCAAACTAAAAATGTCTACGAGATTGAGTAAATGTCCTGAAGGAAGTTTGGCATGGGGAACTTGAGTTTCCCACGGTTTTCATGTTTAGATACAAGTTTCACTTTTTTGAATAAAAGGTTTAAACATTAATGTAAAATACTTATCAACCTGACTTGGTAATATAATTTATCAGTATTTTTCTGTACAAAGCTTTTGACCAAGCACCAGATCTCAAATTCTGGAGTTACTAAAATAATTATCTTGATGCCTTGTGCTGGCTACCTAGAAGAGAGGCTAGACAGAATTAGAGAAGAAAGTAGGTATTAATTAAAGGCCTTCAATAGGTACACCTTGGGCAATGCAAAAGCCTTGCAGAGATTAAACCCAAGACGGACAATGGTCACAAGGGTTTTTATATTTGTAAATATAAAAACCCTATGTTTATATTATTCATTCATCTGGAGCATTTATAATGTGTAAAACATTAATTTCACAATAAATGTTGTAAAACTGCCTTCTTTACTATTATTTTAAATGTAGTTCCCTGTAAGGAATATGATGGGCATTGGGTTATCTGCAGTACATACACATTTAGAAAATAATACGCTGTCCAAAATGGAAATGCCACATTTATAAGGGAAAATTTTGTTTGCTCAGAATTTGCCACTACTTTATTCTCTAACTCTGTTTAGCCTCTGCTCTAGGTAGCCAGTCCAAGACACAAACCTTTGACTCAGATTTCAGCTACAGAGCTGTTATTATATTTAAATCTTTGACTTTATAACTTCCTGTGGGTAAAACCAGATAGAAACATTAAATAATCTTTGTAGAAATACAGACTTAGAGACTTATTAAAAGAATGTGATGGTGGTGAGCTGAGCTTAAACTAAATAGGGAGTATAAACTGAAAGATACAGATCATGACTTGGAAGCAGATTCTTTTTCCTGTTTATGTCGTAGTCAGGTGAAGTTTCTGTTATGACCTGCCTAGTCTTTATGGCCAATATTTCCCCAGAGATAAACTCAAGATTTCAAATTCACTATCCACCACAACTACCACTGCAAAAATAAACCCACCCCGAACCTAAAAAAGACAAAAATTTAACCAAAACAGCAACAAGCCCACCACTAGTTCCGGTCTAAAATTCTGGGTATATAATAAATAGTGATGGACTAGAAAAATAACCATGACAAATCCAGCACTTAATTTTTCCCTTGCATTTTGCAACTGATAAATGAAAGAAAAGCATACCAAGAAGATGCTCAACAGGCAGAAGTATCATCGTCTCTCATTTAATGTACAATACTAAAGGCTTTTCCTTCCCTTACCTCATCAGTGCATCCAGCTCCATTCCCAGACATCACTCTCCCTACTCCTACTTCCAAAACAAGCTCATAATTTTGCTCAATTTTTTCTGGTCGTGTTATGACCTGTCCAGCTGCTGCTACAACATGCCCCTCACTTCATGCTAGACTTTATGAACCTGAGTTGAACTCAGTTTCTGTCTCTTGCTTTGCTGGCAGTGTATGCTGCCAAGAGTTTCTGGGAGGAAGGTCTGAAAGTAATGTGGATGCTCAAGAAAACGCCCAGGGGTTGAGAGATGCATGCTACAGAGAGAGCAGAATAGCTGAAGAAATAACTCCTTCCCCTGCTAAGACACTATTTTTCACTCCCTAATGGAGTGCACTTTCACAAAGAAATGAAATAATCAATTTAGCATTAATCCAACTATCATTTGAGAGGTCAATATTGCAGGGACACATTATTTTTCAAGAGTCTTCAATACTGTACATGCAACGATTAAAAAATTGAACCAGCCAGAAGCAAACATTCCATGTGGAAGCCACAGCAGGCTTGCTCCTATGATCACTTGCAGCATGTCTGACCATAAAATGTAACTCAAGCCCACTTCATCGATAATTGAGATCCCATGACTTTATACTGAACATTTTCTGTTTTTTATTTCTGATTACACACAGTTTGAAAAGTAAAACTGGAATAAAACTTCTGTGTGTTTAGTGGATTATTAGTGGATTGTGTCAGAATGGTTGTGATATCACCACAGAACTCTGATCCCACAAGTCATTTAAAAAATGCATTAAAAATAAATCTGCTGTAGTTTGCAAGGTGATAGATCATATCAGATGAAATCAAAGCAGGTTTTTACGGAAATAAGTGCAAGTACATGCTCAGATATGTGCACGTATAAGATTTCAAACTCACAGACACTATTTCATTTTCTAAAACATACTCTGTAGTGTTCTAAGTTAGAACTTTGCTTTCTTGATATTTCAGATATTCACCCGAAAGGCAAAACACAAAGGAAAGGCCTGTGTGTTCTCTAAGAGAACTGGAACAATCAATATCAGCTCTGCATCTTCTAACAGGAAAAGACTTTGAGCATTTTACTAATGAAATAAGGATGACATTCTTTTTTTATGGGCTTAATATTAAGCATACAAATTTGCACTAGTAAATTTAGTAAATCTGTTGTCAGAAAAGAGAGCATTTAATCCTCAGAAAACAAAACCAATTTCTAAGTGCATATATATACACTAGATTTCAAAAAATGCTCAGTTGAGAGCAAACTACTTATGAATAAAGGAGAATAAAACACCTGAATCCACAGTCCCTTTTCTATGAGAGCATCATGTGACAGGTATAACCCAACCTTTCTTTAATATCTTCAAAAATTCATATAAATTATCATAAATTTAAAGGGCCATTTTCCTGGTGTCTTTTCTTCCTACAAAATGCCAACTGCAAAAATGATGGTTCTCTAGAGGTGTGAGTAATGAAGCAAATGCCAGATTCTGAACCTAGGACACAGCAACCCTGGTTGTGTGTATGGACTGAGGAATGAGAAGCTGGAGAGCAGCGCCAGGAAAGGGCCCTGGGTGTCCTGGTCGATGGCAAGGTGAACCTGAGCCAGCAGCGCCCTGGCAGCCAGGAGGGACATCCCTGTCCTGGGGACATCAGGGACAGCATGGCCAGCTGGGCAAGGGAGGGGATTGTCCTGCTCTGCTCTGAGCTGGGACAGCCTCACCTCTGTTCTAGGGGCAGTTCTATGTGCCACAGTATCAAAAAGACATCAAGCTATAGGAAGCTGTCCAAAGGGAGACCATGAGGATGGGGAAGAGCCTTGAGGTGAAGCTGTATGAGGAGCAGCTGAGGTCACTTGGATTGTTCAGCCTGGAGCAGAGGAGGCTGAGGAGAGGCCTCATTGTAGTCATCAACATCCTCACGAGGGGAAGCAGAGGGACAGGTACCAATCTCTTCACTCTTGTGACCAATGACAGCACTGAAGGAAGCAGCATGAAGCTGGGTCAAGAGAAGTTTAGTTTGGATATCAGTAAAAGGTTTTTCACCCAGAGGATGGCTGGGCCATGGAACAGGCTCCCCAGGAAAGTGGTCACAGCACCAAGTTTGACAGAAATCAAGAAACCTTTGAACAATGCTCCCAAGGCACATACATGGTGGGATTGCTGGGCTGTCCTGTGCAGGGCCAGTTAGACTCAACAATATGTGGGTCCCTTCCAACTCAGCATAGTCTATGACTGTGACCTTAGAGTGATTTAGACTGTTTCATATTATCCATTCCAGCATACGTAGACTAAGGATGCAAAATGGAGCTATTCTTACGTGGCCTCTTGATTATCTTTACATCAGTTGGAATAATGGTAGTAAATGTAGACACAGCTTGCCTGAACCCTCCCATACAGCTTTGTTTATTTTCCTGTAAACATTGTAACCATAATATGACAGCCGTTCAGGTAATGAAAAATAAATGACCTTACATTTTGCTGAAAAGACTAGCAATTTAGAGGGAAATGCAAATCCAATTATTCCTAGAGAAAGAGAGAGGGAGATCTTAACATTTCATTTGACGCATTTACATAATGTGACCAATTTATACAGACTTCCTCCAAACAAATTATTCATTTGATTTATTACAGCCTTTGAAGTTTTGCCTGCTATCAAGGCTACCAAACTTTTTCTAATGAAAACATGAGTCAATGCTGATTATATAAATATGCTTTTCATGGCACTTTGGGAAGATATAAAAACTGTAAAGCACATGAAGTCTTAACCTGAGGCCTTCAATTAATTCGGTTTGATTTTGATCTCAGACAAAGTTTTCTTTGGAGAAAAGATATGAACTTGATTTACCCAGTGCATTATTTCCCATCTGTATTTTCTATATCCATTGTTTCTGAGAGATGAGCCTATAGACTTTGTGAGAAATAAATTCACTTTAGCCATACAAAACAAGCACAAAAAGCATTCATCGATATAGGTGCTCATAAATGCTCTGTAAAGTGAAAAGAATGAGTAATGCAATGTGCAAGGGCTGTAGAGAGAAAACAGATTATTTGCTGGTGTTCCTGTGCATTTTGAGGTCACACAATACTGATTGAGTGCTGAGCCTGATTTCATGTATAACAACTTTTTAATTTTCTCCTTTTTTTCATTGACTGAAGTAAGAGCTCTTCTCCCTGCATAAGTAGAGGCTCAAGGAGCCTCATAAGAATATCCCTATACTGAAAGGGCACCTACAAACAGACTGTCTTTTCACAAGCAGACACATAGAGAAGGAGTAACGGGTGCAAGTTGCACAGGGAGACATTTCACCTCAATGTAAAAAAGACATGTTTTACAGTGGAAAAAATAATTTACTAAAATAGGATTCACAGGGACAAGGGAGAGCCCTCAGAACTGGAAGTCTTTGAGATGCAATTGGACAGATAGTCTACATAGTCATCTAGGCTCCCTTTTGCAAGAAAGGTTGAAACAGATCACCTTGGGAGGTCCCTTACAGAGTGCGGTGCTCTACAATTGATGATTTATTAATCACTCTTATCAAAGAGCTGTATCTAGAACTGATTCATTCTTTTAAGTATGGCTCTGTGCACATGTGTGTGGGCATGCATGTACATATGGATGTGTTTTAGCAAACACTCCAGTGAAATCAACCTGCAGATTAGCTTGGCCTCTCATTTTAGCTTGCTGAACTTCCTGGCTGTATTTGGATCTGATTTGCCCAGTCTGGAACAATTTTAATTATGCAACTGTTCCCTGATTTTGAACTCTATGGTGCCATTAACAGTCCAGAGTTACGTACAGAAGAGGAGTGCTGATGTCTCTCTAGATCCTACTGGCCTGGTCCACACTTTCCTGTACCTCCACAAGCTTGGAAAACAAAGCCTGGCAAGACTTGCAAAACCTCAGGATGTCAGGCTCTCCCAGAGTGGGGGCCTTTGTCTCCTTAGTTCTGTACATGAGCTGGTTTGCCCTGTGCATAAATAGGCAAATCTGTGAGATGGCCAAGAAATAATTGTGCAAATAGCTGAGGAGGGGCCAGGAGAACCATGCCCTATATCGCCTGTGTAATGATGTCAAGAGATTGTCTACTCTCTAAATTGCTGTTACAGTCTGATAGAAAGAAGAAGTTGGTTTTGGTAAGCCTTTCACTTTGTTGTAACTCTTTATGCAAGAGATGGAACACCTATTTTGGAAATTACATATTCTAGATAATATAACTGAATATTGAAATGACAGTTCCATTAACTTCCATTTTTTTCATTTTTTTCTGACAGTGGTTCCTACTGAATATATAAAACTAGCTTTAACCCATGATTTTTGTAATTAATAAGGAATTTATTTTACTTTATAATTCAATATCATTGTTTTCTTTGTTTTCATAATAGCGTATTTGTTCCTGAAGTTAACAGTGATGCGAATCTTCTGGTCTTTGTTTCCATAGTAACCACCTTACTTCAACAGAAAGAACCAAATCACATGCCAAATACATGAGGCTTTAAATGACTCATTTAACTAATTTTAAAAAAAACATGATAAAACAACATTTCTTAATAGAGATAAAAGAGTAATAATGCCTACTTTGTTCTTTCCCTGTATGAATTTCAATTAGAGAAAAACATCCCAATCCTTATATTTCAGATCATCCAATTTCCCTAAGATCAAATGCCTTTAATCAAATATGCACTAAAGGCTATACTAGTTTTCCTACTGAGTCAATGGGCTTTGAATGAGAGTTATCAGAAGTTAGAAAAACTAAGAAGACCCCTCCCATTATGGATACTAAATGCTGACAAAATTTTTTTTCAGGCAAGTAATCTGGGTGCTAAAGATAATGATTATTACTTTCTTGTTAGAGTGGTATCAGCTATTTCTCAAACAATCTATACATGGTTACTGAAGACAACAAAAGCAAAGATCCCTAGGTTTGACATAACAGAAATATGTTGCCCTTGCCACAGTCCATTGACATGTGATCAAAATGAAAACTTACTGGATGAACATTCTCTATTCAGACTTCTAAAACTAGCCCCTTAGAAACATGTTACCAAAAAAAAGAAAAAAAATCCCACAACAAAAAGAACCTGCCCTGCTGCTGAATGTAACTTTGAAACTGCATGTCTGAAAAAAAAAGATTTCAATAGTTCTTGATGGGTTTGTCCAGGCCTTTAAGGTTGTCCATTCTCGTTATTAAATGTGTGCTGTGGTATGTCTCCACTGTATGACACTAGCTGCTGGGTGCTTTCCAAAGGAAATAGAAGTCTGCTTTGTTTCATCTTGCAGAGTTCCCTAAAGGTAACCTCAGAAATGTCTTAGGTACAAATGAAATTTGTACATCAAAATGCTTTTGAGACTCAGGGTCAAAAAACTAGCATGAAAATCAAATGTGAATGAAAGAAAGAAAAGGGATATGAAAGAAAAGGGAATCAGAGTAAAAGCAGTGATTTTCACAACTTGGTGATTTTCTATTAGAAAACTCTGTATTTTGGAAAAACAGGGTTAACCCTGATAACTGCAGAAAAGGCCCCATGGATCCTGTGGACAAGGGGCTGACCACGTGCTCTCACAGCAAAGGTGGCTGCTGTTGCCTTGAAGGTGTTTAAGTGATAAAGAGGTTGAACAAAGAGGCTGTGACTTTCTACTCTTGAAGATAGGCAAAATAGTCACCAGGCAACCTGCCCTCATTGTGAAAGGGGCTGCTGACTAGATAACTTCCAGAGGTCTCTCTCAAAAGAAATTATTCTCTAATTCTGTAATTAATGCACTTATTTTTATAAATCATAAATTTACTGAAATTCAGAAATCTATAGATTTTTGTTGAGCCATATTTTTTATATAAAGAACTTAATACAATGTATTTTTAGAAACAAAGTTTATCATATATGACTTGTAGTGCAAGTGACAATGTTTGTACATTTGACTGCACTATTCAAAGTGTGTTGTAAACCATGAGTTAATAATATGGATACATAGCTTTTTCTATTACTTACATTTAATCTATTCTTTGAGTTTTTATCTTCTGCATTATATCATTCTCCAATGAATGAAATTATTTTTTGGTAACATACCGTTACAGAAACAGCACATTTTTCTGATTCACCTGTAATCTTTGACAGAGAACAAGACTGTAATTTATTAATTTATTAAGGGATGTTTTCAGTTTTGAGTTGTGAGAGATAAAAGAAACCAGAACAGGAATTGCAGCATTATCTATTTCATGTACTCCAATAAATGGAGAAATCTGATTTATTTTCCATCATTCAGCATTGGCTGAGGAGTCTAACCAGGGGTGGAAGAACTGCCACCCTCTTTTCAGTACTCAGTCTGCCAGCACATGGCATCAGACAGTTGTGGTTCAGTGCTCCTGGGCTGAGCTAACGGGGATGAAAGTTCCAAAGAGCTTTAAATTAAAAACCCATTAATGGAGAGGACAGATTCAGAGTTGCTTTTAACTGCTTTAAACATTTACTTGCTTGATATGAAAGCTGTAGGGCAAAAGGAAGATAAAGCCTTAAAATGTGTGTGGATTGCTTTACAAAGAGGTACAAAAGAAATTAACATAATTTAGTCCTATACAGTGTTAGAAAACTGTAAAGACAGAACCACCTACATGAACTACAATGCTTATATAAAACTTATGCCTACTTCTCAGTTTTCCCTGAATAGCCTGGCTGCCCTGGTTTTCTCTCCCCATTAAGCTGTGGGTTTTTTTTGCCACAGTCAAAAATGGTACTTAGCTGAAGTGAAATCCTTAAATCTTTTGAGGGTATACAGTACAGGTCCCTTAATTAGGACATCCTGTAGAAACACAATTTTAAAAAAGACTGGAGAAAGGGGAAAGAAATACTACATCATACTTTGTACTGAAATAATGCCCCAATTAAATAAAAATACAAGCTAAAAATTGCATGCTCTTCTTTTCCCCTAAAGGTCTTGCATAAGGCTAAATGCATTTTCAGTTTAGTACCCCAGATTTAAAAAAATGGTGTGCTATTATGCATCAGAGCAGTTATTAGTCATTTTGATAATAACGATGGAGTTTATAATTTCACACCAGGCTGATCATCTCTTGAAACCACTAATTTCAGCTCAGTACATCCCCTGTTAATTAGAATGTTTTGCTAGTGGTGTGTTCCCATTAAAATACAGTCTTGTCATCATAGCCATTAGGTTTGACCTCTTCTCTTGAATCCAGCCCAGGAACACCCATCCAGGATCCTCACATATGGGAGGCTGGACTCAGATACATGCACTAACAGCTATCATCTTGTTGCTCTGTGAGTTATAGGTGAAATGAAAGAATTAGTATGCAAAATGTTGCAGTCTCTCTTAGTCTCTCTTACATGAGGTCAGATTCTGCAATTACTGTGGTCATACCTGGCCTTTGAAAGCAGTGAATTTATAATGCCTGCCTGCAGCAAGTTTTTGAAAGTAGTTTTGCTATACACAAAGGGCTAAATCTAGCCATTAGTTGAATGTTAAGAACCTGATAATTTCAAGAGATGTAGCTCAGTTCATAACTTATCCTCAACTATTTAGAACATGTTTCAGACTTTCTAAAGCTGTTACTTATATCAGCAGGGATTGTAGTTTACTCTATGCTTGTGTGTAGTTGACATTTCCCCTTATTAGATCCTTATTTCACATACTGCAATGTCAAACTTCAGTTATATCAGATTGAATTTTCCAGTTGCAATATCTCCTTGGCCTAATTTTATTTAATATTCATTTTTATAGAAATGTCAGATAAAACCACCAGCGAATTTCACAAAACAAGTTACAGAAAATATGCTGCCATCAAAGATAAAAAGTCATGCTGCTTCAGTTCTTTGAAATCTGGACTTAAATTAGGCAGGAGATGTTTATGTGCCAGGTGTAAGGCTTTTTGCCTTTAGTTGCCAGTCTTTCCAAATTAAAACAAGATCTGAAAAAACTGTATATCACAGTTTTGCAACTAAAATTCTGAAGACTGACACTAGCTGAACTCCAGCTAACCAGATGGGACGTGTACTATAATGGTATTAGTCAGGGCTACTCAAACTCGCCAACAATATCCTTGTAATGACTTCTCCCACCTGATGACCTGAGGCAGGGCCATATTCCTGATCTAAAAGCAGAGTTTGTCTCTCCTGTGCCCCCAGTTCCCCTGCCTTGAGAATGCATTGGTTAACATAGAGAAGTTCAACTGAAAATTGAAATGAAACAAGCACTGTAAGTTAGAAACAGAGAAAGGAGTATGACAAATACATGGAATTAGGTAGACTAGGCATGGATAAAAAATGCTCCTGATGAGGCTAGATTGGAAGGAGGTGCTGGGAAGAAATGGGAATGGATAACTGGAAAAGCAGAGGGAGCAAAGACTCACTATGGGTGCTGAGATTGGGAAATGGGTGAGCTGGAAGCCTCTCTGAAAGTAAAACCAGATGAGATCATCAAACGAGAGACTAAAACACCAATGTGGATACTGGAAATGATAACCCCAGGAATGAAAAAGGGGCAGAGATTGTCAAACATAAGGTGAAGAAACAGCAGAAAGACCAAGGAAAAGTCACCATACTGAGATGAAAATGTACAAATGAGAATTACTGTGTTAGGTAAACAGCTGGGAAAATAAAGCCTTGCAGGGTAGAACCAGAGAGGGCAGAGTTCTGAGCAGAACATTGGTCTGTGGGATGGCAGGGCCTTACCGAATATAGTTGAGCATCCATGGAGGTCCGAGCAGTCTGGGAACCAAAGGAAAAGGTTCAGAATAAATATAGACATAGAAGCAGGAAAATACTAATCTTGGGTCATGGATGCTGAGCATGAACAGCTGGAAAAGGATCTGAGCAGGCAAGGAGATTGAGAATGGTTGTCAGGAAAGAGGAAGACCAAGTCTGAGGAAGAAAGATGGAAATTAGACTCCGTCAGAGGAAAAGGCCCCTAGGTGAATAATTTAACAGGACTTTGTGTGGGTTTATTTTACAGGGAAAAAAGTCAGCACCAGATAACTTTCTAATAAATCTCAAATGATCCTTATGATATCAGCTATATTTTCCCATTTAGTAAAACATTTCCATCTGCCAGCAGATGTGTAATCATATATTACAGCAGAATCACATAAATGAGACCAACAGAGACAACTGGTCTCTCACCAGAGAGTCTGGTTTTATTGTTTCTCACAAATCTATTTTGCAACCTTGGGAATACTTCTTACGTGCAAAATGTGAGGAGCAAAAACCAGAAATGATCCAATTGGTTGTCTTTGGAAATGCTGCTTTTTTGTAGGCACTTAATAAACATCAAAGGATCCTTTACTCTTCTAAATTATCAACTTGTGATTTCTATGAATTTAGCCATTGGTTTGATTTAGGTAGGGTTTCATCCCTTCATTGTTTGTAAAGAAAACTGAAACAAAACACTTGTTCTCCCAATTCAGCTTTTAATTAACAAAAGACTGCAATGTTAATGTGATTATTTGGGTTTTCCTTTGTTAAGGATACCTCAG
>VZTB01014839.1:252670-282689 GCA_013397245.1 Thryothorus ludovicianus | reverse complement strand
TTTTCTTTTCTTTTCTTTTTCTTTTCTTTTTCTTTTCTTTTTCTTTTTCTTTTCTTTTTCTTTTCTTTCATTACCAATCAAAGCAGAAGCTACAGTGGTTCTATTTCCCATAACATAATAATTTTTAAAAAAGTGTTTTCTCACATTCATGGTTGAACCCCAGCTGTCATTTAAGTACCAGCAGCCAGGTTGGCCAGGAGCTCAAGGATCATGTGGTCCAAACTTTCCTGGCAAAAGCACAGTCTAGACAAGATGGCCCAGCACCCTGATCTGCAGAATCTTAAAACTGTCCAACACTGGGGAGTTCAACACCACTTCCCTGAGGAGATTATTCCAATCACTGATTGTGAAAAATTTTCCTTTCATGTCTAATCAGAATCTCCCCAGTAGTAACTTGTACCCATTACCCCTCATTTTTCCATTGGACTGCCTGTAAAAAGAAGCCTCTATCCCCTTTGTAGTCACCTTTTAAATACTGAAACATGATGATAAAGTCTGGCCTAAGCCTTCTTTTCACAAAGCTAAACAAACCCACTTAGCTGGCGTGAAATCCTTAATTCTTTTGAGGATATACAGTATGAGTCTCCTAATTAGTATAGAAACTCTATCTAAAAAAAGATGGGAGAAAGAGTAAAGAAAGTCCTTGTTTTAGATTAAGCACTACTTAGCAACAAGTCATCAGCATGCTATCAACACTATTCTCACACTAAATCCAAAATTTAGCACTGTACCAGCCTGACTCTGCCAGCAGGCTTTAGAGATATTTTAGTATTTAACACTTGTCATATGCAAAAGGTGAAATGTTCTCCTCCAATACTTTTATTCAGTGCTAGCCATTTCTCTTACCCTGCTGGATATTGCTGTTTGTTCAAGGAATAAATCATTGTCTGGAAGAAAAACTGGGTTTGGAAACAAAATTAATATGCCTGACTTAATCCACACAGAGAAATTCCAGCAAATCCCAATTCTCTTGTGGAAAAAATACTTAAGCATAACAAAACTTACCACTTTGAAAGATTTTGAAAATGGCATAGTGCTCATGGCATAGTGAGCATGCTTTTAAAAGCAGCAGGTTTATTATCTTACTTACGAATGGTAAGGAAGAAACATTCCTGACTAGTAACATCCAGAAAAAAAAAAAAAGAAATCATTATGAGAGCTGCATGTTTTTGAGCACAGACTGGTAGAAAAAAATCCCTACAACACAAGTTTTTCATGTAAGTTTTTTCTTGACTTTTATTCCCAAGAGTGATGTTTATTCTATGGCCTTTACCATTTCACATCACTGAGTATTTCAGTTTGTTCATCCATAAAAGAGAAAAAAAAGAAATATTGGCTTAACTCTCTTTCATGACAAAACTGGCCTCAGGGCAGTACCCAGAAGCCTTCCACAGCCACCTTCATGTGCTGGGACTTTCTGGTTTTCATGGAATGGGAACAGGCACAACAAATGTCGTGGCACCCTTTACATGCTAATTCTCCCCATTGAATGGGACTGGTTATATACAAGTAATACAAGATCACTGAAAATGAGGAGTCCTGTAGTCTCTAATATGATACTGTCACTTTCTGGCTGTGATGACAAGGCCATTTTAAGAAATATGGGTTTGCCCTCCCCTCCACTTGAATCCTGCTGGCATCACTCTGCAGCTACACTGTAAACCAGATGTGGGTTAACCTCTGGAACAAAGTAAGGAATAAGAATTATCCTTTAAACACATATAAGAGATCTAATTTGCAACATCTTCACAGACACTTGTAACAGAAAAACTGAGGAGTTGATGAGCTGTGACAGAGCAGGAAGAGTGAGGTGTTGAAGGGTCACAAATTGCCAGGCAGTCTTTGTGCCAAGGGCAGCATCTCATGGATTCACTACAAGGTAATCCTGACTCACTGAGTCCCTTAAGCACTTTAAAATACACTTACATAGATCACTATTTGCATGGATGTTGTGATATTAAAAGGAGAGAAATTTACTAACAAAAAATGAAAAGTCAGCACCTGATACTACATGTGATGATAAAAAAAGAGATGGAATAAGTAACTGTAAAACTATTGCAATTTTTCAGGGAATCTCATGCTGAAGATTGTGATTATGTCTCTTTGGTCAAACATTATTCAATTCTCAAAACAGCTTGTCAACTCCAGATGCAAATTAGTATTACTTACTCATTAAATTTGATAATTTAATGACGTCCTCTTTACTTATTTTGAATGGCTATGATAATTTATGCTATATGTCTTTCTTCCCTTCTATTTTAAAGTTATGTATGTGGCCAAAAGGTTTGCTCTACTTCAAATTACAAAACAAATGCTCTCATTTACTGACACCACTTATTTCACATGACATCTGGGAATGCATTCATTATGGGATGTGTATATACTTGTGTTCAGGAAACTGAATTATGAATGCAGGTTTCCTTACCTGGCCTGCCGTGGCACTACAGAGTGATACTGCCACAGCTTCTGAATTCTCAGCAAGTTCTGGACTCCAGGGTGGGGTTAGTTCCTTGGTGAGAAAGAAATTAATTGATACAGATAGAGTTTATGGCATCCTCATATCTTTGATTTACAGTAGATGCAATTTTAAAGAGAGGAATTAGATAGTAAAGTCAGTGTGTGGTATGTGACTCAGAGACTGGTTCTGAAATTCCAGAAAAGACTCCCTTAATATAAAACCCACACAGTTTTTCGGAGCAGAGGAAGAACTCTGTTTAAGCTCATTTCTCCAGACAGAGAAAAACTCTTAGCTTTATCTGCCTTATGTTTTTTTTCCCTTTCTTTTTTGGCAGCTAGTGACTTAATTTCAAAAGTTATTAAAATAACTTCAGAACATGCCTTTGTTAAAAGGGTCATTCTTGCTCTCACCCTTTCATCAGCACTACAGCATGTGGAGGCATATAGCCAAGTACATCAAAATATTAATCTTACTGAAATCAAATCCTTCTCCAAGGTGCATGTTTGTAACAGCCAGCACCAGCAAGGAGGTGGATAACAAGCTATCATGAAGCAAGAAGTGAAACAGAACCATCTTTCCTATTAATGAGGTCTCAAATTACCTGAAACTACTGACAAAACTTCTCTAAGTGACAATTTCCTCAGAAGTTTCTAGAGCCTACACTATTCTCTTCAGGCTTATGACTATTGAAAGTCTTGCAAACTAAGAAAAGTCTCTGAAAACTAAGCAACTTTTACTTAGAAATGTTAATGTTTAGTTTGTCCTGATGTCTTGGATTTGAAGGACACGTTTCCAAGGCATGGATTAAACAACTAAAAAGCCCAAAAAACAAAAACAAAAATTAAAAGCTCATTGGAAAAAGTAAAAAGTAAGTTAAATTTCAGGTACTCGAAAGCATTTTATTTGCATGTTATTATAGTTCACTTATTTTTCTGGATACGCAAACTACAGTTGTAGAATGGTGAGTATCCTCAAAACACCTGTCTCTTGAAATACTGGGTCATTCAGAAGAACTCAGAAACTACAGAAATATTTTGAACAGGTGCTCCCTGGAAAAAAATGGTTCCAGCTAACTCTGTAGAGTTGTAGTGGTGAAAGAGGGAAGAGAAGAGAGTGAGAAAGTAGCTTTTTTAGCATTCTAGAGGGAGGTAATATACTGTGAATAGTGAAGGAAACCCTGATTTCCAACAGGGTTTCACTTAAATTCAATCTCTGTAATTTTGATCTGACTGCCTATCATACTTCCATGCAGCTATCTTCCACATCTATAATTGTTGCAAACTGAATGTCTAACTATAAAGAAATGGAGACAGAAGTCTTAGATATGCTGAAGTCCTACAGATTTCATTAAAATTTCTTGCTGATGGGGGAGTGAGAGCTCTGTTACTGATCCTTTTGAGGAGAAAAACCATGGTGTGAGTTGAGCTGACTCAGGGCCTGCTGAAGCATCCATGTACCCTGGACATGTCCCCTGTGCTGCCCAGCTGCTTGCCCAGCTGGTAACCTATGCAAAGGAAGAGGTATTGAGGACATCCAAAGGTTTTCAAGAAAGCATAGCAAGGAAGGAAAACTGAACCCATGGAGCATGAGAAGGAATGGATTTATTCGGAGTGGTAATCGAGGAAAAAGCTGCTCTGTTTGTAGCTTTGTTGGCCCTGCTGCCCATACTGCTTATTTGCCACTTTTCCAAAGACCCCAGCCTGGACTGGGGCTGGGATATGAACACCAGGAAAGGAGCTAACCTCTGGCCACAGGAGAAGTAAAAGCAAAGAATAAATTATTGTCTAAATTCCTGATCATCAACTGCTCTCAACTCAGAAAGCGTGGTACTGAGAGCAGCTGGAAAGTGCTACAGTAAATACTGGGTGTACCCCAAAAATGCTGCAGGGTGCCACTATAAATAATTGCATAGTATACCAAAATAGATATGATACTGTGTGCTAGGCATTATTATAAGGCACACTACATTGCAATATTGCAATATGTTACAGCAGTATCGCTAGCTGCAACAGAATAATAAAGGCACAGTTTATGGCCTAGAAAGGGTTACAGACAAGTATTACAGTGAATGCAGCTTTCCATTTTTAGCACATTTTTGTAGTCGCAGTTTCACACTCATATTTGCAATATTTATGTGCCTGTCAAATTAGGGAAATGAGTCTAAATTAATGACAAAGGTCTAAATTATCAAGGAAGTGCATTTATGTCTATGGACCAGCACACTTCCTTTAATCACATGTAAAGAAGGTTCACAAGAATTGTCCCACCCTAGAGAGCTGTTCTTCAGCTAACTCCTTTCAAAGTATAATGCCAAGCACTCAGAGATATCATCAAATCTTGGTAGGGAGACTTTGCCATTTGTGGTGATAGTGCTCCATTTTTACATTGCAGGTGGGAAAGACTTTTTGTCCCCTCTTGGAATGGTTCAGGGGACTTAGACTGGAACTCATCAAGCTGGATAAGCATGTGCTTACTCTTAAATTCCTTCAAAATTATAAGGACTGTTACTCGGCCCAACAAATCCATCTGAACTACACCACTCTACAACATGCAAAATCCAAAAAACAAGCATAAAAGGTAAATAAATAGGTAATCAATTAATATGCTAATTATCAACACCTAAGAAAGGACCAAACACTAAATTTTGAGCCTGCTAATGCCTCTTTCCTTCTTCAATGTATAAGACATTTATTTGTAAATAAAACATCACTAGTGAATAACTGTGAAATGGAATGAAATTTATAGTAATTAAAAGCAGAGCTGAGTACTGAAATATTCCCTCCAGGGACATTTATTCAAATACTGCCTTTTTAAATGTTAGAGAATTTAGGCTAAAACATAAATAGTGATAATTATCCATAGTTTACAGATGAGTAATTGATTACTGATGAGTGATAGTTGGGTAAAATTAAACTAATTTTTCAACTTTATATATAAATATTATAGATCATGCTTTTAAAATGACAATTCATGATTAGAGAATTGTCCCAAATGTTTATAAGCCAAAACATTATGAAACTAACAATTAGAATTTTTCCCTGAAGCTTTTGATAGTTAATATATTGTTATATGGTGGATCCAAAGCTGAAATTAGTCATTAGTTTTGAAATACCTGTGATAAAGCAATTAATTTATAAGAAAATGAAGTGACATACTACATTCTTTCCTCTGTCTCCCACTGCAGTGGGGTCCCATATCAGAAGCCTCCACTGCTAGATACTGTGTGAATACAAGACAAAAATGTAGTCTCACCCCAAAAGTAGCTAAACATTTCAAGCAAAGAGCCTAGCATTACAAGATCAAAACTTGATGCCATTTTTTATTGAAATTACTTTTAAATTCCTTGACATACAGCATTCTGAAAAAGCAAAAATTCAGACTTCACTGCTTTTGAAGTGCTGTCTTTGAGCCTGAAGTGACCTTGCCCTGAAAAATTGAGCATTATTCTAGGTAAGAGGATTAAATATGAAAAATTGATACTTATTTGAAAAAAAGCAGAACTGAGACAATGACAAAATCAAGGGAGAAGCAGCAGCAAAGTATCACAATATAGGCTGTTCAAAGGAACCCTGGGAAGCTGAAACTCAGGAAAAACAGAAAGATTCTAAAGTAATTGCAAAGCAACACTGCTGAATCAATATCTGGGACACACAATTTTGTCGGTAGTACCTTGGACAATGAGGAACAAAATGAGCCAAGAATCAAATTCATGAGGAGGCAAGAGTAGGAGGAGCCTATATGGGGAATGATCAATGTATTGACAAGCAAGAACTTGGGCACATGAGCACCTGTATGAGAAAATGAAAGGCTAAAGATAGGAGAAATGTCAGTCTGTCTGAAAATATTGCTTTAGGTAAACACATACATGTTCATACACAGGTATATAAAAATATATGCATGTCTGTATATATACAGACACACATACAGACACTCGTCAGTGTCAGGTTAAAAGAATTCTTGATGGAATAAAAAAACTTCTGTGAATATCCCAGTCTATGGATGCCCCATCCTTGCAAGTGTTCAAGGACAAGTTGGATAGGGTCCTGAGCAACCTGATCTAATTGGGAGGCATCCTTGCTCGTGGTGGGGTCAGAGGATTAAGTTCTTTCAAATTCAAGACCTCTTGTGATTCCATGAATGCAGCTTGTTCAGTCTGACTGCCTGCTTTTCTGCAGATTTTGTAATTTTAATTTTTATTTCAAGCTGTGTTTATTTCTCCACAGTTTTTTTGCCTCCAGACCTTGTTGCTGACTGATCTCAACTGCAATAAGCTAAAGCCAAGCATAATGCTGAGAAATACAGCCTGAGTGTATAGGATGCTGAGATATGACTCTCAGAGAGAGATGTCAAGCCTCCCAAATGTCAGTAAAGGTCATAATGTCAAAAATTTTAAAAATTAGTTTCTTAGATGTACGTTCTCTGAGGGGAAGTCTTAGAGTAGTAGACAGATGGGGGCAAGGAAACAGTTGTCATTGTTGAGGAAGGAAGCCCATATGGTTTAAAGAACAAAAGAAATTGTGGGAAGACAGAGAGGCAAATGAGTATGAGAAACCACAGTTGGCTAAATGTATTCTAGCAAAAAATGAATGAAGATTTTAGAGCTTTATAAGAATGATGGTAGAAAGGTGACTGAATACACTGATCAGAAACTTCATGTGATAAACAAAAAGTAGGCTTTAGCTTTTACATTTTCTATTGGTCCCAAGATGATTCTTTTAACATAGCTACATGTACCAGGAACTATGATTTCTTTCCTGAATTGCAGAGTTATTTTTTTATCATGTATGAATATATTAGTGTGAGAGATCCATGTTCCACCTGTGATTTCAATATAAATAGTTATAGACTGAGCACACAGTTTACAGAACATATGCTTGAATTTCAACACCCCATATAATTGATTTGAACAAGTTTCTTTCAATGTCAATTAACAGTCCAGCTGTAGCAGGATCATGCACTTCCAATCATAGTCTTTCACAAAATCCCCCTTATATATATACATTCACTGACTGAAACCAATGTGAACTTCCAACATGGAGTTCTCCCTAATCTTTACTGAAGAATTCAAAGGTTACTCTGGTTCCTTATTTCTCTTTCTCCCAAGAAATTTCTGTCTTTCTGCAGAAATTTTATTAAAAATGGACCATACCTGGAGAAAATAAAATGTAACTACCAGCATACAAAAAAGCAGCAATAGAAAGTTCAAATTTCTAGTTGTCCCTGCTTCCAGTCCCATACAGGATCCTATCACCTTGATATCTATTGATGTCTGTTATAACAGTTCTGTAAAGATAGGTAAGGTTCACCTTTGGACTCTTTTCTTTGCTGCACTGATTGGAATGCATAAATTAGGAAAAAAAAAACAACAACTAAAAAACCACAAGTTGTCTCTGTTTGAAAGTTTACACTGTAATGGAAATTGAATCACTGTGACCTAATACTGTGTTTAAGTGAGAGGAGATTCAGTTGCTGGGTCTAAAATCATCAAAAACTCTTGGAAGTGAATTGTAACATTAAAAGTGGATCTGTGCCCAGGCATTAGACTGGACTTAATTTAAAGGTTTTGGGGAGTTTATTGGGGTTTGGGTGGTTTTTTGTTTTGTTTTGTTTTTTGTTTTTTTTTTCCTAGCAGAAGAATGGAATAATAGAAGATAATTAATTGAATATTAAGAGTAAGAATGGCAGAACAGTATCCAATTTTATTTCACTCGGTCTTAGCTTTGTTTTAAATAATTTCATAATGAAATCCTCATATAATATAAATAATAATTGTTTCCAATGCTTATCTCATGTTCTCTATGAAAATAAAAGAATACAAAATTACTATTATTATCTCCTGATGTTTTTGACTCTTGATCAAAGATAAACCTAATCTGATCTGCCTTTTCCTTATACTGAGATTTTCTATTGGGAGTTGCACTGCAGCATTCATAATTTGTAAAGTTTCAGGTTGCACTTTCTCTTCTAGTGAGGCATAATGCTTTGTCAAACTTCTAAGATATTTCTACTTAACATAATTAAAAACAAAACATTTGTTCAGCTTCTCTGTTTGAAATAAACACTGAACCCTTTGGAATAAAACAGGTGATCCAAATCTGAAACCTAGATAGGAATTCAGAATTTTTTTTTTCATTTATTTGAGACAACATTGTTTACTAGCTAGAAAATGAGCACAATACTTGTACTTTGTTAAGAAAAAAACCCTGGGTTCCATCTCAAGATTTGGCAATGACTACGGATGAGACAAACACAATGCTTTCTGTTCTTGCTTTAAACTAAGGCTACAGTCACAAGAACTGTGGGAGTGATATTTTTTGAAGTGCTTCAAGGAGAGAGCACAATAGAAGTAATGAAAGAAGGTTACTGGTGGTTCTGCAGTGTCATGTTGCTTTCACTTCCCACTGTGGTTTTCTTTCAAGTTCCAACAATGCTCTTCTCTCCTGCTGCCCAAGTTCTCCTAGCACCTTAATTCAAAAGTCTAGATAGAGAATCTCGCTTAAAAAGTTCAGAAAAAATCAATCAATCATGGCTGTAGCTGTCATAATGTTCAAAGTAATTTTCACTCCAAAATTCTCCAAGAGTAATGCTAACCCAGTGAGTGAAAGAGTTGATTTTCAGGTACAATCCACGAAGAACTGCAAAACCAGTATGATCTCTGTGATCTCTGCTCCAAGTTTTGATGGTGACTTACAGGAATAAATAGTCACAGCTAGAAGTAACTGGCTGCATCTGGTTTTCAGGTTGTTTATAAATTTGAGACATGCTACACTCCTACTGCAAGGATGACTTTAAAAAGTGCTACCTGTAATACCATAAAGGGATCCTGGTCCAGACAATTATTAAGACTCAATAGATTTTTTATTTAAGCTTAGGATACCAAGAAATTTAAACCATGAAAAAAATTGACTCTTCTCTTTTTCATTTTTCATGTGAATCTGTCCTCCTTAATGCAGCCCTTTATTTAAAAGAGTATGTTCTTTTCTTCCTAACATGCATAAGTAGATGTGTCACATGGAGGAAAATATGCCAGAGAGAAAGGCATGCTTTAAGTTTGTTGTTTCTTGTACTGTGGTAAAAAGTGTTGGTGGCAGACATTCTGGGAAAATTCTATTGTTTAACAGTTCTGTTTAGAGCATTGAAATGGCAGTTCTGAACTTTATCCCATAAATCCTCATAGGAGTGATCCTTACTCCTGCAAGTAGTACAGCTGGACAAAAAACTAGATCACAATTCGCCATGTATTTCCATTACACGGGGCTGATAAAATATATTGTTTTTAACTATTCAGGCCACTTTCTTCTTAAAAGCTTTGACATAATATATTCAGTCTTTAAAAGTCCCATTCTAAATGGTACCACAAAACTCAGGATAATTTTTATTTGTAAGCAACATACATTGAACTGCAGTGATCTCTTCCAGATAGAGGTCCCATAACAATTATCCCACCTCACAGACCCCAAGCATACTGAAGGGTCAGGTTATCCTTAAGTGCTGAAAAAACAGCTTCCCATTATCCCTAGCCTAGGGCAACAAAGAGATAAATATCACAAATTATCCAATGTATGTATGAAAGAGGTTTGTTTTTTGAACATATAACCTTTTTTTCATGATGTCTTGAATTAAATTAATTCCTGATAGCTTTTACACTGTACAAGTGCAGTATAAAATCATATGTGAATTAATTATGAACTTATCAAATAAATACTGCAACTAAATGTCCATCTTTAAGAGCCTTAAAGCAGAGGTCCACATTACAGAATGATGTTCAGAATCACAGAGTGGTTTGAAGGGACCTTGTTCCATCCTCCCTACCTTGGGTAGGGACATCTTCTTAGACCATGTTGCTCAAAGCCCTGCCCAGTCTGGCTTTGAACACCTCCAGCAATGCAACCTCCACAATTTCTGTGGGCAACAACTTTCAGTGTCTCACCAACCTCATATAAAAGAATTTTTTCCTAATATCTGAGCTAAACCTACTCAATTTAAAGCCATTTCCCTTTGTCCTATCACTACAAAACCTGGTAAAAAGTCTCTCTCCAACTTTCCTGTAGGCTCCCATTAGGTACTGGAAGGCTGCTGTAATGTCTACACAGAGCTTTCTCTTCTCCAGGCTGATCAATTCTCTCAGCCTGTCTGCATAGCTGAGGTGCTCCAGCCCTCTGACCATTTCTGGACATCCCTTCTGGACCCACTCCAGCTGCTCCTGGCTGGTACCAAAGTGAGACAACAGCAGCAGGTGTTGGTCAGTGGGCTGTACGAAGGTTGGCAATCAGTAACACCTGTGACACAAACCCCCGCAAGCAGCACCTCTCTCTTGAGCACATGGGTGCCTCCCTCTGTACCTGGCAGAAAAGTCACCCACTGCTATCACCAGTCCCTTTTTCTCAGCTGCACAGGTAATTACACAGGGAGCAGATGCAGCTGCCTTACTCAGTTCCAGTGACAATTCTAATCTGACAGGTGTTCACTCTCCAGAGTGGTGAAGAAGTTCTGTGACAGCACCTCAGCCTTCAGGGGAAGCCTCATGCTCCTGCAGGTCCTTATCTGTTCAAACTTCCATTCTTCTGCATTACTGCCCCCCTCTCTCTGTGTGTGCTGTAGGGAAGGGTGTTTGGCCATGGGCTGTGGGTCCCCTGCAGGCTGTGCTTGGACCCAGCTGCCTAAATCCTTCCCAGTGTCCCAAACATTGTGCAGCCTTCATTCTGTTTTGTGCAGCTCACTCACCAACCTCAAAGTCATAGGGTGCAGGTACTGCAATCTCCACTAAAAACTAATGATAAAAACTGGATGGTACTTTGAAGTGGTTACAGCTAGAATAGAAAATTTCAGGGTGGTATTTGGTCTTATTCCCTAAACATAACCCACAGGATTTACAGTGACATTAATTTGGATATTTTTTTTTTAGGTAAACAAAAGTAATTTGCAAGTTCCTCATTAAATGTCATGTCTATATTTCCTGAGTTCTTCAGTGGATTTCAGATTTACACCTAGAGAGAGATACCTTACAGACTGAAACGTGCACTGAGTTGAGCTCGATGGCTCTTGCTGTGCTCTTAGGGCCAAAACTGCACAGCAAGTGTGGTATTGTCCATGAATTAACTTTAGATTTTACCCACAGAGGCAGATTTCTATGGGGTAATGTTAAGCAATTCGCTGTAGGCTCATTCAATCCTGAGGTCTCTTGCAAACAAAGCTGTCAAATTGCAAAGGTGCTTTGTGAAATCACCTATTGTACATCGGACACAGAACTGAGACTCCAGTGTTCATCCTCTGCTAAGTTCCCAGACATGAACAGCTCAAGTTTAACTTCACTAGAGACCCTCTTTATGACAGCAGAATGAGAGATGCAACAGACTGCAGATTGTCACTGAAAGTAAGAGCTTTACAAAACTTGTGTTAGACATTAATGCTAGCCTGGGGGTCTTGAGTGACATGACAAGAGCATGGTAGCTCTTGAGCGACATGAAAAAAATATGGCAAATACACAAAACCATTTTAAATAATGACAGTCCCATGTCTTGTAAGCAAAAGGGCATTCTGCTAAAGGGCAAGTTCCTGCTCCCATTTAAGTGAACAGCACAATTTCCATGCACAAGACTGGAGCCTATACACAGCTTTCATTTACCTTTTCTTTTCTTACATATTTTATAGTCTGATTTTTGTTCTTTCTTCTCTTTCTCTCTTTTATATTTTTTAATTAACCGAGCAAAAGATAAGTCTTGAAATACTTTTAAATTACAGTAAAACAAGACCTTTCACTAATTAATTTATATGTCATAAAAATAAACAGCCCTTCACTTCAGACAAACAATGAGCTGTAATGCTCAGAGAGATCAACAGCAGGACTATGAAATCTGATATTTTCCAGAAAAAAAGGTCAATAAATAACTAATAGGCCCACCAAATATCTGCCTCAGAAGCATCTTATTATTATAACTTATTATATCTTATTATTAAGCATCAGTATTAGAACAAGGAATTTCTGAAACATAGCAATTACTGTCTTTTCACATGAAATTTGAAAGCAAAAAACGAATTAGAATTCAAAAGAAACATAATTATATACTGTAAAATTTAAAGTAGTTGAGTAGCTTTAACTCAGGAGGAAAGAATACTGTCTCAGAAGGGAAAAAAATAGTTTTAGAGAAACATTGATCCTTGTTGTTTAAAGTAAACACTAACTATATTGTGTCTCTTATATCTCAGTGACCAGATATAATAAGTGATTGCAGAAATTCAAATTCCTCCTGAAATACGTTGCATAAATTGGAAACATTAGCAGGAAGACAGGATATATTTTTCAACTATTTTTACAATAGCTTGGTAGCCTACAAGTTTATGAATGAAATAAAAATAATGAAATGGAGAAATGAAGAACGAAATAAAGGACAAATTCACAATATCCTAGTGAGAGAATTCCTTCCACCACACACTTGCATGCTTGCACATTCAATAAATCTGAAATATTGAAGGTACATAGAATTTCTGGGGCTGCAAAGGCCATGTGGGCACTGTGTGACCCTTGCCAAAGACCTTCTGAAGGCTTATTATGCAGTTTGAACTGAATATATAATATAGTTCATGTTCAGGAAGAATGGGATGTCCTGACAGCAGCAGAATTCCCGTGTGCAGGTGAAGAGCAGCATGCACATGCCTGAGTAGTGATTGTTTGAAATCCCAAAGATGTTTAGGGTACCAGATGAAAGCAGACAAATTCATGCAACACTCAGATTTTTCCAATTCATGCAACACTATTTCAGTGAGAATTTGAATTTCTGGAATGACTTATTGTATCTGGTCGCTGAGTTATAAAAGACACAATTTAGTTAGTGTCTACATCAAAGCATGTGAGCCATTAGAGTTACTGTCTGGAAATCCTGGCCTTAAAATTTGCACAATTCAGAAAATCTGAGTATACTGGAGCTTTTTATTATAAACTTGTAAGGGCTTGGAATGTGAAAAAGACATCATAACCATGAATACTGATGAACTGCAGTTAGCCAGAATCAGGGAACCACAGTAGGTTCTTTGTGGCCCTTCTCACCCATGAAATCCACTTGAGCAGAATGGACAAGGCTAATGGAAAGCATTCTTATGGTCTGATGCAGAGTCAAAACAGAAAAAGTGCATTATAAGTATATAAGATAAATTCAGATGAAAAGTTGAGTAAAAACTAGTACTGTAGCTTATGAATCAGTAATAAATTCTGCTTACTCTAGTAAGGTATTTTTTTGCAGGAAGAGATAAATGCCATCCACTATCTCCTAGAATGTCAGTACCTCATGAAAAGTGCTAACTTACAACAGAAGATCCCCCATTGAGAATGGACCTCTGGCTTACATGTAATAATTACTGAATACAAAATTTTAAATTGCCCATTCTAACTTTATTCTGCGATCAAAATTTTGCCACTGTAAATTTCAACTTAAATAAGAAAAACCCCAGAAAACATCATTTTAGAAAGAAGTCCTTGTAGAAGTTAAACTCCATTGCTTCTCAGAAAGAGAGGTTGATTATTATAGCAGTTAGTTTAAATGAAGATAAATCAACCTAAAATTTGAACTAATCAGAAACAACTTTTTTAATATTGTTTATTATTTGGATAATTTTAATTCCCAGGACTTTACTCTGTGGTCTGGTGATCAGATCTCTAGACTTCTTGACTTTACCTACAGTGAATGTGAAAAAAAGAGAGGAGAGAAGCACTCTTTTGTCATTTGACATGTTCTAAAGTGATTAAAAAATCAGTGGTTGGGAATCATCCTTCTATCGATTCACAGCACATACTGCCAGTTCTTGATTGTTCTGAAAACCTTGGCATCCAAAAATCTCCCTCTCCTCTACCATGTTGAGAGACTTGGTATTGTGTTCCACAGGACTTGGCAGCATCTCTCGTGGTCCCTTCTGCTGTTTAACTGCACGCTGCCCTGCGGGGTCTGAATCAGACACACATCAGCCCTCATGGCACACGGCCAGTGCAGAAGCCTTGGAGCAATTCAGATCTTCTTTAGTGTGTGGTTCACAAACCACAGAAGCCCTTCAGAGCTCTGAGGCTGAAATAATGCTCGCAGGGATGAGTAGAGTTTCCTAATGCCTGTAGTACAAACCAGGCAAAAGCAGCCATGTGCTTCTGTAAAGAAAATCTGCCTTACATGAACTTATGTAACATTACTGTGTTGCTGGTGGTGTGCAAAAAAAGGAACAATGAAATATTTCCTTTTTCTTTCCCCAGTTACTATTAATTCGTAGTGTCAAAATGTAGAATCCAATGATCAGAGTGATAACTCAAGCAAACACTAAAAAAGCTGAGAGAACAGCACAAAGTTATTTTCTGCAAGTTCTGTGGGAAGCTTCTAAACCTGAGATTTAACCTAAGGATTTGCGAAATTACACAAAAATGATTTAAATAGCCCTGTTTAAAGAAGTTGGCTCACTAGTGTTGAGACTAAATTACAGTTGGTCAGTTGATTAAAGACAGAGTTATCCAGAAATGACTGGATTTGAGGACCACAAAAATCCAGCCACAGCAGCTGGGCCGGAACAGGCCAAACTTTGACCATTGCTCTTTAGTAATAGCATCCTGGTTAATGATCTTTGAATGTCAACAGCTGGGATCAGATGGAACACAAGCAAAAGCAAGCTATGGATATGAGGAAACAAAGATGGAACGTTGCAAAGATATTACAGTGATCAAAACTGGACTAACCACAAATCCCAAGCCAAGGCTGTGAGAACAAAAGAGCATTTTAATGGGTGGAAATTATTTGTAATATATTATTCTCCTCACATAATAAAGAGGAAATTTCTTTTTTCCCTTTTACTGTTGTCTTATATATTGGATTGAAACACTTCCTTCTGGTCCTCTCTGCCAAATCTCAGTATCAGAGGAAATATCAGCTCACTATTGTTACTATATAAATTAGTTGAACTTCATCTAAGACCAGTCTGTTCAACTACTGTGCCAAAAAGGAAGAAAAAAATTGGTATTCTCTTAACTTACTACATCTCTGCTTTAAATAAACCTGCATAGAAAACTAGATTCATTTGGAGAATATAAAGGACTATAAAGGCCTAAATAAGGCAGTACAGAGAAACCAGCCTGTGCAGGTGTCTGAGCTCCACATGGGCCAGACATACTCACTATCATACTGAATATTACCTGATTCTGCACTACATGAGGCTGGGACTGTAATTGATTTTCTGGGTCAGTAGCCAAACTGAAATACTGGAAACAAAACGTGGCTGTTTCTTTGGTACCTACTATTGACTGGGCAAAGAACAAACTTGACCTGGAGTTCCCATTTCTCTGGGAGAGAATGAACACCCAGGCTCTATGGACAACCAAGACAGGAGGGCAAAGATGGACAATGATGCTTCTCCTGTTAAAGCTGTGTCAGCAGCAGTGTGAGTGCCAAGGCTGTGGGCTGCCAGGTACTTGGGGGGCAGCTCAGAATGCAGGCTGAGAACCCCAGAGCCCCTGGCTGGCTGGGCTCAAGAGATGGACCCAGAGAAAAGAAGAGCTTACTCCAAATTTCTTCCAACTTTCTCCTCAGAGACATTGACCTTTTGTAGAGGGAGGTATTGTTTCCAAGAGCCTCATGATGAGATTAAAAGCCAAATTCCATAATCCCTGAGTTAGTGGGTAAAAGAAAGGTAACATGATTAGAGTTTATCTCCAGGCCACACTTTTCTTACCTCAAACAAATTCTGTCGTTCTACTAAAAAGCAGAAACAGCTTTAGGAATAGAACTCCATTTGTGATGAATTTGCAGTCACTAAAAATGTTACCCAACTCTACTGATTAAATTGCAGGATAAAGACAGTCTGATCCTTCCATTAAACTCAAGATTATGCCAGTATTTTCTCAGTGACTTTACAGCAGCCAAATAATCTGACCAAAGAGGCCAAAGCTGAACTCATCAACACGTAATGTGAAAAAAACCACAGTGAAGTTGTTAAGCAACTGCTACAACATTTTTGAGTGTATGGCACAGGATAGAGGCACTTATTTGTCTCTAGCAATGATGAAGGTATGCATGTGAAATCCAGGAAAACTGTAAAGTTTACTCTCACTAAGATTACCAGCACTCTGTCAATTTGTCTCAAATAAAGAAGACATGAATATTTTTTTTTCTAGACCTCATACGGCTTTGAGTTTGCAAAGCTACACAAACAAATGAAACTCATGAAAACTATGATGAATCTACAAATCTTACCCTGCCTATTTCTCTTTAACTTCCCTTTGTAGCAGTTCAAGCTCTGGAGACATCAGTCTGTTACTAGAGTAGATTTGTGTTTCTGGAACAGTTACCTGAGGTCAAATGTTAGCTCTAATAACTATTTTCTATTTCCATAGAAAAGGATGTTTATTAATCAATACTGAGCAACAGAAGGATATAGCAGGCTCATATTTTCTTCAAGTCCCAAAATACAGTTGTTTTTTTCCAAGAATATACGTATAATAGGAATTCCCACCTAACATTGAACTCTTTCCTCTTTGAATTTTTAATGTTCTTTCTGCATCAAAGTTGTTAAGTTCTTCTGGGTACTTTACTATTGAACATGTTGATCTTTAATCTCAACATTTTCTTTCTATCTTTAGCAAATTATTTATTTTGCTTTTCACTCTGAAATTTCTCTGTTTGTCCCTTTCCCCAAGCCTATTTTTCTATTACTTCTGCTGGCAGCAGTTGCTTCTGCAAGTTTGCCAGTAACTGCTATGCACTAAGGAATAAAAAAAGAACCCAAATCCAAACATCCCCTTCCTCCCCAAAAAACACACCCCAACCAAACAAAACAAATTTAAAAAAAAAAAAAAAAAAGTGAAGGACTCTCAACTTCTGATTAGCCATCCCCAAGCTGAAGTGTTAGGTAACTTCTTAAGGGACAAGTAATATTAAATATTGATGGATATGCAATTATGAAGCCACAATAGTGAATATTCATATTGGAAACACAACCCCAGGAGATTTGCTTACCATATAAAGGAACAAACATTGTTCTTAAACTAAAGTACAATATTTAAAGTGCAATATTTTATGTAAGATTGATTAGAACGGGCACACTAAGGTTTATTAAACATGAACTTTTAAAGGCTCAGATTTGGTCAAAATGCAAATTTCTCTCTCCTGAAACTAGAATTTAATTTGAATTCACTTTTAAAACAAATTAGAAACACAACTTGCTTTCTTATGAGCCTGGGAGACCCTGGTTTTTGTTTTAGTTTTAGTTGTCACAATAATGTTTGTAGTCACTCCATCACGACTCTCAGCACTTTAATGGCAGTTTGTTTGATCTTGAACAGCCTTAGCAAAGACAATGGTGTGTTCATCTCAGAAGTTTTTACAGTTGTTTGAGTTGTATGTTGAATCTCCCTGAGCCAGCCAGGGTCCTGACTGCTCTGGGAAATTCATCACGCAAGAGGCCGACATCGCAGCGCCCCCCAGAAGGGGGAGGCTGCTGCAGTCACAGTCCAGCATCCACACACTCCCCGACAGAAGAGGGGGACAATGTTTCAATGTTTTTGTAAGGGAGCAGGCAGGGAGGGCCAGTCAGCTCTGGGCAGAGGCCCCAGAGCTACCCTTGCCCGATCAGGGGTGGTGACTCTTCTGACCCTGATGGTGGCAAAGCTGCAGCTCCTGCAGGCTCCCCGTGGTGGGCCCTCTTTTCTTGTTGACCTTGTCACTGGGAGAGTGGCGGGGAATTTTCTGATGTAACATATTCAAGTTTTCTCATCCTGTCCTCCCCTTGCCATCCCAACAGGCTTTCCAGCATGGCTTGGATTAGCCTTAAGTTCTTGTGGTTTCTTGTTTCAGATTTTGGTCTGTCCATTTGTCATCCTGGTTCTGTTTATCCTCTCTCTGTTCTTAGAATGACAGAACACAGAATCACCTCTTTGGATAAGATTATAAATGCTTCACTGTCAAATTGCCAGTAATGAATCTCTGCCAAATTTATACTCTAAAATTCCCCAAGCAGCAATTTAATTACATTATTTTGGATACAGCACCATAACAGCTGCATTCATTTGATGAGGATTCATTATGGCTTATGGTGAAAACAATGGCAAATTAGCTCTGGTTGTTTTGGAATTTCCTCTTTATTTAGTTTAGAATAGCCCTGTTTTACTGAGCATGACTCCCAAGTCCATTTGATCCTGCAGTCTGTGAGAAAGTGGAAAAGCTCTGACAAAAGTTTTTAAAAATCAGATATATCTACACCTGTTGCAGCTCAGCTGTTGAACTCCTGCTGGTTTGTGGTTAAAAGGGAATTACCAGACAAATCCATTCTACTATATTTCAAAGAATATTACAGGACTATTTCCAGTCATGTGTATAAATCAAAATAAATACATAAATAAAAAATCCTCAGCCTTGCCCATATTTTTCATTGATGAATCTTTTCTGCAGAAGGGTATTACATCCCTACCAGAAATCTAGTATGGGTTCTCAAGGAAATCAAAACCAAATGACTTCTACAACTACTTCCAAGCTCAAACTTAAGCCAGCTTCATGAAATATTTGTTTAATTTTTTTTTTTAACTCTCTGGAGTATTTATAGTATGTTAGGGGTGACATGGAGCCTAATCATAGGACAAAATACACAGCTAGGCTGTAAAAACCTCCTAAGATCAAATTTGTTCTCCTACCATTATTCTAAATAAAAGTCACAGCTTCACACTAGAAGCTTTTGCCAGAACGTCAACATCATGTCAGGGGTACAATTTCCGCAGAGAATTTTTGTACTGAAAGTCTTTCTATAGACATAGAAATTAATCTATAGAAATATAGATATAGCTATAGTTTCCAGATAGTTAGTTATAGTTAGTTATACTTACAGTACCACTTTTGTATCTCTAGTTTATTTTTATTTGTTTATTGATACTGGTAATTTTAATGGTAAAAATACTTTTTTGACCACTTAAAACACATGGAAAAAGAAACTTTCTGTTTTCAGCTTTCTTAAAATTCTGTCACATTTGTACATCTCAACTAGTACGTGCTGATAAAGGGAACAACCCTTAACAGAGCTGGACGTAGAGAAGTTGCTGTACCCCCTTTTGTTGTACTCTGTTAAGGGCTGAAGGTGGAATTGCTTCTCTTTCCTTAAGATAATATCTAAAAGTTCATTCAGTCACTTTCCTTCCTGTCCTAATCTGTCAGATCCTTGTCTTTGCTTGGTGCCAGAACCGGACTAAATCTGACTCATCATTGCAAATTTCAACTTGTTAGACGTCCAGGAAATTATTCACTTATCATGCAGAGTTGGGTTTTTTTTATTGCTCTTGAGAGCTGGCATAGCTAGGGTGGGATGGAACAGGCAGGGCACAGGAGGAGTTAGGGATGAACTGCTGCAGGAGGGGGAAAATGACAGAGGTACAGAAACCAGCCATTAAATTACTATGGGAAATTGTATTTAAGGCACCTAATTTGTGCATCTACTATCAGCATCTAGGGCAGCAGTGTTCCTGGAGTACACCTGTGCTGTCCATGGGGTCTGCTGGGGGCCTGAAGAGGGAGGAAATGGACCAGACTCAGTGCTCCCACCCCAGGTGTGCCTGCACCACTGCACTGGTGGGGCTGCTCATGGACAGCAGGTGAGGCAGGGAATTACCTCACCAAAGGGTTGCACAGCTACTGAAGCTGCTCCAGTGGGATGATAGCAGCATGCAGAGAAGATAGGGAGAGCACCATAATCAAAAAGAACAATTTTTAGAGGCAGCAGGCTTGTTAAATCACTTTAGTTATCCCGTATTATATGTTCAGTGCTAAGAGTATAAGCAGCAAAAATCTTAAATGGTCAATGCTAAGTAATAAGCAACAAACAATAAAAAATTTTAAAATCCAATAACATTTGTTGAAGGAATGTGGGATTTTGGCAGTCTGAGGCCAGAATTTGATATATATTATAAACATAATATCAAGTAAAAATAGTAATAGAGCCAAATTTTTGGGCCTTAACAGGACACCTTTCACTCTCACTATCAAAGCGATACAGCTTCACAGCACTAGAAAAGAATTACATGACTTCTGAACCTTAAACAAGAATACTGAAATTATGCATGTAATGTATTAGAAAACAAAACACCAAAGCTTTTCTTGTACCTGCCACGCCCAGTTTAAAACAGCTTCCCATTATGGAAGCGCTCAGCTTCTCTGGGGTTTGTGACAGACTTTCCCTGTGAATTTTTCTGTAGAAATAGTGACTCAGAGAGAGGAGCCTTGAGACACACAGCTCCCAAGATCAGATGTTTATTTGCCTGACCTTGCAGGCCAACTGGGGAAGGAAATGAGCTCCTCCAAGGAAAACACGTGACAGCAGATTCAGCCTGTTCTGCAGGCAGGACTCATTCAAGGAGGCACTCCATTCTCAAACTCACAGTGAGCCAGGGCTCCTACCATGCTTACAACACGTCAGAAAAAAACCCAAACCAAACTACATGAACAAACAAACATTCCTCTCTTTAACTTCTGTTTTTTGCCTTGGAGTGACAGTTTTTTTGCAAACTATAATCAGAGTCATTACAAAATAAGCTCTCACACATCTGAATTTGAAACTTGTGACAGTCATTTACCTGTAACACAACAATTTACTTGTACCCCTATACTGCAAACATTCAACTCTCCACACAGTAGATGGAAAAACTAAATTAAAATAACTTCCAAATTTATTCAAAATTATTTTGATATTGTGCACATTAAAATCTGAAGCCTTCACTGTTGAAATGAAGTATTATGAGATTTAATAGCAGAACTCCAAAATGGTTTTATTTGCTGGGGTTTTTTTTGTTTTTCCTAAAATGTAGTAGTGACTTATTTGACAGAAAAATTACATTGCTTTCAAGTGAGAGTATGCTAAATGATTTACACAGAACAAGAACTCATTTGAAACTGCTCTAAATTCAGACTTCATTTTAATGTTTTTCATTTTTTCAGAGAAATGTTTTAGTAGCTTAGCAATCTCTTTACTCAGCCTCTTCTAACAAAAGACATTACCAGAAAATTATTAACTTAGAGGTAGTTTTACTCTGAATAGTTCACTGCATGTTCAGACAAAGGTTTTCAATCAGTATAAATACGAACAAAGCTGGAAGTAATCAAGTAAATTAATGGGGTAAAAAAAGGTTCCTCTGATAATATTCTTACCCCAAAAGAACTGCAGTAATTAGTTGCATCCTGCCTGCATAAGAATTTCAGTGCATCAAAATTTCAGAAGTGTATGTCTACAAAGCCTGAAAAGAAGGCTAATTCAGCAGAGGTAAAAAAAGTGCGAAAAACTCTAGAAGGCTTCATAATGTTACTCTATTTGGTGGATTTGACTGGAAAGGTTAATTTTTTCCTCAATAGTGATCATAAGAAATGATCAAAAGAAGGTGAAAACATTTTTGTATGGCTAATATAATACCCTTTCCCCCACAAGCTTCAGCATATTTTTGAAGTTGAATGTTGAAATGAAAGGCAGGGTCAAAAACAATGTTTGCCTATACTTAAGAGGCACAGGCAAGAAAAGACTGAATAATCATATAAATTCACCCAATGTTTGCATAACCTCAGCAGGAATCTCATGGGTCCTTTTGGTAAATGGGCACCTCATTGACCCTTGGGCTGAAGAAGGGCCTCAATGCAGGAGCTCTCTCACATGACAGACTTTTCATTCTAGTTGAAATGAGTTTTATTTTAAAATGAGTTGTCACTCTCAGCGGCAGCCTTCCAACAGCAAACACTTACTCCCAAAGCAAATGCAGCTCACCCCTGCCAAGCTGAAGAGCACCCTGTGCAATGGGAGAGCCCCAGCTCTGGTAGGGCCATCCTGGAGTGACCCACTGCCCCAGCTGCCATCTACATGGGGGGAGCAGGAATGATCATACGGTCACCACGAGATCCATGACTGCTGGAAAAACACAGGAACTTTCACTACCAAGCATTTACTCCTATCCATCTCTTACTTATCTGTACATATATTTTTCCCCTTTTATAGTTTACAGAATATAGTCCAATTTGTTATATTAGGAAAGGTATTGAAAACATCTGGTTTTAGATTGAGAATTTTAAAGGTGATTTTTTTAAAAATTACATTCAGATATTATTTGCAGTATTTTAATTATGACTTGAATTATTCCTTTGAAGGGATTTCTTGCATGCATGTGTTCCAAGTCTTTGGACAAGAAATAAAATATTTTAAACACCTCTTCAGATGAACTTTCATTCATATACTCATCAGAATTTTTTCTTCTCTTTAGTAACTTATTATTAGGATAGATATTGCTCAAATTCAGTTTGAATAAGTTATGATCTCCATATGCTACTGGCTTAATTTGGAAATAAATTTTGCACATGTTGTCATTAGCTGTAACTTAACAAGTCTGCTTAATGCTTTTCCCACAAGACACACATGTTGTGAACAGTTGCTCATCTTTAATCTCTTTCAAAGTTTGACAGTGTTCTAACAAATAACAAAACTCGGGTTCATAGTCTCACATCTCAGAATTTTCAGAAATTTTCTCATTTTTCAGAATAGTCTCCAGAAATGCAGAGATTTGGTTTGGGGGGGCGGGGAGAGTACTGAATTGTGGGAACCTATGGGAGTTTCAGCTGATCTTAGAGCAAGCAGTGGGTGCTTACCAAGGGAATATTAACCTGTATAACCAACCCAGCAACATAGCTTCTTCTCTTTTACTTCCTCACAGGATGCTTTTATTTCTCAGGTTGTTAATGAAATATAATGTGTTTTCTATTTTACTTTTGCTAATCTTAACTATCAGCCACATCTACATGCAGAAAATTTTCCTGACATCCAAATGTCAATTAAAAACTTGCAATTATTATTCATAGACAGCATGACATCTCAATCACCATGACCTGGAGTAAGCAGGAGAGTTTGACAAGTCTTACATTTTGTTGTAGATGTGTGGATAATTCCAAAGAAAAGAGAAAAGCTGTATTATTTTGGCTGGGGAAGCACTTCTTTTTTCTTCATCTGCTTCAAATTAGCCATTGCTTTGCCCAACTCTGATACTCTGAGTATGTCAAGAAATCTTTCAGTACTGTCTGCCATCAGAGATGTTCCAGCTAATTTGTGGTCAAACAGGTTAGTTTTTATCTTCTGAGGCAGAAATAAAAATTTAATACCTATTAAGTAAGTACTTCAAAATGTGCATGAATTACTGGTAGAATTGCAGGAAACAGTGTTAAAAAAAAAAGCTGTAGTGCTTAGTGTTTTAGGCATACCCCTGAACAAAAGGTATATTAACAATCCCATCCTGATATGAATCCTAGGATGCAAGAGCTCTACCCCCCAGCCCCCTACTCAGCCTAAGAGCAGATTGATGCTCCCATCTTCATCTGTTCTGGTATTAGCAAAGATTTACCACCCACAACTGGTAAGCCTACAGTAAACAATGGTGAAAGAAATGATTAATGCTGTATGGCACTAGGAAGTAATTGCATCAAAAAAAATTTGTTATTTACTGTAATGAGCTCATACTTACTTTACATTAAAGATCTCTTCTCATAGTACAATGATTTAATTTTCCTTTTATTTGGAATAAACCTTCAAAAAATAATTTGATCTCAAAACCATAATTTCATTAAGAAATTAAAGCTGAAACACTTAGAAGAGAATCTTTATCTCATAGGATATGAGATTCTCTCATATTTTGGAATATTTTTTTTAGGGTTTTTTTTTTTTTTTTCAAATTTAGGGTGTCTAAATTTCAGTCAATAGAGAAAGAGTACTGTTATAGCAGTTTCAACATCAGAAGTAATTTATTGGACTGGCATACAAGGTTGGACATACAGAGCCAAAAACTGCAGTGGCACTTCTTGTCCTAGATGAAGAGCAGAATCCAGGCTTTTTCAACATAAGGACAAGGGAGAGTGAGGCTATTGTATTTCAAACCACAATAATTATATGAAATCAAATAGTAGTGCTTCCACTGACTAGTGAAACTAGACAATGTTAATTTCAAACATTCTTTTAATCCTGGCCATTTCATAATGGAAACATCTCACCTAAACATTATTGTGACCCTATAAAATGTTTATATACTTGTCATGCTTGCTGTTGTATTTTGTTCTAAGAATAGCTGAATGAATATTTCTTGAAGCTGGGATTACATCTCAAGTATTTGTACAAGACCTTATATTATAGGATTTTTGTTTTAATTGAGCTTTTGGGGATTATCACAGTAAAAATAAGTAAATTAATTTCTATACTTAATGTGGTTGGCAGTATTGGGGAACAGTCAAAAAGTCAAAAATACCCACCAAGATTTTCTTTTTCTTTTTTCTTAAAAACCCCCTCAACTTTCATGTTGATCTGAAACTTTATGTAGTATATTATTCCATCAAATTATCCTTGACTTTCAAAGAGTGGCTGATTTCTGCAGCCACTCTTCTCTGGGCCACTAAAAGGCTATGGACAGGAGGTCTGCAGTAGTTTAGAAGACCATTCTGAATATCACAACAAATTGAACAGATAAATAACAAAGGAAAAAACTAGCCATATGCACTCCAACTACTTTTCTCATCTGTGCTGAATTTGATCTCTCTCATGATGTAAAATATAATTATAGGATCATACTGCTACTTTACATACTGTAAGGATGCTAAAATTGTAAAGTTTCAAAAAATAAGACTGAGACTACATGTAGACAGAAAATTTTCAATTCTCAAGAAATGCAGTTTGTCAGCATGGAAAAAACCCAAATTACTGCATCCTCTTGGAGTCAGTCGAACTGACAGAACTTTGTTTATGTAATTAATATAAAAATATAAATAGCCCAAAAATTCTGGAAGTGTGATAGTCATAATTGAGATGAACAGGAAGAAACATTTCTACATAACCATATGCCAGTCAATGGACTCACTGCTTTTGTCTTCTTCTGACTCTCTCCAATTTTCAGTGGTCAGAATCTCAGGGAGCTCTTTTAGGGTTGTCCCAATGCATGTCCAGACACAGGTGCTGGGAGGGGCCACAGAATTTTCTAAATTTTGAAGTGCAGTTCTAGCTACTACAAAGAATTACATCTTGGCAACTGAGAACAGCTGAAAATGGATTAGTCATCTTTAATGGAGTGGGTTTGAAAGATCTCAAAGCAACCCAAAGGTTCAGCCTTTCAAGTACATTTGTCAGAGACAAAGAATAACTCTGTAGATGGGCCCCTTCCACCCTTGTAAACTGAGATATTGCATAGGACCAACATGCCACACAAAGGAGAAAAATATAAAAAAGTAATGCTTCCTCTCCAGTATGTAGAAATTAAAAAAGAAAAGGCTTTTCAATCAATCCTTCTGGTGCCATCAAGACCCATCATCAAGGAAGTCAGTGATATATTACATGTTTATTAGCTAACCAAGAGAATCTAAGCATTCTACTGGTGAAAACAATGTGCTTTTCACTAAACATTTGATCTGTAAAAGGGTAAGGATTACTTAAATATGTGTTTCCAGAAGGTGTAAGGATAACTCAGTATATTGACACTTCGATAAAATTAACTTTTTCTTTGTTCCTGCTTCAATTTTCACTGACTTGAGACAACTGGAAAATAGGTCTCGGAGAGCAGCATTATAAATGAGATGTGAAAGCTGTGAAGGGCAGGAATCCCCTTGCCGCAAGTTCTTGAATGTGGGTGTTTGCTCTCAAGGGCAAATATGTCCACCCAGCAAAAGAAAACACTTCTTGCTTGGACTGTCAAGGGAGGCCCACAGAGAGAGGGGTCTGGAGCATGGGCTTTGGGGAGAGGGAAATACAGATGGGAGAGAAAACGAATACACAATTGTATCACCTGTGTCAGGTTCTGAGTCCAACATGTGCTTTAGCAACCCAACATGGCTTTCCAGTTTCCCCTGCCATAGACAATTCAGACTTTTCAAATTAGGCACCATTTCTCTTTGTTATAAACCCTATGTAAGGTTCCTAGTGTTAATGACACAAAGTATTGTTGTTTTGATAGGAAGTGTACATTTTACTGAGAAAAAAAGGTGAAAGTAAAACATAACAGATATACAGCAGTAAAGCCCAAAACTGGAAGGAGTATACTGGGATCACTGCTAAATTTGTGTGCGTTTTATGATCAGAAAAAGGTAAAAAAACTCAAAACAAACAGGTCATGAAAATTATTCAACATAAGATGGAGAAATAAAATGCTTTAATTCTCTATCTCCATCTCATCCTCCTTTAATTGTGTGTCATTATAAGTCAGAGTTAAAATAATTTGGGTTTCTCTTCATGGAGCAATTTAACGTAATAAATTAAATCTTGAAAAAAATCTGAATAATGATGTTCTGTAGTGCTCCTTTGGGAGACATTTACATCCAGATTTTGTGGTGGGGTATTTTCCTGTTTAAAGTCTATTGTTAACAACCTTCATATTTGTCTGAAAGTGTATTTATTGTCATAAAATTTTAAAAAGTATTTTCATTCAAACAAGGTTATGCTTCAAAATAAATTCATGATATGCATACTTAGGTATAGATGTACACCCTTCACACACCTCCCAATGCCACTGAAGACTGTGTGCTTTAGCCTACTGTGCACTCTGAGTTGTTTTAACTTTACACCTCCAACTACTTTTATCATTCCCTGGTAAAGCACTAAAACAATTTACCGACTCATTCTATTTATCAGTTATAACAAAATGCACTGTTATGCTAAATATTCTGCTTTTGAAGATTACTTGTTTGCTACTTTTCATGTTACCAACATCATCTTTGTTACTCTGGTAGGCAGACTACTTTTGCCCAATGTTCTAAAACAGTTTGTTTGTTTGTCTTTGTATTCATCTATTTGCTCAACATCTACATTTATTTATTATTTACTGTTTCTAAACAAATATTCATTCCAAGGAAGTATCTGTTGTGGATTATATTCTACCAAAAACATTAATGCATTATACTATCTAAAAACACCTAAGCAATGAAGGTTCAGGCAAAAAGTCATTACAATGACTTTTTGAGTTTAGAGCTTGAACGTGGATTTTAAGTCTGTTGTCTGAACAGTTTGGACCAGAACCATAAAAATTATGACAGTATATTTAATTTAACTTCTAGTCTGTCTTCCCTGGAAACCAGGGTCATGAGAACAAAGATAATAATGCCGTACTATTCACAATTTTGTTTAATTCCTTTGTTCTTCCTGAATAGATTAGACCTTCAACACCATCATTCACTAAAATTGAAGGAAATAAATAGTATGTGAAAGACTTGCCAACTATTAAATTTGTGAAATTAAGTTTTAAAAAACTATGGCTTGTATTATTGAAGGGAACTTGCAGAGATAAACCCCCTCTAATCTCACAGTACTGAGAACTATTGTAAAATCATAGTTCATTATCCACAGTCATACACATAAAGAACTTCAAAATGTGTCTAAACACATACACACACTCAACCCCCATGAAAGAGTAAGTTTGCTATTCTGTATTAAGATTTCTCTTATCCTTCTAAACTCTGAAAAGAAATACCAAGTGAAGGAAACAGACAATTCAGATAACACTGAACTAAAGAGAAAATTTTCTGAAGTCTGCCTTAATAATTATATTCCAATGTAATAAAACAAGTATAGATGGAAAACCATTGTAGTAAAAAGCTTATTCTTACATTAATCCTCTTCCATGCAACAACAACTTTGTATTTTTGGGTCTTTGCAAATACTGAAGCATAGCAGGTTTGTTATATTTTTTGCATCTATTTCTGGGTTAAATAATTAAGCAAAATTAAATAATATTCCAGAATAATCACTGTGACCATTCATCATTTTAATTTCATAAAAAATTTATACACTGAATTATCTATCAAGCTGTATCTAAATGAATAATAATATGATAATAATACGCTACATCTAATCTAATAATAATGAAAGTCCATGAGCTCTACACTTTGCCAGGTTGGATATGATGTTCTAACTATATGTTAAACTTGCAGAACTGGCACTTCTCTCAATCTGTTAAAAACAATATAAAGGAAGGTGGCACTTATCAAAATGTTCAATAATACACATCACTATTACACTGATATCCTATGTCTTTATTCTGTATATATTGATGCTGAATTGATTTTTGTCTTTTTGCTTTTATATATTCTCCATATTCTTTACATATATTTTTGTAGCTCTGTAACCAATTATTGTATTCATAGCTAGCACTCTACCTACTCTATTATACAGAAAGATAAAATAAATTCTCCAGTGGCTCCAAGCCTTGGGGGTCTAACCCTTGGAAAACCAAGGTTGAAAACAGCTCTCTGAGACACATTTCCATAAACAAAATTTAGTTCCTATCTATGGTGGGGGGGGGAATTCAGAAAAGGGTAGAACCAGGGAAGATTTACCCCATCACTTATGTCTCTAACTGGGGATTCTTGCCAGTTATGCTAATTTGCTAAACACATAAAAATTGTATGTGCTGTATGTGGAGTGTGCATCTTCAGTGTTTTCCTTCTAGTGAGCTGTGCACTTTAGGAACATGCTGAAAATTACCCATATTTCTATGCTAGACAACTCTACATGGACATGAATACCAACTTATTGTATTATGCAATATTTGTATTGGTTTTATATACTGACACAAACACTGTAAATACAGGCATAGGATGTATATAGATATATATTACATATATGTGCATTATATATTTATATGAAAGTCCAGAAAACAATGTTTCTGGATTTTCAAGCCCACTGTTTGTAAGAATACATATTTTTAAATTCTAGATTCTTATAATATCACAATATATCAATTAATTGTCAAGCTTACATTAAAAATAATACCATATAAAAAAGAGTTGGTAAGCATCAACACATATTTTGCCAAAAGTTATTTAAATACGAGAGTTTTTTTTAATCCATAATGTGTATATAGCAGGGAAACAGACACATTTTCGGATTCTATTTTTTAGTAGCTGCAGACTTGACAAAGTCTCCTACCTTTATACAATCAAAGGTTTATAAAAGGTGAATTCATTCCTCCCTATGTGGAAGCAATTCCTGTTCCTTTAATGTTTGTGAATAGTTCAATAGACACACAATTGAAGAAGTAATCCTTGCATCCTGAATCAACAGAGTAGGAAAAATAGATGTGTATGGATTCTACCACTAAAACTAGCTGGAAACCAGACAAACAAGAAGTCCCTTTTGTTTCTGGAATTACTGAGTGCTATCCAGAGACATGCCCTGCTTCATAAACATGCCCAAAACAACTCGACAATAAAAATTTTCAAACAAAAATTTGGTGAACCAAAGCTAAGCTACAACAGTTTGATTCAGCAAAAGATCTTTCCGGACCAAGAATTAGAAAAATTGTGCCGAAACTATTTTTTTGCAAGAAGATATATGTCAGAAGATTAATTCTAAGTAAATATGAAGAGAAGTACAAAAATTAGTTTCAATGGTGTTATGTTGGCTTTACGCAATTTCAAAATATGTTTTTCCGTCTTTCTCTTTTGTTATACCTCTTTGCTAATAATAAATGAATGATATACTTCCATCCACACCTTGTAAGTTTGTTCCCCCTCAAATATTCTCTATTATTCAAAATAAGTCTTATCTTACTGGGTTTTTCCTCATGTT
>VZTB01014839.1:204805-252651 GCA_013397245.1 Thryothorus ludovicianus | reverse complement strand
AAATATTTTCTTTGAGGTAATATGGTGTGGTAAGCACAGGCATTTATACTTTCTATATATAAAATCTTGATTTTTTTTTTTGCTGTCAAAAATTATTTTTATCATATCTTTGATCACCACATCATATATCTAGTGTTTTACCAGCATATTTCCTGTTCTCTGTTTTGGTCATGGCTTATTGATTTTTTCATTAAGAATATGCATCTATGATCAACTTTAAAAAGAAAAACAGAAACAAAAGCACATCTATAAACACTAACATAACAGTGAGCATGAAGGTGTTATCGTGGTTGTGCAGCTAAGCAAAAAAGGATTGCTTCTGAAGGAACACAAATGCCCTCAATCCCCTCTGCCCCAGCACAAGTTGAGAAATAGAAGCACTTCTCAGGGATGGAGATATAGTAACCAAAGGAAAGCACTTTCTCATTTTGAAATGTCCAAAATTGTTGTTAAACTCACTGTTGAACACACTTCAGTGTAGATGCCTCTGCTGGACAAATTCCTCATTAAGGAGTTTCATTTTTGCCACAAGAGGAGCTAGATTGTAATGGCATCTTTTGTCCTATACTTGATGAGGGGTGAGATACTGCTTAAACCAATATTGTTTAGCAACACCACTTCAGAAAAATGTAAGTAATTGGTATAGCTTAACACCCAGAACAATACCAGTTGCTGTTGTTAGTATCAATAGTGTGTCGATTTAAAAAGAAAAAGCAAAAGAGTTACCTTAAGTGGTTTAGCTTTTCCTTGTGAAAGACAGTGTTAACCACACATTTTTTAACTGATCCACTATACTATTGGCTATCTCAGTCTTTCATATTTTTTTTAAAGATTGGAAAATCTTTATTTATTGATATATAAGCTTTTTTGAAGCCTATAAATCAAACTCTATGTATATGAAAAAGCTACAGCAGCAATATAGCAAGCAACAACCCATTTTCCCAAGTGGGGATTTTCTAATCCATTTCAGTATTTAATTTGCCCGTGGTGTGTGCACAATATCTGAAAGTTAATAAAGATCATCTGCAATCTCATGCCTAATGTTATGTTACAGAAGAATCAATGAGTCAGGAGGTGATTCACCCTTAAGGAAGGAGGAGGAAGAGGCCTGAATGTGAAAATGGACTTGAAATTTTTGACCACCAGCTACCAAATGCTGGTGGAATTGGTATTGTTCCTTTACTTCTGAGGGATAAATGCCAATCTACAGAACTGAAAATCTCATTTTCTAAGATTGATTTGTAAGCCAGAACTAATTGCTGTGATGGGAGAGGTAATGAGGTAAGTGAAGATATAGTTTTCAGATTACATTCTTGTGAACAGATGCTGGATCTGCATGGAAACCATTTGGGCTAATGTTCCTGGACCAGAGCATAAATGTATCCTATATGTGGCATAACTGGCATGACTGACATCATCACTGGCATTAGCAACATGAAAAAGGCTGCTTCATGACTAAGGTGATAGGAACAGGATTTCACATAGACTAATAATTGTGTGTGTAAAAATCATTTATACAGTTTGGGTACAAAGAAATACTGCATTTCAAAAAAATCATACAAATGGTATAAATAATGCTAGGAGTTGTCATTTTGAGACAAGAGTTATTTGACTCAAGTCTACACTAACCATTAGATTAGTACTTTAATCAGTCTTCAAGGTAGCTGGTGCAAACAACTTTAGTAGGCTTAGAACTTTAGTTGCCTTACTTTTAGGTTAGTTGAACTGGGTGATACCCAATGTGAATGTTATTTGTGCTTTTGAGATACACCTTCAGAGCTTGTTTAGTCATTGTTGCACAGAAAACACACAGATCATACAAAAAAACACACTCATTTTCTTCCTATCAACAGTATTGAGTGAAAGATCACAGGGGATCTTTTAAAGTCTTTTAAAGTCTTCTTTCAACACATGCATTATCTATGCACAACACCACCAAAAAATATTTACTACTTTTTTTTTACATCATCAAAAATATACTTATCCAGTATTTAATGTTGAAGGTCTTTCATGTTAAGTAGTGCATTCCTACTGGTATAAAGTTGGTAATCAATGCATTGTTATGCCACTAAATACTAGCACCTGTTAAGGATGCAAATCCATCGGATTAAAAAAAGCACAGTAAATCCAGGCAGCTATTCACCTATATGGCCCATGCTAATGTTATCAATGACAAAACTATTAAAATAACAAATTAGTTCAGAAAAAAAGAAAGCAAAAGTAACAAGTCTTTGGTAAATGAAAAAGTCCTTAAGAGATGAAAGGAATTTATCAGGTCCAGGTAGAGTATCAGGTCCAGTCTTACATGAAGTTATTATAGTCATAGAATATGATGCACAGGTTTGCATGGCATAGAGGCACAAAATCTGCACAGAATGTGTATGCAGATTTCACCAGCAACCACTTAAAGTTATTGCAGACATGAGTGCAGCCACACACTTTAATCTGAGTTTAATTTAGTTAAACTTCTAATTCAGTTGCTTTTCCATGTTCAAAATTCTGTGTGGGAAGGCTGGCAGATAAACCCTTCTCTCCATGCTTGTGATTTCTGGGTTGCAGTCCATGTTTAAAAACTCCCCCCACAGCTGCACACAGGCACATGCAGACCGTCTGGAGGGAGCGGGTGGAGGAAAGTGCAAAGGCAGGAAGGAGGGATGCCAAATTCCTGCCTTGACTCTGCAGCAGCACAGGAATCTACATGAGAGAAATGTACACCCAGGTGGGTGTGAGGTCACCTGCCTCGGCCTCAATGTTCAGCAGGAGCTCTGCCTCTGCTGGCAGCCTGGAGAGCCTCCAAAGCACCCTGAGACCTGGCTGCCCACAGCCACCTTGCCCAGGGTGCCCTGCACAGGGAGCCTCCCAGCTACCTGGTAGGAGGTGTGCCAGAAGCTTGCTGAACCCTGGGAATGCTGCAAGAAGATCAGAAACAATTTTGGCTTTGTTTCTAGGATTGCACTGCCTGCGAGCCTGGCGGGAGGCAGAGCGGGAAGAGCAGAGCCGGCGTTCGGCTTCCCTGGCTGGATGGGCAGCCGGCATCCCTGGAGCCAGCACAGATAAATGCATCTCCTGTTAGTGGTGATGGGAAGAGCTCTTCACAATGAAAGCAACCTAATGAAAAATAATCAATGGCAAAGTGTATGCAAAGAATGCATGACATTTCAATCAGCTTATGTGTAGTCAGTGCTAAACTTACCAGCTGTAGGTAGCTAAGAAAATTCACTTAAACAATACTTTACACAGCATATTCCTTATGATAGCTTTAGAGAAATGCACACACAAGTGAGGAATTTTTTCTTAAATAAAATCTGGCATCTTTTACACAATGAGAAACTGCACATACAGATCTGTACATGTGTCTCATATGATTAGAGATCGCACCTCTGCCTTTCCCAACCACTGCCAGCATGAGGACTTTAGCATGCAACCAAAGGGCATTTCCTTCCCAATCACACACTGCTTGGCTAAAAATACTTATAGATACTGACCTTTAGCTTGTCATAACGGTCACTTAAAGCTGCCACCTGATGGTCACGGTGTCGCCCGACCAGTTTACACAAGGCACAGATTAACTGGTCGTCAGTCACACAGTACATGTTAACTTTCTCGTCCTCATGCTCCAAGCACATTAATCCCCTGATGTGAGAGTCCGGGATAGGCTCGATGAGACGGTGGCCGGTGAATGGCTTCTTATTGGGGTGAGTGGCTTTCAGGCACTCCTCGCAGTAGGACACCTCGCAGGTAACGCAGGTTTTCACCGCCTCCTGGGCAGGGTCCTGGTCGCAGAACTGGCAGAGGACCTTCTCGCAGGACGACATGCTGTTGTTATCGAACGCCCGCTCCCGGCGGGTCTCGCTGGGGGAATTGGGCCCGCTGACCGAGGCTTTCTGGAACCTGTCGATGATGTTCTGCAGGGTGACGTTGCGCTTGAGCCCGTCTAGACCGCGCTGGCTGAGGGTGATGACATAGCGGCAGGTCGGGCACTGGAAGGCGGTGATCGACTCCACCGGCTCGTTGGTGGCGCAGTGGGAGACCAGGATGCGGTGCGCGCAGTTGAAGCAGAGGCTGTGAGCGCAAGGCAGCAGCAGCGGGTCTTCAAACAGCTCCAGACAGATAGGGCAGGTCAGTTCTGACTCCAGTGTTTCCATCTTCAGGCAAAGCTTTCCTGTGGTGTCAGCGAAATCCAGGGAAGCTGATCAGCTATCTGGAAACACATGTAAAATTCGATTAGGCAAGAGAAAACATGAGGGGTCAGCCATGGGGGGTTGTCAGCTTTCGCCACTGCTCCCTGGTCTATCAACCCACCAAGCCGGGCGGGAGAGCAATCGAAACTTTTGAACCTGCACATACACACATCAAGGTATTTAAACTGTTTTATTTTCCCCCTCTCCATTCACTTAAGAATGAAAAAACCTAAATGTTGATAATTTTTTTCTCTTTCCCTTTCTCTTTCATGTGATCAAGGAAAACGGCAGATGTTTCTGTGCATTATTAAAACCCAAAATGATGAACTTCAAAAGCCTATTACAGCAAAATTATATTTCTTTTGCAGATGCTGCTTTTTTTTGGCTTCACTCATCTATTAGTAAAACTTAAAATACAAATCCTTCAACTTTGTATGCCATTGTGCAATGATTATTCTGGAGTATTATAACTGATAAATATAAAATCTCTACTAGCATTAAAAGAGTTATTTTATCAGATTGAAACTTTTACTTGCTACTATAGCAATAGCACAGCATTTAGAGCACGTCTGTTTATTTGTGCAAATATATATATGGATATAATGCTTTTAACATGTGATACCCTATGTATATGTATGATATATATCATGTACTGATATACTCCTATGTATTTCAAGAACACATGCAGTTGTAATTATGTTTATATAAAAGCACTTATATATTTGTGCTTATATGGGTGCATACATATGCCAAAAAGTATATCACATACATGTTTGTTCTAAGATTAATATAGCCACAGAAGCACACAGTGTTGTAACTGAAATGCCTAACTGAAGATTAATTAGGTAGATGCCAAACAATAGTTTAGCCCAAAATTAGCGATGGTCCCAACGTCTAATACAAGGAAAGCCTCTAGATAGTAAGATAGTAAAAGGTAGTGAGATAGCGAAACGCGTGATTTGCTTAGGAGGAGCTTGTATAAGTATCTACTTTTGTAGGAGTACTCTCTACTGCTAAAACATGTGAACTACGGCTTGCTTTAGTGACCTTATTAAACCCCTGAAGTGGATTTGGACTAGAATCAATGATTTCTGAATGGAGGGCATGGGATTTTCTGCAGAAGGCATCAGTACACCCCCATCAGAAATCAACTGAAACTTCATTTTGCTTCTTTTCCTGCGCTCAGTGTTACAGAGAATGGTTTTGAAAGAGTCGCCCTACGTGACTCTCCCTGCCTAAGCTCCTGTCAAGGGCCCGTCACTGCTGCAAGCAGACAGGTCAGTGAAGCAGAAGCAAAAGCTATGCTTCACACTCACAGAGCTGTACCTCTTCACAGTACAATCTATTTAAGCTTTGTGTCTCATAACTGAGGACGGCTTCAGATGGCACAGCTGCATCGTCTTTACACTGTAAAGTCATTGTTCAGTTGTGTGAACTCTTGACTCCTCCCCTGGCCAGAGAAAAAGACAGGAGGACAAGAATCCCCCACAAACAAACCTTGATTCATTAAGGGTGAGAAAAGCTCAGGGCTCATTAGCAGCCTTGGGAACCAAGCATGCTTTGAATCTTCTGTACTTCATGACAATTAGTGTGGGGAGCGTGGTGGCAGTGACAGGAATGCTACCTATAACCCCAACATGAACCAAAGCAAAGAGGAAAGTTCAGCAAACAGAGGCAAGGTTCAAACTTCACCATTGGTATTTAGTCATCCTTTGCTGTGTGGGAAGAGCTGCAAGGCATCTGTTCCAGAGGTATGCCTAGAAATGAGAATATTTTACCTCTTTGCACTAATGCATCCTTTTATTCCGCTAAGAAATCTGAGCATTTAAAAAATTCATGGACTCCATCACAGAATTTGCTTTCCTGTATCTTCCACGATGCTGATCTTTTTTGAAATAAAGTTCATTTTGCCAAAGACTAATTCATTTATAGCTATCCATCAGCTGCCATAATTGCACAGTGCATCTGGTCAAAATTAAACGTCTGGAAATTTAATATAAGCAGGAAGACAACTCCCCTCTCAGCCATAGCCATACAGCACAGAAAAGATTAAAGCCTTTTCTACAAATGAAGACCAGTTTGTCTTTCCTCCTTCTCACTCTCTGTCTCACAGAAGTCCCAGAAGATCAAAATCTTATTCACATTGTTTGAATCCCTTCCACACCACAACTGTCTACCACATCATCCCCTTATCCTGGAGGCTGAATGCTGCACTGGAAAAGGGAGAAGGGGATTTGGGTTTGGCAGGAGACAATGTTTAAAAAGACAAACTAATCATTGCTCATCTATTGGCAGCCCAGTGAAAACCTACCAGCCTTTAACGTTTATTTCTTAAGACCATGTTCAGAATACAGGGCTTTCTTCTATACTAATCTTTCTGTACAAATTCCTTCTGCTCCTCCATGTGCCAAATAATTTAATTAATTCTGTTTCCTTCTTAAAGCACTTTTTTTTAAGCAAAGGCTTTTTTTGTGTGCTTTTTTTGAGATGTATAGATAAACAGCCAGAAGCAGCAGAAAAACATTTACATCACTGCCTCATAGAAAGATGTTTGAATCACCATCAGAGCTTTACATAAATACCACCATCTCCATTGATGAGTAACTCTAATCTATTTGACCTGAATGAGCAGCAGCTGAGCCCTAACTAATGCTATTCAGTATGAGCAAGGGTGCCAAAATCTGATCTCAGACTGTAAACGTCTTGGAATAAGAACCTATCTTCCAAGGTAAACAAAGCTGAGCACACTGATAGAAAACAAAAAAGTACATTTCCCTGTTTTATTTTGCAGTTGCAAATAAGTCAAAATACAGAATATTTAGGACTGAACAATGAATCCTTTGAGAGCCCCTCACCAAAGACAGGCTACGTTTTCTGGACCATCAAATGATTACTCTAATCCTCTGCAATTCTGCTTTCACTTTTAAGTAAATGCCTAAAGTACAGATCAGTATGCTGATGATCCAGCTATGAAATCTTTCAAACTCACTGGCCCTTGCCTTAAGGTTTCGTATTGAGTTTGGGTTTTTCTTTCTTCCTTGAGAGTGCTAGAGAATCCATAGCTACAGAAAACTGGAAGATTAGGCAGAAACAAAATATACATTGTTTATACATGCATATGGTTGTATTCCATATTCAATCTAGCTCAAAAATTGAAAGACACAGCCTCCAGACACAGAAAAGAATGAAGGAATTTCAAGTACACAATTTCCTATTTGCAAACATATGGAATTACTGAAAATTATATTACCAAAATGTCATTGAAATCACAAAGATTATTTTTCTACCCATGGGAAGTATTTCTAAGAGCAGATATCAAAATAAAAGAGATTGTCAAAACAAATGCTATTTAAACAACAAAAACATACTTAAGTAACTTTGAATTTGTGATGTCTCCCCAGGCACATAATGATTAGTTATGCAGTATATTGTAAATGTGCACTAAAAAAAACCAGCATCCATCTAGTTCATTGCAAGATTCTACTAACACTAGAGAAATTAACATCTCTGTACCTCTGCTTACAAACATGACACATTTTGTAGGTGGCATTAACACCTTCATTTGCCAAGACATAGCCCAAAAGCAGCAGTGGGATAACTTCTGAGACAACAGATTTAGGAAGGGAAAAAAAAGTTTCTGCAGAGAAGCGTTTTGCAGCCAGACAAGAAGAACTTGAGAGTATGTGAGAGAAACAGCTCTGCAAACAACAAGGACAGTGAATAAGGAGAGGGAGGAGGTACTCTGGGTGTAGATTTCCCTGCAACTTGAAAGGAATAAGATGAATGTGTCTTTACAGATAAATGGTGTGAATCTGCTTGCAGATAGGGCCAGGGTCTCATAAGTGGGGAAGCAACAGGAGATACCATGGGTTTCAGAAAATGTTACTAATTGGCATGGAAAGCTGCTCAGCCAAGGTCGTGCTAAATTTCTGGGCATCAAGAAGAAAAACAAAGATTTAATAGAGCTATGTTATACAAAGGGTGTGTGTGTGTGTGTATGTGTGTGTGTGTGCATGTTAAGGGGAACATATAATAGGTGAATTGGGAAGTCTCAGCCTTCCAAGGGCCTTAGCCAGTGGGGAAAGGAAGAATGTGATGTAGCCAGGAAAATTGGGGTGAAAAGGAGGCTGCATCCTCCAATAATTTGAGAGACCCCATGGAGAAATTCCCTATGGCCTCTCCCTTTGTTCATGACACTTCTGTCTCATTTCTGGACATAAACTTCTGGCAACGTGAATTTTTCCACACAAACCCATGGTGAAGATCATGATGAGGCAACCTGTCCCCCTGCAGCCTGCAGAGGTTCATGGTGGAGAAAAGATGCACCTGCACCTTGACCTTGCAAGACTTCACATCAGAACAGGTGAATGACAGAAGAAGTCTGTGACCCTGTGGGAAGCCCACACTAGAGCAGATTCCTGGCAGGACTTGTGACCCTGTGAGGGACCTATATTGGAACTGTTCCTGAAGGGCTGCACACTGTGGAAGGAACCCACACAGGAGAATTTGTGAAATACTGCACTCCATGGGAAAGACTCATCTTGCAAAAGTTCATGTAGGAACTGCTGTCTAATATGGGATGGACTCCCCACCAGAGCAGGTGGAGAGTGTGAAGAGTCCTCTGTCAAAGGAGGATGGAGTGGCAGGGTCAATGTGAGATGCAGTGACTGAAACCTCCATTCCCCACGTCCCACTGCTGCTAGGGAGAACAAGGCAGAAAAATCAGAAATGAGATGAAGACTGGGAAGAAGAGATGGAGGAGAAGGCGTTTTATTTCTCATTACCTGATTCTGATTTGATTGGTAAGAAGTTAAATTAGTTTTCCCTAGCCAAGTCTGTTTTGCCTATGACAGTAACTAGTGAGTGCTCTCTCCAGGTCCTTACATTGACCCATCAGCCTTTCACTGTATTTATTCTTCCTTGCTCAGCTGAGGGAGGAACAGAGCAGCTTTGATCAGCACTTGGCATCCAGCCAGGGTCAACTCACCACAAGGATAAAACTACACTTATAAATGAATGTGTCAAAAATCCTGGTATATTGACATCATTTTTGGTCAGCAAAACACTACAGAATTCTCCCTATGGCTGAATAAATCTCTACCTACTACAGTAAAGTTAGCAATGTTTTAGCATGACACTCAGTGTCTCCTGCTCCTCTTCTTTTCCAGCTGGTTCTACAACCTTCAGGGCAGGTGAGAACAGAATCTACCAGGAGGGGAAAAGGAGTGGAAAATCGTGTCTTACAAAACTTCACTTTCTACTTTTGTAAAGGAGGAGCTCATGGCATGAATAAAGCTGTTTTATTTCAATTGTAGTGAACTCAGTGCCATTGCAGGAGGAAGCACATGTAGGTCATTTTAGAAATTTTAAACATCTTACTAATCAGTAGCACTGGGCAAAAGAGTTGGACTTGTTGCATGTCCCAAAATTCCTTGAAAATCCTCTCTGGTAAAATCACAGTTTTCAGTGGTTTGGTGAATTTTAGCCAAAATATGCCTAAGTAGGTTTGAATATCATTTTTCCCAGTCATGTTTTCTAACAATTTACTATGTTAAGACTACTACAGATTGGCTGCTACAGCAAGGCCACTTCAATCCTGGTCCTTCAAATATACAGGATGGACAAAAGACCACTGGCTAATTTAAAGATTAAACACCTGAAGATTAAGTATGTTTGTTGAAAACACTTGGCAACATTTTTAGATAGAAAACGAAATGCATTAAACTGCTGATATATGAGTATGAAAAGAAATGTAATACAAAATATAAGTATGTAAATATGAAATGCAAGAAAATTAGTTATGTGTGCATACAAGTGTCCATACATGTATGTATCCTAGGTTTACAGCACAATGGGAATTGCAGTCAGCACCCAAACTATTCCTGAGAAATCTATGGAACGCTTAAGCAGGTTACTACCATAATACAGAGCTGTACTTTTTGAAGTTGCAACATTTTTCTGTTAAGTACACAATAAAAGTAAAATTTAAGTATTTTGTTCTTGTGATAAACCTTCTGCAAGCTATAAAAAAAACCCCTCAGCTTTCAATTTCTTCTGTTAACAGTGAAAAAAAAAAAAGAAGGAAATACAATTTTTTTTCCATTTTATACATTTTCTAGGACATACACAAAATTGTCTGGGGAACAACTTTGCTTTCCAACAAGTGAATATGATTGTTCCACAGCCCATTCAATCAGCATTTCAAATGTGATCAAACCAATGAACTCCCACATAGCCCAGGTGACCCCTAGTCCATTACAGATTTTACCTTCTGCAGCACAGATATCCAAGCTTGTGAGCACTCGTGATGCAAGCAATTACCAATAGCATAGCTAGTGAGATATTCATGTAAATAGTGTAGTTTGTGTGAGTAGTGCAAAAAGAACTAATCATCTAACATCAAAAATTTTTTTTTAGAAATGTTTAATGGAAAGTTCTATAGCCATAAAGTAAGCAAGTTGCACACACCCTGAAGCAAGCAAATATTTGTTTTCCCACTGGCTTTTATCAAAGCAGTGAGAATTAATAAATATTCAAAGGATAGCGTCTGTTCAACAGCGCCCAATACACAAAAACAAATGATCAGCATGAAAGAAAATTACTAGTTCATCCTCTTCATACATTTTCATTAACAGAAGAATGATCATCTGCCTTGTCTAGAAGTTATATGCAGTGTTTCCATAATGTTGAGATAGTTGTTTGAGACATTTAAATCATATCAATACAGCAAAAGCACACTTGCTATGCTGTTTGCAGTGTTATAAAGCCTTGACAACATCCTTTTCTGGTTGAAGCAGATGCTAGTAGGAGAATATATTTTTGGAAAGATGAATCCTGTTATGTTATTCAGTGAGAAAAGAACATCTCACAAAATTAAGTTTCTTGGCACAACATCACATATTCCTTCTCAAGGGAGATAAAACAATAACTAAGGCTCAAAACTAACAGATTAGAAAAAAAAATCTTGTCCTGTAAATCCCAAAGAAATAAATAAATTGCTTATTTAATATTATATATAATAATACATTAAATACAATATTATATGTGCATATAAACCTGTACTGCTATACACTTGGAATGCTTTTGGGCCTTTATTTTTTATATTTTTGATACTACTCTACATTCTTTAGATACAAGATTTAATATTTCCTCATGAAATTCTTCAGGAGAAGGAAAGCAATGAATTGTTTAATCTTTAGCACATGTGAATCAACACTGACCTCCAATTAAATTTATACTGAGGGTCTGTTCCAAAAACCTCCTCAACTAAAATCACACTCTTCATTTGAGAAAATGGTATTTATTCTGGGGTATATCATAGCTATATAGGAGCAACTATCAAGTTCACATCTTGGTCTGATACTGGCAGCATGGAAAACAACTGGAGCAACCTCAAAAACTTACCAAAGGGGACAAATTACTATGTACCACACCAAGCTTTTTAACTCACCTATTTCAAGCTAAGAGCTTCCTCTATATAGATTCCACTCCACAACAAAAGGAAGGTAAAATAATTTTACCCACCCAAACCCACCAGTTTTTCCCAAGGCAGGGATAGAGCTGAAAATCTTCCACAATTCCCCAGCTTATATAATGCCTCAGGTGACACAGCACACACTGATTTTTTAACATGGACAATACAGCAACAAAAAAACTCAGAAATTATGTGTTCCATCATATTCCTTCTAGTCACAAGGGGTCACACACAGATACATTAGTGCAGTTTGGAAACTCTGGAGCCGTTAAGCTACTGCGAGTTGTCCTAAAAGAAGTGATTGCATTCTCTTCCCTCCAAGTTGTTCTATGAATTCCTTCCCCACAGCTAAGTAAAAGGAATAATGGATACTAAATTTCAAAATTGTTGTCTTCACCTAGATAATGACACTTTAATTTCTCGCAGTAGAATAGCAGGGTCTGCTTTCTTATCAGAGAGTGCATTTAAAATAACAGCAATAAATGTCCCAGGAACTGGTATAGGTATGAAGGTGTGACCTCTACCCACTACACAGAGTGCTGAAATTAAACTATGTATTTTTGATGAACTAAAGCTCCTTATGTTTATAATCACATTACAAAATACAGTATTAACCTCTCACCGTCCTGTTCTCTGGTCGTCATATGCAATCCTCAAAAAAGCCCATAAAAGATTCTTTTTTAAAAGTATGAACACATTTTCTCAGAGTTCTACTACCCAGATTTACAAAAAACATAAATTCTGTCAATTGCAAAAAAATCCCCTAAAATCTAACACTGAAGAGCTCCTTCTAATTTATGCCTACTGTACTCTCAGTAAACTGAACTCCCTAAGATCAATGGTGTATTTAAAAATCAAGATTTGAATCAGGTCATTAGAAGGGGAAATTAGCTGTGAACCATGGGAAGATGGAAGATAAAGGAGCAAATTATCTGTGCTCTGAAGGTTATCTGTTTTAGACACCTGATAGAAACCTGTCACTGATGGAAGAAACACCCAGCACAGGCTTCCTGGCCCTGAGAATAATAAAATGGGAATCAGCAGAAGGATTACTCCATTAGGAAAGAGAATCTTCACACAGGCCCTTGCCAGACCCTGAGTCCTGCTCTGAGAGAAGTGGGGACATTTCCTGTCATGGAAGATATGCTGAGGTCACCCTGGGCACATTGCTGTCACCACAGCTTGGGGTACCAGGCTCTTGTTCACCATTAGCTGAATGATTTTTAGGAACATTCTTCAGCTCAGTAGACCAGAACAGAAATCTGCAAGTACCTGGTAGCAAATCACTAAGTGAAAAAGTACGAGAAAGCAGTCCTTCTCTCTTGCTGCAGAGTGGCTCCTAAATGCAAGTGGTGGCTTTCATGTGAACAAGTTTATTTTACTACAGGTATGAAAGGAACTTAAGAATCTAAAAAACTAAGACTAGTTGCATCAACTAAAAAGTAATTCTTTCCATTGTTCTTGAGCTTTATAAAGAGAAAATAGAGAATCTAACACCTATTTTTTTTTATTCTTATGTGCTCAACCCTCATTTGTTTAGCAAAATTTGCTTCCAATAAATATTTCTGAATATGTTTAATTTCTGTTGCTCTCTAGGTAAAAATCCAAGAAGAGACACAGAAAACTGAGTTGAGTTGCAGGAGAATGATCCCAGAGCAACCTCTTTCCAGTGGACACGACTGAGCGGGGATTTTTCTGGATTTGGATAGTTCTGCTTCTGAATTACTGTATCAATACCACCAATAGGCCTCTCAAACAAAAGACTCTCAGTATCACTCACAAAATAACTTAGTAGCTTTAAGAGAGAATAGAAAGAGAAAACAATAGCTTAATTGTATCTCTTTAGATGATCTTCATCAATGACATACCGTCTCACAGTTTATCTCAAAAAAGTAGAACAAAATTGTACGTTTCTTGTCAGCTGGCAGGCTGATCAGTATTACTGTAATAACTAGAACAGCACTTGAGAAAGAGTTACTGGTATGCATCTGCACAGCTTCCAGCTTTTCCTTCCAGCAGTTTCATAAATACCTAATTTCAAACATCACTGAATGTCATCTTATTCTCAGACAACTGTTTTTCTTGAAATATTTTGGTGGGAAAATCACATGATTCTGTACCTATGAGCTATTCATGCTGCTGATTCTCCTAAAGGTATGCTGTGTTTTGTGGGCTTTTGTGGCTATAGAATTAGCATACAAAATAACTGTAGTAACCAGACCATCAGTCTGAGCATACTGGTGCCAAAAGCACATCCTTTGAAAAACCATCGCCTCTCAGCCACCATACTTGAAGCATGTCACTACTTCAGGTTATGTAACATCATCATTTACATATAAATAAATGGGATTTGAAAGACTTTGCACAAGGACTGAGGCAGGCTTCAGGGAATGACTGTGTTTTTAACATTTTTCTAATGCAAACATGTATCTCAGCCTTTATCTGTTGTTTTAAAGACGGAATTATAATGTTCCAGATGTTGTTAACACTATGCAGATGCTAATGCCCCTTTATCTCTCTGAGTGGTTTTATGACAACTAACAAGACAATAAGTCCTTGTTTGAAAACACAAGATGAAAAATGTTCCATTTTTTCCAGGCTTTCCAGTACCAAAAAGATAATTCATCACAGCAACAGAGCAAACCTCAACTCCTCCCTACAACTGCTAAACACATTATAAAATACTTCCTAAATTACTTGCTATGGCAAGCGTACACATATGCATCTGCTCCACTCCCACAAAGCCACCCAGCCGCATACCCACCGCTGGATCCCGCCCTACATCTTCTGCGGGAAACATTGCTGCGGAGACAGGGACCACGCTGACCCTTCAGGCACCACCAGCAGCCCAGCTGGGACAGGCAGTAACCCCCACCACTGTCCCAGTAATCCTGTGGCAGCACTGACTGCGTCTGCAACTGCAACACAGTTGCGGCTGAAACACAACAGGAAAATCTCCCCTACAATTGCAGGAAAACCCGCTCCACCTAACCGCCTCCGCCAGGATCGGGGCTCCCGAACCAGCCCTTCGTGCTGCACCCACAGCAAAACACCTCCTCTCCCTCCCAAGGACCTGTCCCGGGCAGGAAGGCAGGAAGAAATGATCTTCTTGCAGAGTATCCCAGCAGGCCACCAAGGGCTGTGGGGGGACAGTGCTGATCATGGCTTGGGTGAGGGTGAGCCCAGCCCTGGGGACAACCAGCCCAAAACGGGCGCTGGCAGCACCCAGCCCTGGAACGGGAGGCTGGCTTGGACTGGCCAAACCTGCCAGTTCCAAAAGGAATGTTTCCACATTTGGTGTTCTCCAGAATGGCAGAATCCTGTGTGACAGACTTGTGGCAAATAATCCCTTGTTTTTTAGTGCTTTCTTCAAATATTATTCAAAAATGTAACAGTGCAAAGTCTAGAGAGAGTTTGCCAAAAGCGAGGACAATTTGAGTACAGTGCCTGTGTGAAAGACTTCTCTTTCTACAAACACCACAGAGACCCTACTGTCTGAGATTCACCAGGTGAAACATGAGATGATAGCAGTTGCTTCATTTTATTTTTTCAAGTTTTACCTTAACTTGTATGTAAGCAGCAAATTGCAACAGGAAACTGAAAATATTTAACCAAAGTGCCCGGGAGGAATCTGACTGAGTCACACCAGACATTTGGTCTCCAACAAAGGTGTTAAAAAATCACACAAAGTGGAAACAGCAGGAAAGAATTGCTTCCTTGTGTTCTCCGTTTTTCATGTTGCAATGCCCTTTTTCATACAATGGTAACACAACAAAGTGAAACAAAACATACCTCAGACATCTGAGCATATGATTGCAAACCCACACTTGTCTTAGGGTTTTCTTCCATGGAAGAGTCTGGGTTTTGTTCTTCTGAAGCAATAAACAACTGTTGTGATTATTTAATTTCCTATTCATTTCATTTCCTTGAAACAATAGACCAGAGACTGTGTACAAATGCACATTCTTCAAAAGGTTTTTAAAGCTTTTTACTGGCAACGTCAGTTAACTTGTGTGTGGAATAGCAGCTTCTAACAGGCAAACTGAGCATACAGAAAGCAAGACAGATGTGCAGAGGGATTACAATTATTAGAACCTTTTTCCTTGATATTAAATGTCCATGGATAATCTACAGCCAAGTTATAACCAGCCCAGTAGGAGCCATAGCCCTAGACAGAATTTTAGATTCTCAACACATACCCTATCCTTGATCTTTCATTAAACAGCATCATGTAGTTTATTTGGACTGTCTGGCCAGCCATGCTGGTTTATACTCATCTAGATGCATTTGTGACCAAACAGCTCAAATGATCCTTAATTCTATGATTATCAGATGTGGTCCTGCTGCTCTCTTTGTCCACTTTCTAGTTATTCTGCCTTTTCATGCCCTTTGCTTGCAAACAAGCTACAGTCTGAGGCAGTTTCAATGAAGAAACATTTTATTATATTTAAATCTTCTTAATCAAAAAGTGACACCAATTACAATATTACAATTAATTACAATTAATTTTGCTGATATACCTGCCTTAATTCCTTCATGAGTTTTACTTCAGTTTGAGGGTAATACTGCATGTGTTACAATAGATAACACTGAGGGAGATTTCATAATTAGAGCTGAGTATCTCTATGTGACAGTTTGTCAGCAAAGGCTTCAGAATACTTTTCACTGCTTATGGACATGTATGAACATATATACACGTATGCAAGCGAATAACTGTGAGTTCAAACCCATGGCCTCATAAAGTTGTATTTGTGTCACTTGTGATGCCAGCTTGTTTGAATTATCATTCAAGAACCTTACCTGGAAGTCATCTAACAAATGTCCTCTGTCACGCTAATCTCCCTTATTCCACTTTTGAACTCAGGTGTGAACTATAAAATAGATGTATTCTAGTCTTCTTCCTCTCCCATACCTCTTGAAATTCATGGAAACCTCAGAGGTGTCTTTAGACATGAATCTGGATTCTCATATAGCAGGAGGACTGAGATGCATCACTAAATTTAATCAAATTACCACAGTTTAACAAGATATCATCTCTAGTGCTCAAAGCCAACAGAGCTGTGGATCTGCATTCTTATGATACCCACCAAGAGCTTTGGTGAATTTTACAAATGAAACAAAAGATATTTCAGCCACCAATAGTTCCTTTCTTCTGAAATTTGCCATCTTCACCACAGAATCAGTAGATTAAGTGCTGAATCACAGCTTGTGTGTTTCTTTGCATTATATAAACAACAAAAAAGGATTACTTAAGGTGTATATGGTGGCAGTAAGTTACAGCAGTGAAAAGAAGTGGGTAGCTTATGGCAGTAATTTCTTAAACTATGTCAAATGATTCACTAGATAGCAACTGGCAATGTCCCTAGCTCAAACAGGATGTGAAGAAATTCAGTGTAAGACTCTGAACTAATATATTACCAGAGAGGTAAGTTATGGTATCTAAATTTAATATAGCTTAAGACTCAGAGACTTAATGAAAATCTGTCTCTTGACCTTCTGTAAAATTATTCTTTCATCATGTGTAGGTTCTAAAATTATGTATTTCTGGTGCCAGAGTCTCCAAACTGTGTCTATTTGCTGTGCAGCCACTGTTTCTGCCAAATTCACAGTGAGGTCTTCACGGCAAAAGTTTGATCAGCGTGATCCTGTTGTTTAGGGAAGCATCAAGATTCATACTTGGCATTCTGCACACCTCACTGCTGGGCTTTATGGGTACAGTGTTATTCTGGTTACTACCCTCCTGGGAATCAAGAAACAGAGCACCTTAGGAGCTGAAGCAGATCAAGAATAGAATAGAAACAAGCAAGTGCCCAGTTAGGTTACAAGAAATCTGGTTTCCAGAAAATAATCAAAGTGCTATAAAAAGACAATACCAGGACTGACTGGGAGAAGCAACTTAGATGGAGCACAAAAAAATAATCCAATGTTAATCCTGAAATTCACTGACCCACAAGCATCCAGCATGGCTTTTTGTTGTGTTCTGCTGTGACACTTGTAAGTCAGGCATAGATATCCCCATAAAAACAGTTGGACTTGATAATTGGTCCATGTGGTTTTCAAGAAAGCTAGAAAGTAAGATTCTTCTCTTGCTAGTTTGGAAACACTAATATGCAGTTTCTAAATATCATTTTTACTGCCTTGCCTTCTGCCCTCAATAGAATTCTCTATGCCACTCCTTCAATGTGCAGGACAGAAATATGATCTTTCTTTCTTAGTTCATTATCTGTACAATTTTATCTTGTTTTGATGGATAGGGAACATACATTTTTAGATTGATAGGTGCTGCTGCCACGCACTTATTCCAAACAATCAGTCCACTGTCTTCAGAAAGCAGATGCCATAGTGCAGTATAATGGATCATATTGAAACTGTAATATTAACAAATGGAACAAATATGCTAATGTCTGCAGTTTGTAACTTTTCCACAGGCAAGCACAATCACACAAATTACTTGTTCTATACAGCTAATCATAGGATTCTATGATGAAGAAAACCAACAACAGTGGATTGGTTAAAAATAGTATCTCCCCAGTCTTTCTTTTCTTGCCATATGGTCAATCAGCACAGAGGGGTTGATCCAAATGACATTAGCAACTCACATTTTTCTGAACAGGGCCAGAGTGAGAGTAGCCTCATTACTGTTCTTAACAGCATGTCTGAGATGGAGGGTTTTCCTGCTCCAGGCAAATATCTTCACTACATTTCTGATTAGCCACATCCTCGGCTCACCCCAAATGAAGGAAGTGGAGAAAATACAGATGCTCCTCTCTTTTAAGTCAGCATCTACACCTTGCAATTCTCTTTGAACACTAAGGACATAAAAAGAAAAAAAAAGGCAGTCTGGATTTTTGGAAAATTTAAGAAATACCATGTTACCAAGAGTGTTTCATGCAATACAATTTGAGCAATTTCTTAGTATGAAATTGTATCAATATGAATGCTAAGTGCTAATTCTCCCTCAATCAATTGTTTAATATTAATTGCTCCTTGAGCTATAAACCTCTTATGATTGTATTGACGGAACTCTTAAGACACTGATAGGTCACTGTAGGTAGGTTTGCCATTTCCCCCCTAGTGCTTCATTTGTATTTAAACATAATTTGAATTTGACTCAATAAACCATACTATATATGACTCACCATTAAGGCTCTTTGGGGAAGGGCAAAACGATAATTTCAACAGTAGCATGTGATTCTAAAATAATTTATGCCTTGCTGAAGGAGAAATGTGTAATGCTTTATTCATATTTGAATAGATTATAAATTGCTCTATCAAATATCATATTTCCCCAATTTAAACAAAAGCCTATCTTTTTTAACTTCAAAGTAAGCCTCAAACAAAAAATCCCCTTGCTGAGAATATACAGCAGCTTCTTGTAAACTTGGAGGTAAGTGAGGCAGAGAAAGGGAAAAATAAAATCTATTCCCACTGCTACACAGAACTTGCTATTAACAATTCCTTGTGATCAGTGAGGCCTTTTCCTCAGTGCTGTATTTTGGGTTTTGGACAGAGAAAGAAGATTAATTGCTTTGTTCTAAATTGTTAGATTAACAATGCAGTACTGAATTCTAATCTGACCCCCTGAAGGACATGGAGGGAATGATGAGAGCAGGAGTATGAAAACATCAGTTGAACCTGANGAGGGAAATAAAACCAACTCAGTCAAAAAACACAGGAACTTGATCCTTTTTATGTTTTCTCCTGCAGCATACCCAACAGGATTGTTTACCCTTTCAATCTCATCACATGGAACAGGTTTTGTATTGAAAAGATAAGAAAATTGTTCTCTTTTCCTTTGTTGTTATCTGCTTTTTAGCAGTATGATGCCAAAACAAACTTGAGCTGACACTTACTAAATGTGGAGCCTGAAGATTTTAAACACATCTTCTGAAGACTAAGTCTCCTCTACAGTATTTGAAAAGGCATTTAATCCTAAATTGTGGAGAGGATATTGGGATCTAAAATCTAGACAGTCTCAGAACTTTGGAAGATTTAGAGATCAGTCTTAATTTTAAGGCTCTTGGTTGTATCTAAATCCTCCACAGTTTTACATTTAAAAAATTATGGGTTCTTTAGCATAACAAGTAGATTAGTGTCTTTGGTGGAGGTGCTTTACAAAGAGGATGTCTGATTATGATTTACCTCTATGTGATCTAGTTCTGAAAACTGGGATAAAAATTTCACTTTAACAAACTTGAAAAACACTGCCTAAATCTGTTCAAGTTTTTATACCCTGGCCACAAGGAACTGTATTAGAGAAGAAATTTAAATTTATTTTCTTAAGCATTGAATATAGTCCTTAGTATTACAGGAAGATTATGTGGTATTCATGAGTAGTAGCATGAATTTGCAGTTTCAGTTATTACAAGTGTATTTTAGCATCACGCTTAGCTCCCAGTTTTGCTTAAACTTCAGTTTCTTTTCCAACTAATGCCATAGATCAATAGCTTTCTTTTGAAGGGAACATCTTCTTTCTGAAAATAGTAGTGGCAGTTGCTCTGCAGACACTAAAAGATAGCATCAGAGATAAGAATTTCTTGGGAATGTAAAATAAAGTTAAGTACGTAGACAAATACTTAGTGGACTGGAACCAAACAAGTTTATGCTAATGAAATAATCTTTGGTCCTGAGGGCATTGTCTATTATCTTCCAGAGATATTAATCTATCAACTGTACCAGGATATTTTAAAAGAAATGAGAATAATTAGAAAATTAAAATGAATAGCCTTGAAAAGTATTAGTAAAAGAAAACTGTGTCTTTTGATAAAGAATATCAACTAATGAAAAACAAAGCAAAACATCAGAGAACTCAAGTCCTTACTTACTAGCACAGGGCCTGTTAAGTGAATTAATTGCCTTTTAGATTCCCAAAAACTTCAGGATAGAGACCCTCAATGTGTAAAGAAACTTATACACTTTTTTGGTATATTTCTAATAGTTTGTCAGGTGAAGAGCTATAGCTATTTACAAATGCAAGTGTGTAAAAGAAAATTATTCTGGCTATTCAATGTTCTCAAAGGAAGATAAATTGCTTAAAACATCCAATTATATACTTAGTCTACAGTTAGTTCACAGACTAATTCTTGTAACATCATATAAGACAAATTTAAACACAGACTGCCAGAAACTGCTAAAGAAAACATCTCCACTTAGGCAGGTCTTGCCAATTATGCTTGATTTATGGGTTGATTCAGGTTTTTTTGATTCTCCAATGAAATATAAATCACTGTAACTCATTACATATTATTTTTGTTGCACTACTTACCTGTTCATCTGATTTCTCCTCCATTCAAAACCAAAATGGTTTGAATTCATAAAACAATATGGATTGCAAAGAGCATTCTTACAAAGTTCAAGTTTTAATTAATGAGCCATAAGAGCTAGAAACACTGGTTAAACAAATATCTCTAATTAATCCCATCAATCACTCTCCCTCTAAGTAATCACGATTTGCAAGAAATTAAATAAGCAACAAACCCTAGACAACACAATAATAATTTTTTCCCTATTTATTATTAAATCTCTAATTATCTGGCAACTTTCCTCTTGTGTCATACTCTACTCATTTTTTTGTCAGTGTCTTCTTCAGGGTGGTGTACCTGCATCTAGACAAAAATAAATACATCTCACTGTCAAATTTCAGATTAAGGGCTCGTGAAAGTATTTTTTCCCATCACCCTGAAAGAAAAGTCTGTCACTCAGGCTGTAGGCTCTCCAGAACTCCTGCAGTTCTCAGTACCACTAGAGTCCACATCCTGGAGTTTTCCCCAAAAGTAATGCTGACAAACAGATGAAGAAAGGAAACTATTGCATTTCTTTCCATTCTTCAAAGGAATCTCCTGCTACTGTAACCTACCATAAAATACAATGTAAATTACAACTAAAAGCATGATATGAAACAGTGCTTTTGTACTTAAGCAAGAGAAAAGCAAAAAAATTAAAAAAAAGGTGTAGCAGGTAAATCAAAGAACAAAGGCTCCCATAGCGAGTCAAGAAAAAAAACCCAAACCAGATTGCTATTAACCAGTAGCAATATCTTTAGGATGGAATTTTTATGAAACTTCCAGGTCTCAAGCATGATATTTTTCAGCCTAAGAGGAATGACGAAGTCCTTTAACTGGTAGGGATGTTATACTTCAAGTTTCTGTTAATGAACAGGTCATCACACGGGCAATATGTTTCAAAAGCTAAAGTTCATACAGGATAGGCATTAACATACCACGGAATACCAGTTGAGAATAATACATATTGCAGCCATTCATTTTAATCTCCTTGAACCTGAGATTTTTAATACAGATATATCATTTCATAGGGAGCAGTCGCACTAGATTAATGAAATGTTCTCTTCACAGTTGCCATGGAAAGGCTATGCCCCACAGAAGATAGGTGAGGTAAAAGAAAACCAAGGAACAAATCTATTACTGACTGATCCTCTCTCAGGAATACCCACTGATGCAGTGGGACAGTCATCCATCTTTCATTAGTTACTCCTTTGCAAGCCTTGTTATACTTTAGCCCTTTATAACATGCCATTGCAGTGAGATCCACTGTCAATTTTAAGTTTTGGACAATTTCAAACCTCCACCAATTTTCAAATGAAAACCACCAAAAAACTTTCCCTCCAAAAAACCCTCTTTTTTCTATTAGTGCTCTACATAGTGAAGATTCAAAGAACTAGGATCTTGATTCTATGCTTTTAATATTTATTGCAAATTCAATTTTCCATTCCAGGTAACATTTATTTGCCACAGCTATCATCAACTTATCCCACCTAACTCTCTTTAAAGCAAATAGACAAAGCACAAGTCCCTTAAAAACAAAGTTACTGGGCTGTTTTCAGTTGCCAGTAGAGACGGCCACTATGCTCTGCAATTTTCCTTTCCACTTGTCAGTCCTGTATATATTATCAGCTCAGGAATGCAATAACTTCTTTTCTTCTCTTTTCTTTTCCTACCTTCTTCATCTAATTAATGCAAACCAGAATAAATGTGTCTTTGTGAACTAGTCAGACGTAGTAGTGGCTGCTCTGGGTAGCAGCTCCAGGTGGCAGCTTGTGCCCGTCCAGATTTCACAAAGCAACCAAACAGGTTCAGCAACATCTGACACCTGAGCGTGACATGGTGGGAAAGAGAGGAGGGGGGAAAACAGACAAGACAGGCAAAGCAATCCACCTTTGGATTACTTTACACTAATGTCTCTGAATCTGTTATAAATTCAAGAATGTGATGATTTTTATTTAACAAAGAGAGATTAATTCAGGTCTTTCTATAATAAGCAAAAGGAATCTGCTCAAAAGCTTGAATAGCGGACACAGTGGATTTATTAAACAGTAGCCAGCCTACAGAGACTTCTTTTCTGGGAAACCAATCTGGCTGGTGCTAACTCTCCCCAAGAGGAGACTTACTGTATTAGTCTAAAACCACATACTCTTATAGGTGGATGTTAGAACACACATGTCACATTTTTAAACTACCTTTGTTTCCTACTGGATCAATTTAAGAGTATCTTCTGCCTGCATTTGTCCTAGATGAAAAAACTCCCCTAGCAAAATATGAACATTCATCATCTCCCTTCCAGCAACAAGAAATTATGAAAAGATATTGTATTACTTGAGATGCTAAAGAAAAGAAGTGGCTACAATATGCCAGAAAGAACAGTTTGCTGCTGGAAGTTAGAGCAGGTCAGTTATATCCCACAAGACTGATGTGTTAAGGGCTCTTCTCCTGCACTGAGTTTTGCAGTTATTTTTTACCCCTTCCAAATTCTTAGCAGAGAGATCCACACCCAAAATGGTGTCAGAATCATCATCTGCCATGGAGTCACACCTGGAATAGAAATCCATCATTTAATTCATTCATTCCATAATTAGATTTCTTGCAGCTTCTTTTTCTACTTTTGGTTAGGAAAAGACAATTTCAGTCATCTCTAATGCCACAGACAGGATGAGCCAGACTAGCATGGGATGACTATATTATCAAGAAATCTGAGAAAAGGAAAATGGGACAAGGGGCTGGCCAAATCGGGCAGGCAGGTGGCCTGTGTCAAAGAGCAGATAGCTAAGTTCCTCTAGACATGACAGAACAAAACCTTATTTTTAGCCATTAAAAAGCTAGACAAAATTTTAGCCACCTGCTTAAGGTTCTATCTAGAAAATTGGGTAAAACAGGCACTACAGACTAGGCTGGGACAAATCTTTCTTGGGGGATAGGTCTCCAAAATAGGTAGCATGAATTTCTCTTTGTTGGTAACCATCTCTTCTGCTAATAACTCAGAGAAAAACAGTACAACCAGGATGGTCTGGGTTCCTGACCATCAAAAAGCTAAACCAGCCCCCTCTGGAAGAGGTGGGAGTGTGTAATGGCAGTGAACACACAGCTCATATCCACTTTATTTCACTTCCTTCAAACCCTGCCCAGAGTTCCTGGATTACTATCAGGAAAAGATAATCCAGCATTTCTTCAAGACTTTCACAAAGGCCAGACTTTCTGAGGCAGAGCACAAATGGACAGAGCTTGTTTCAATGTACATTTCTGCTTTCTGCTAATCTTGTGAATGCACTTGGAAGACTCCCAATGCAGTGGCGATGGAAAATTCCATCTCAATGATATAAAAATACCCCCACAAGCCAGGGTAAGAAATTAAGTCTGTTTTCACTATCTTTACCCAATTTTAAACAGCGTCTAAAATACTATCTCATTTCTAGCTCATAAGAACCAGGCCTTAAAAAAATACTCATAGAAACCACTACTGTTTTGTTTTTTTGTTGTTATTCAACTCAAATCAGCAACATCGCCTATGTGAAAGGGTCACATATGCACACCTCATTTTTGGTATTGTCTGGAGTGCTTTCCTTTCCTAAACTATGTACACCTCTGGAAAATAAAGGTGAATATAAACCCCTGACAAGAAATGTGGCAGAGCTCCTGTACAAAAGATATAAACAAGATATGGAAAATGAGGTGGTAGCAATGGCGACTGTCAAGCTTCTTACTCATATTGGGGTGTCTATAATTCAATGAAACAACACAACTCCTAAAGCAGGGGGAAAGCCAGATTCAGAAGTGTTATTCAGAGAAAGATTCTGTGTAAAATGCAACTTTTGCAGTACTAGATACGTAGAATACAGAATCAATTAGGTTGGAAAAACCTCTGAGATCATTGAATCCAGCATATGACCCAACACCACCTTGTCCACCAGATCCAGGCACTGAGTCTTTCCTCTGTGGAGGGTGACTCCACCTCTCTGTGGCCTATTTCAGTGCCCAATTACCCTTTCTACGAAATCTTTCTTCCTAATGGCCAATATAAATCTCCCCTAGAGTGGTTAGAGACTGTTGTGACTGAAGTGCAGGAGCCAGCACTTTGTCTTATTGAACTTCATACCATTGGCCTCAGCCCACCAATCCAGCCTGTCCAGATCTCTCTGTAGAGCTTTTCCGTCCTCCAGCAGATCAATATCCTTGCTCAACTAGGTGCCATCTGGAAATTGGCTGAGGGTGGCCTCAATCCCCTCATCCAGGTCATTGGTACACATATCAAAAGCTGTCCACAATACTGAGCCCTAGGAAAAGTCACTGGTGGTTGTTCCCCAGCTTCATGAACTCCATCCATCACCACTCTCTGGGCTGGTGTCATTGAGACATTTTTTTCACTCAGAGTGCACCTGTCCATGCCATGGGCAACCAGCTTTTCCAGGAAGATACTTTGGGAAATTGCCAAAGCTTTACTGAAGTCCAGGTAAATAACATCCACAGCCTTTCCCTCATTCCAAAGCAGGTCACTTTGTCATAGGAGGAGATCGAGTTGGTCAAGCAGGACCTGTCTTTTCTAAACCCATGCTGGCTGGGCCAGATCCCCCAGTTTTACTGTACGTGCCATGTGTTGGCACTCAAGATGACCTGCTCCACTTGGTGCCTCACTGGCACCAAGATCCCACTGGCACTGCCCTCCTTGCTCAGGGAGCTGAGTGTCCTAGGCATTTAGTGAAATACTCCCTGTAAAAGATGAGAAACCAAAACATTTTCCTCACATTAGCATGGATGAGATGCGTAAGAAACCCTGAGAGATGAAATATTTTAGCAGCTGTGCATGGATTCAAATGGCAGCAGCACAGTCACTAGTTATTTAAATGTTCAATATTGAAAGAAGATTTAGTGCTATCCTCAGTGACTCTTTTTTTAGGTAACAAGAGAACAAGTATTTTTTCTCCTCATTGATTTTTTTAAAGTAATTTAGGAGTAAGCATATACAAACAAATCTACACAATAATCAAGGAAATAATATAGCAATATATATCAGAATTACCAGCAGGGGACATGTGGAAAAGTACTTTCTTCTCCATATTCACATTCAAGAACGTGTTATTCTGTCACCAGTGCTAATCTCCTTTGACATAAAGAACCTGCTTTAAAAACGACACTTGGCATCTAAGGAGACAGACTAAAAAGTCCAAGAGCCCTGCTATCATTGCTAAGGTTATTATTTCAGGATAAATCCTGTCTCATTTACAAGCTTCCTTCCCCTTCTCCTCCCCCACCTCCCCCAGGGCTGACTTCTGATTTCACAATTTTGTTTTCTCTTTAGAGTAGTGATTGGGGGGAGGGGCTCTCCTGTGAGGAACTCAGAAATCATGATTGTAAGACTGGCTGAGTTTACTGAAGGAAGCTTTGTTCTCTCTTTTTTCTCCCTCCTGGGGCAAGTGGAGTTTTTCCCTCTTTTCCCCTCCTTCTTTTTGAAATTCAGCTCCTCAAACATCAAGTTGACATTCATAAACTCTTCTCTTCTCCACCCCCTTAATTCCACATCCAGAAGCAATTGCTTGAATGGGTGACTTTTAATCACTATCTTGACTGGCAGCACAGGGATTAAACTACGGTCCATTTTAGTGTTAGCTTTAAAACACATTAGCCCCCTGAAGTGCTAGACTCACTGTTTTCCTCTGCTATGTTTAGCCTGTACCTTGCAAAAACCTACACTGATGAGTGTAATGCATAGTTTTTGATCAGATCATCACAGAAATGGAATTAACTGGCATGTCATTTCTAAAAACTACAATTGACTTTCTATTCAGAATGCAATAATGCAGAATGAGAAACTTCCTCTAAAAAAAGAATGCCTTTGCTGCTGCCTTTATTACTTAAGGCTGTTTTTGCTTACTCCTAAATCAAATGATAGTATTTATTTTGTTATTGTAGATCTTTATACTACCCTATCATCTCCATTACAGCTTTGGAAAGGATCAGGTGTAAACAGATGATTGAAGATGTTGATCAAAGCATCTTCTTAATTTAACGTAGTTTCTCACTTGATGGCCACATCTAACAATACACCATCTGGTCAGGTTCTGCTACACTGATATCTTTAATAAGCCACTGCCAATCACTGTTACCATAATGCAGCTCCTCCTACTGCAGATTTTTTTTCCAGCAGTATCAATATCCTTGCCATTTGTAATGCAGAATAGTCTATCATCTCTGAGAATAAAGGCATCCCACACAGTAGGTTGGTTTCATCTCTGCAAAATTTCCATAAATGTTTGTGCCTTTTAAAAGGAAGGAATTTGCTGGATTTCTTTTTTTTTTTTTAAGTCAAGTTTATACACCATGTCTCTTTTACTCCAGTAGTGCCAGTATGCCTCAAAATGAGTCCTATTGCCAAGATCAGCACTGTGTTAAGTGTCTGACAGTGATTTAATGAAAAAGGAACTAAACTGAGACCACTGAGCTCTTTCAATTGTCATCTAAATCAGATTATGACCTACGCTTTTCAAAGGTGAATAGAATGCTGTGGACCAAATATCCAGCATCACTTACATTATATCCCACAGGAGCAAAATGTTTTGAACTCCTTAGGAAGCAAAGAAAGTTAATACTTCATTTTGCTGTGTATTCATGCTGGAATTTTATCACACATCCAGAGCACAGAATGTCTTTAGCAAAGAAAGTCTATTCCTTTCAGCATTTATATTATTGTTTATTATTTTGAGATATTAAAGGGCTAATACTCAAAAATCCCCATATATACAAGTCTATGGATTTGCACTATATTTTTACTTAGGTGATGAAGTAATGAGAATTAGCATTTCCTGGAAATGAAAGCAGAAAGACATGGTTCTGAAAAACACGGTCCTTGTCTTCCTGAGTGCTTTATTATGAAGTTAAACTGGGCTTCGCAATAGTCTTGAGGTAGAAGGAGGCCTGGACCACTTGAACATAATCAAAATGTAATCAAAGTGGTTTATAATTATGAACCACATAAACTACATGGTGTTATCAGCCTATCTTTAGATGGTATCTCTCTCACTTGTGTAAAAAATTCATATCCTGTGTATACAAGGAAAAAGCAACAAAACCCCCAAACAATTGCTGTGTGACAGAGCCTTGAGATAAGAGCTATAGTGAAAACTTTTAGAATAAGTGACTGACCACAACACTCAGAATGATTTTTCACTTACCAAAGTCAATAAAATAAATTATATTATTCAGGTCTTATACACAAGTGACAGGGAAAAGTGTCTGACACTATTTTCAACTGAATTATTCATGTTTATGCCACCACTAATGGCTGCACAGTATAAATCAGACGAATGAAACCTGAGCCCTCAATTAGTGAGTGATGTAAATTTTTCAACTATATTTGTGCAGCACCCCTCCCCTAAAACGTCAGACATGAAAAACTCCATGTCACATATGTTCATATTGCATCAGGAACATGGGTATCTTATTTCAGATACAGAGCAAAAGCAAAGTTTGAAATAATATAAAGTAGAGCAAGGAAAAGATAAACAATTCAAACCATAATACTTCACTTTCCACTTGAGATTCTCTGATAAATCTCTTTCTTTACTTTGAGTCAGACTTATACAGAAGAGCTAGGAAAGATTTCTACTGTCAAGTTTGAAGATAAATATCACCCTATTGTAGCAGATGAAGTCAGTTCTCAGGATCAGTTTCTTGTTTGGTGCAGATCTCCAGTACATTGAATGGTGCTTGCTCTTAGGACAAAATATTTTGAGCACATCATCTTTTAAGGCATTCTTTTATATATATTTTTATTCTACTGCTTCATGTATTAAAGAATGAGGGCCTGCTTTCAACTTCAATATTTCATAAGCAAAGATTTGTTTATATGAGAAAAATGACATTGTAAAAATATGTAGTTAAGATATAGGAGGAAAGGGTGTCTTTTTATGGTCAGTGTTATCAAACCTCCTTTGGGTTTCCTACCTGCCTTTCTCAGATGCCTGAGGAGTGGAAAGGAGTTCTGTGATGGAACAGCATCTGGAACAGGCTGACTCTTACAGGAAAACTGGTTAGTGAATAGGTTAGCAGAAAGCTGTTAGGAAGAGTGGCTCCAATCAACAACAAAATCACACTTTGCCAATCTGGTGTGTGACAACACCGTTCTCTCACCACCCCCTTTGAAGATATTTCTGTATCTGCCAAGCTGGACTCACCACTAGAGACAGAAATCTGGACATAAGGCTTATTGGTGGGTTTTACCTGATGTATTTTTAGTTAAGATAATGTCTGACAGTTAAGCTAATAATAAGGTTGGGTTTCCAAGGGGGAAGCGGTAGATAAATTTTCTGACACAAGTCACAGTTTTCCTTAGAGAACAAAATATAGATGCAGAGACTCATCTGAACTCTCAAATTCAGATCTTCAGGTTTTTTACTGACTCAGTAGATAGGATGTATCTTGGAATGGTTTTGATTATGATATTTGTTTATAATATGGACGGGAAAATTGAGGACAAATTAATTTTTCCCTTTCTTGCTGTTAGAGCTTTTATTTTCAAAAAAAGGCCTATGACAATATATGTTTTTATATACACAGTTTGTGTCCATTTTTCTTGAGAAGTAACTTCCCAGTAGTCTTTAAAAAACAGACCCATTTAATGTTTCTAGTGACCTTGAAAATACAAGGTCATCTTGAATAAGCAAGAATGAAGCTACAGTCACACAGCCAAAAGCTGCCATTTGAAAATGCCTTGTGTGCCATAACATTTCCAGTGCTCATTATGCTACCATCCCCTTCCTGAATCAAAATTCTCTCCCATTCATCCCCAAAATATTCAGTTAAAAACCAGAATTGGCTGGACACAGTTTTTCTAAATGATAGCCCAGTTCTTCAAAGTTAGATTTGCTTCCTTACTCGAGTCATAAAACAGGCTTCTTATTTTCCTGCAGCATAAATTCATATATATTCTAAAAGAACAAGGTCTTAATGGAACATAAAATGATTACATTGCTGTAGGCAGCTCTTTGCTGCAGGCCATTCCTTAGAGTCTTTGCCATGCATGGCTCATTACACAGAAAACAGTTCTAGTTTTCTTGTGCCCTACCCCCAGCTTGTATGTACTATTCCTTCATGGATTGTAACATCTGCCTTTTTATTCCCAGATTTTAAAACATCAAACTGCTAAACACATTTCAGTATTTCTTGGAATTATAAACATTTAATCATTACATTCAAGTCAGACAGATCAGGTGATATATGATGGTTGGTTGAACAGGGAACACTTGTTCATCTTTTTCTTAGTGTTATGAATTCAGGAAAAGCACAAGGTGTCATTTTGGAAACTATAAAGAAAGCAGCATTCAAGCATAACTTCAAAAAGAGTTTTAGCCATTGAAACCCAGCAGCTGAGGGCAACAAAAATTTCCCATGGATTTAAAATTCATAGAACTGGCAAATCTTTTGTAGAGACAAGGGGTAAAGTTCATGCGTTTCATAGCTTCGCTAACTCCAAGAAACAACAGTGCCTTTATGTACTCCTGAGCTTTTCTATAGAAGAGATCTTTCCATGGTTAGCTGAGATAGGAAATAATGCAATGCAGATACAATATCCTCATACTTCTGAGCAGCATAACATCCTACACACATTCATATGCTTGGTCAGCAGATATTCCGCAACTTTGGTTAAGTTACAACATTTTAACAGTAAAAACCAGTTTCCCACCTTGAAGAAACACTAGCTGTCTTTTTCAGTTCAGTTCCCTATTAAGTATGGAAAGAGACAGCTCTGCTAAGAAGGCGTGCCTGGGAAGACAGAGCAAAGTTTGAAGAACCAGGCCCCAATAGGCATCTGAGAACAAAGCCCAGAGAGGAAGTTAAAAGGATTAGCACTATAACACTGTTTAGCATTAGTACTCCTCTCTTCCAGACTGACCCAAACCCATCTTCCTCCTCCTAAGCCTGTCCCTCATCATTTTTACGGTGCTCAGAATACCAAAGTTCACTTGTGTATAACTTAACCTCCTCACTTGAGGGAGGGTGTCCCCATTGTGCTCCATGAGCCCCTGAGCGTGGCTGGCTCATTAGCTGTATCTGCATTGCTAGCACCATCACTCAGGATGAGCCTGCCTTGGGAAGCTGCATTAGGGAAATGAGCAGTACAAATGCTAATTCAAGGATATCTGTGCCCTTGCAAAGCAGAAGCTGTGCTTGCTGTATATCTTCCCAGTAGTGCTTTAGTTCAGGTCATGGGAACATTCTTAAGCAGCCTCCCAATCCTCTCCATTAATCAGGCTTGGAGTCACATCTCTGACTAATGCTGGAGTGCATGAAGTCTCATCCTCTCAGATGTAATAGCACAGATGATGAGCTCTAGATGAGCACTTAAAAATGACCTTCTGCTGCTAATGAAGTCTTTGGGCCCTGAATATAAGGAGTACAGTATGGGTAAAAAATGTATATAATCTGGGTATTGGGTTTTCAGCATCAATCACTTCATTCTCCTGATCTGCTGTTAACTGGTTCAGTGTGACTTGTTAATGTTGATACGGGCACTGAATATGCCAAAAGCGTCTCACCTTCAGGAAAATCTGACCAAAAATTTAAATGTGGGCAAGATTGGAAAGTGGGAAATACAGAGTTCAAAAATATACAGAAAAATGTGAAATAGTGGGAATGGCTGGGAAAAGACAGGAGATATTAATGATTGCAATCCTGGTTTATGAAGATTAAAATGTATAGTATGAAATAGACAATATTTTCTTCCACAGGTAAGGTTCTCATTAGGATTCTTCCAGAGTGTAATACAGATTTCAACCATAATTACATTCTGCAAGGGAGGAATGCTTCTGAAGTCAACATGTTTGAAATTAAATTGTCAGTTTGCACCCTCACTCAGCTCACCATGACTAAATACCATTGAGCACTTAAAATAAGCTGTAGTGTGAATTCTAGTGAAGAAATCATCCCTGGCTGCCAGGAGACTGCAGTACCACTCTGCTAACCTGAACTGGTCACACTGTCTATAAAGGCTGAAATTCATCTCACCTGACTTTAGATCAGAAAAACAACATAAAGCAAGATTTTGCTGCATGTCTTATACAGCCATCTTCAAATAGACTATAACAGATGTCAGGGAAAACAAATCCTCCTCTAAATAATATTAAATTTCCATTCATCTGATGAAGTAGAGGTGTCCAAAATATAGAAGCCTAAAGATGACAAGATCCTTGTAATCCTAGGATGCTTTCCTACTCAATAGGCATTCCGAGGAATCATTTTATCTTGCAGTTTTTTATGGTTTTAGCGCAAAGAAAAATCCTGAAGTACCTGTATCCATGGACTACAAAATAAGCTAGTAGCAAGTGGGCTAAGACATAGATATTCCCATTGTCTGCGACTATATTGTCAGAAGACTCCCACCACAAAATTACAGTATATCCAGAGAATTTCCAGTTAAATCAGTACACTTCCTGGAATGCAGTCATGCATGGTTTAATTAAGCTTAGAATCCCTTAATAAAAGAGAGAATCTCATAATATTGCTTAAAACATGACCTAAATAAACAAGCAAACCAAAAAATCATAGGATCATAGAATAAAAGTCTTTTCAACCCAACCCAAAGATCATATACTCCAACATCCCTGCTGTGGGCACCAATATCAATAGAGGACATTGCTCAAAGGCCCCTCCAACCTGACCTTGAGCACTTCTAATGATGAAACATCCAAAACTTCTCTGTTAAAAAATAAAAAATTTCTTCCTTACGTGTATCTAAATGCACCCTCTTAAAATTTAAAACTGTTGCCCCTTGTCCTGTCACCGCACACTCTTCAGCTGGCTTGTAGACCCCCTTTGATTATTGAAAGGCAATAAAGTCTTCTCTGAGCCTTCCTTTTTCCAGGCCAAACAACCTCAATTCCCTCAGCCTGTCCTCACAGCAGAGATGCTCCACTCCTCTGATAATTTCTGTGACCCTCCTCCAGAGGTGCTCCACTCCTCTGATAATTTCTGTGACCCTCCTCCAGACCTGTTTCAACAGCTGCATGCTTTTCCTGTTTTGAGGGCTGGATGCAGTGCTCTAGGTGGGGTTTCACCAGAGCAGAGCAGAGCAAAATCACCTCCATCGACCTGCTTTTGATGCAGCCCATCAGCAGCTGCCCTACTGGGCTGCAAGGTCACACTGCCAGCTCATGTCCAGCCTCTCTTCCACCGGTATCCCGAAGTAACTCTCCTCAGCCTTGCTATCAATCCAGTCATCCCTCAGTTTGTACTGGTACTGGGCATTGCCCTGACCTAAGTTCACACTGAGTCTACTCCTCAAGCCTGCCAATCTCTCTCTGGATGGTATCCCTTCCCTCAGGTATATTAAATGGGTCACTGAATTTCTTGCAAATGTTTAATTACATTAAAATGCCCATGAACAGCTTCTTTTAAATCTATGGAATATCACATTGAGATTTTCTGTTGAAGTTGGTTTTAAAAGGTATATCTTTTGTAGGCAGCATAGTCTTTTGTTGTCTCATTTTGTAAATACTAGTCCTGTCTTAGAAAAACCAAACACTTCCATTTTAATCTTTTTAAATAAGGATTAGAGAAAAAAAACAGTAAACTAAAATTACTATTGGATTTAAGGCTAGCATGAGGTTTTCTTATTTTTTTTAAATACCTACTGAAGATGACATTTCCAATACCCTGTTTCTTCATGCTATATTGACCTTGATGAAACATTAATACAGTAACCCTTGACTTACCCTGACTTCTTGGAGAACAGCAAATGCTCAATATTAATTTTGTTTTTCTGTGTTGTTCTGCCTAGATCAAATCTATGTTACAAAATATCTTTTGCCACAATCTATTTAAATCCTTCCCACCACTCTTCTTCCTCAGTTAAGTGAATATCCAACATGTGGCACCAGGAGACTTCTGCTCTTTATGTCAATCCATCCATCATTTGAAGACAGATTGGACAGATGACAAAGATTAGTTATGCAAGGTATTTTTTTAAAAGACATGATTCTGCAGGTGTCTTCTTATATATCTCCTCCTTTTTTGATAAAATTAATAAGCCACAGATTTAGACCCAGAAATCTAAAACACAGTTAAGTAAGTAGATAAACTTCATGAGTTCAACTCATGAATTTAAAATTTTCCCTCAGTTGTTTTTTCACATCAGTTTTCAGACTGAAGTTCCTGTGTTTGTTCCTAAGTTTTGTTGAGGCAATTGGTGTGGTTTCTGTGTCTGAACTGCTCCCTGATGCTTTCCATTTAACCTCAGGAATTCTTTGCTGGACTTCTGAGCACTCTGGAGGGAAGTATAAACAGGTATTAGAAAACTAGCAGCATAAATTGTTTTAGACTGTATCCTCTCCCTGAGTGAATAAAGGGCATATAGTGGCTGATATGAAAGTAGAACTGCCTGCTTTATTAGACTGGGAGAACTGGAGGTCACCACCCAAACAAGCTGAATAATAAACTCCTCAGTTGCAGTGTGGACTTATGGAAATGTAACAGACCACAACTGACCCAAGCCCAGGATTCCTGCCCCAGCACATTTGCATTTAAAAGATGAAGGTAAATCTGCAAAATATTAAAAACACAATGTTGTACCAAACCTTTGAAATGATGCTTTAAACCAAAGCCAAGTTTTGGCATAGTAAAACATCTGTGAATTATTTAATCTACTGATATAAAATGCTTTGAATCTTTGGAAAACATGGTCAATGCATTTTACATGCTCAGAGTTTAACTGATAATACAACTAGAGTCTAGACAGAAATTTCCCAGGTCAGGTTTGGGGATTTAGATTGTTTTATAAAGCAGCCTGTCTTAGTATGCTTATTGTCCACTGCCTATTATCATTTGCAATCTCCCCCAAATAATTTTCTGCTAGTGCAAGAACACTAGCAATTTATCTCTCTAATTCTAAGCTGTTCTGGAGGCTTTTATGGCTTTTAATCTTTCTGATCATCTCCCTTAAATATTTTCTGAGATGCTATGACTAATTTCATTAGATTTGGAGAGTGGATGCTCCTTGTGCCCTTCTGAGCTACTGGAATTTGCTTTTCCCATTCTCCTTATCTCTGACAATTTTTTTCTGGCCATGTAACAAAGTAGCAGGTCATGAAATCTCATAACTCATTCAAACAGACTTATCAAGAACCTTCCTATATTTCCTTTTTTTAAAAACTGGAGTCTTCCTACAACAATAAAGTAGAAACAAAACCCCCGAATACTATAGTTTACCTATGTGCCAATTTGCATCCTGTTTCTGAAACAAGAGTTGACAAGACCAACATGTGTGAGCAATAACTGCTATTCAAAGTTAAGCTCTGGAAATGGTGACTGACATGGAGCCGGGCATTCCTTTAGCCAAGGGAATTATCAACTATAGAGCAGCCAAAATAAACTCAGAAATTTCCTCTGGGTGTTAATCACTCTGTATCGTTCTTTCCCACACACTGGGCAAAGATTCTTGACCTTCTGATTTGGAGCAAAATCAGCCCTATTAATTAAATAATTTGTCCATTATCACCTGAAGACATATGTAACCTTTTCACCCTACACAAGAGAGAACTCTCTAAGTAAATAAATGTCTATTGTAAATATGAACAAATCCCCAAGCTCATTTCATTTCCTGCAGTGCATATGCCATCCCAATACTGTTTTGTGTAGATCTGCACAGCATAGCACATTAACACATCTTTTAAATCTCCTATGGATGTCTTTGCCCAGAACTTTCAATTGAAACAGTCCAAAGCCAGGAAAATTTATTATACTTGACTTTTTAGCTATAATGGCTTAACTTATGCCTGGCCTGAAGTATATCATTGTATGTCTCTCCATATCATGATACCACTTGGGCTGTATACATTTCATAGTACATTTTACTGATATGACAACATCAAATGTCTTGATCACAAAAAATAGCTTTACCCGTGGAACTGTAATCATTAAATTGTTGGGGAAAAGTGTTGATATTGCCACTTCTGCAGGGTGAGTCTTCATTCACACAGTGGAATATATGCAAGCTCATCTGGAGTAATGTTCTTACAATTGGAACGAAGCCCTTTTTTAACAGCATCTTATGGTAAAAGTAATTCTCGGAATTTTTTACATTGATGCTGCTCCAAAAGACCAGCTAACAAATTTCAGAAATGAAGATGCCTAAAGTTATTTGTATATTTGACTTTTTAAAAGATTAGATTGCTCTAGCCCTCATGGGCAAGGTTTCACCATCTGACAGAGACCATTTATTTGCACACGTTATGTAATGACCTCAAGACTGACAAAGTCAGAAGCCTCCAGTTTGATGAGAAAACTAAACCTTATAATTTAGCTGGTTTTTTTTCAGACAATAAACACCTCAGAATACTCTTATGAATATTATAAAGACACTGCAAAGAAAAACTTGCTAGGAAAATAGTTTTCCAGAGAATTTAAAAAACAAAACTCCATTGATCATCCCATTACACCTTTACACTGCAATGCAAATGTGAAGAACAAGTACCATTGGGAATGGTTCCTTCAAGAAGAGAAAGGCCAGATTGGTTCAATGGAAGTTTTCAGTGTTTAACCCCCTTTGTAAGCCTTCAGAGATCTTCTTTATATCCTCTTTACATTTCTGTCTTCTACCTTCCTTCTCTTTGTCTCCAAATTCTTGAAGTTTCTGTACTATTCCTCTCTCTTTCATTTGTGCTCACCAAGGCAAGTTCTGACTTTTTACCACTGAAAAATCCTATTTTCATCCTCAGGATTTTCAAGCAAGGTTAATTCTCAATTTCTGGATAAAGACTGCTTCCTCTGCTCTCCTAATACAATTTGAAGAAGGCAGATGATTAATCTTTTCCTTCTCTGCAGAGTTCCCCCTGATCTCCTCTCCCACACTTGTTTTCCCTCTGTGTCTTTCTCTGTCCCTCTTTTATGTACTTTATTTTCTAGGTAACCTAGTCTAGTCTCAGGAATGCATCCTGATATTTTAAAATGTACTGCTCTCAAGAAAAGGAGAGCTGCTCCCCTGCTATTATGTAGGGATAACACACACAGCCAGTCCTTCCCCTTTCTTTCCTTTTTCTTCCCCTTCCTTTACCCCAAGTACCTCAAAAAAGCAAACACACAAATATTCCTTGGCATAGCACCAACCAATGGTGCAAACATCTGCCAAAAGATGTTCAGAAAGGCTAAAATAGATTTTCTATCTTAAGACTTTTCAAGAAAAATTTACAAATCCAGTTCAGGAAGAATGGGGAAAAATCAGTTTTCTTCTTATTTGTCATGAACAAGCTTCCAGCTTCACACTTACAGGGCCAGGAGTTAGACCTCCTCAGTGAGGTTAAATGCACATTTGGAAAAGGGGAGGAATTTAGACAGCATTTCCCCTCTCTTTCCCCTGCATTTACCTTACAGTTCTGAGAGGTACGGTGTTGAGATATCTGGGGAAGGAGCAAGAGGCCAAAAAATCAGGGACAGAGAAGTGAAGATGCAGTAACAGAAAACCTAAAGGAGGGTCAGGGAGGGGGGCAGCAAGCCTCAATACAAAGAGCTAAAAAAAAACCCAACAATTGGACAAAGAAAGTATACTGGAATTAGTCTGAAAACTCATGGGAATGTTAGGCAAAAAATCAGCACCATTGGTTATTAGTCTCTTTGGTGCATACCTATATCATCAGCTCAAGACATATGGGAAAATAAAGTGCATTTCTCCATAAACCTGTTTTCTCCAGTAACAGTTTCCAGATTTTTCAAGACCAAAATTACACAATTTGTCTTCCTAAAGCTAACTCTTGTACAATATTTAGAGGTATAAATTCATAGAAACACACTATAGAAAACATCATGGAAATGGACAAATTAGACAACATTCATGATCTAATAACCCAGGATTTCTAGTCACATTCATGATCTAATACCCCAGGATTTCTAGTCCAGAAAGATAGATGATACTTGAGAAATACCTAAAGCCCTTTGTGAACAATCATGCAATAAGATGAACTTAAACAGGGAAAATTTAGGGGCTTGTTTTTGTTTTGTTATGTTGGCCAGGAAGTCCCTCTTGGAGGCTGTAAAGTAACTTTATCAGCTAAACCATAATGTGAGCTTAAACAAAGATAAATGTAATGTTCTGTACTTGGAAAGAAGTAATCCCAAGCAGCAGCACAAGCTGGGGACTGGTGGGCTGGAGCAGCAGCTCTGCTGAAAGGGACCTGGGGGCAGTGGCAGGCAGTGAGCTGACTGGGAGCCAGACACAACAGTGAGAGTGCAGTAACCCAAGAAAAGTGGCTATTTCACTCTACTTACAAGGTCACACCTGGAATACTGGGACCACTTGTGGTCCCTCAGCTGGAGAACGTGAGAAGGGTCCAGCAGAGGTCAGTGGGATTATTGCAGTGTTGTAGCACTTAATATATGAAGAAAGGTTGAAGGAAACGGGTTTACTCTGACTGGAGAAGAGATAGTTCAAAAGAGATCTAATCACACTCCTTGAATATCTATAAAGATAGTTGTAGAGGAAATGAAGCTACTCTCTAGACAAGGAAGCCAGCTGACAGAACAAGAGGCAATGGGCATGAAGTGCTGCAAGAGAAATTCTGTCTGGATTGAAGGGAAAAAAGAAAAAAAGATTGGAAGAGACTGTCCAGGAATGTACCGGACTCTCATGCGCTGGAAATTCTCAATATTGTTTGAGAAAATTGCTGTAGCAACCTGTGCTGAAGAGAAGGTTGGGCTGATAATCTCCAGAGTATAGTGAGAACTTTCTATGAATCCCTGCAGAGTCTTTCTAGCTATGTGAATCATCTTGTCGGCCACAATCATCATCTTCCTCATGCATGAGGCTTTTACTACTCTGGGGATATGTGATATTTATTTCCAGTCATTTCCAGCTAATCCTTCATAAGCAGTTTACACTTTAGTTCTGTTTAAAAGGAGGAGACACATGGGAGGCAACAGCAGACTTCTCCCCTGACAGTTTCTTTTGCAGTCAAGACACTCAAGGAGAGTTAAATTGTGGGAGGATTTTTTAACCTTCAGTAACAAGGCTTAATTAGGGATCAAGAACAAATGTTACAGCAAAGAAGAGGCACCTCTGAACACACATTCATATTGGGCTTTTGTTCCTATTAAGCTGGTTAACAAGGGATGTAAGAGCATTTGCATCTGAAATATGCTCAAAGAATACAGATAGCTATTACAATTTTTCATTTTACTCGAGCAGAAAAATTCTGAGTAAGCAGGACCTTTTGAAGATTAGATGTATTTGTACAGAAGTGGTGAGGAACTTATACTGGTCTTACTTATCTCATTAAAATATTGTCACACTGCAAGGAACAAGCTTATGCTGAAACTCAAGAATAAATTTCTTGTTATTCAAGAAAATATGAATTAAAATAACAATTATTTTAAAAAAAGGGGAAAGTAAGCGTGATTTTGCTCTCACACTACCACCTGATCTCTTCAGCATTTATCAAAAAAGACGTATTAGAATAACTACAATAAAAGACTATTTTGAGTGGGGGATCCACCTGACCTCCCCAATAATGCTGACTTCAGCAGAAGCAAATTTGGACCAAGAAATGTCAAGAAGCAAAAGGTACAACTTTGCCATACCCTGCATTTGTTAAACACAGTAAGGGCATAGCTGTGAGAAGATAGGTAAAGCTAAGGAAGAGACAGTGCTTTCCTTTGCTAACATTTACCAAAATACTGTAACAGCAACATTTTTCCATTCCCATTAGAGCAAAGAACAGTAGCATCTAATCCTCTGATTGTTCCCTGATGTACCTCAGTTTGAGCCCTGGCAAAGGCCTTACAAGTCCAGATGGCAGCAGAGGAAAAAACCAATGTAAACACAAATACGAAGGGAAGATATTGTGATTTTGATGAAAATTAAGAAAAAACACCTCATTTTTCCTGAGAGAAATACTGACGACTTTGTAGGAGACTTATCTTTCAGGGAAGTATATGATGTGGTTCCTTTAAACCACTCTATTTTACATAAACATCTAGGTAAAGTTAAAAATGCTGGTAAAGTTAACCTCTGTGGAAAAGTTGTACATGGCTATGTGAGTTAGCACAGTTATTTTATATCTATGGACTTTATTGAGTTTTAAATACAAAGGGAACAGGATACTTTTCAAAATTTGTAGCTATAATTTTGCTGTGACTAAATTTAGTCCTTTTTGTTGCACAGAGGACATATATGAAAGGGAAGCTGGTTTCAGGAGATTTTTGTTTTGTATCAGTTTTTCTCAGATCTCTAGAATTAGCCTGAAGGATCTTTTTAGAGAGCAAGTAAATATATAAAATATTAGAACAACACTGCAATGCAAAAAGGATGTTAAATTGCTCATCCAAGGAGATGACATAACAAATACTGACATAATTTCCAAGCAGCAAAGCAAAACTAGGTCAAATCACATTGACCTATCTAACATAATAAGCCCTTTTTTTTCAGATTTTTACAATGTAGACTGTGTCTCCAGGCATTAATGTCCCCTATTATCAATGTATAGTGTTGTCACTCTGCTTTAATGTCTTATCACCATGTTGTGTTAATTAGACCAAAACAATACAGTGCACTTTTGAACTGCTTAAATCCCAGTCTGAAATCTCTGTATAAATTATAATTCTGAGGTTTCCCCTTAGAAATTAAGTCATTAACCATTTACCAGTTCAATAGGTGTTGGTGGGATAGGGCAAATTTTGAACTGTAAGGATCAAACCTAGGTTTCCTAACTTGTTCAAAACAAGGTCGATAGGGCTGCCATCTCTCAGTGAGGAAATGTGTGCTAGGATGGATGGAATCTGATACAAGGCATAACCAAAGAACACACAGTCTCTCAAGTATCACATGGGCAAACCTGGTCTGTGCTTGGCAATGTGTCCCTGCCCAGGAGCTTTATCCCTGCACACTGCCCTGAGAGGAACAGTCCTTTTCCTTGCTCAGGGCAGCCTTCCCTTCCCCTATTCTTGTTATTCCTCTGCACATTGGATTTACAACACCCATATTTTTCAGTGATATTATTAACAGAGTGGTTTAGGCTGCTGCCTACAGCCTTTTGTGATTCCAACAAGAACAGGAACACAGGTATCAGGAGAGAAATCTGTGTCCCTGAACCCAGAGCTGAGGTGGAACCAGAGACCTCAGTGCCCAGGGAGCTGGAGCTGGTTACAAAGAAGGAAAAAAGTGGAGGCAGGAGACAGAGGCAGACCTTGGTGGCCTGCAAAGAAGTTGTCAATAGCATCTTCTATGTAAAACACAGACAGATTTTGCAATAAGGGCATATTATAGGGAGGGAAAACCAGTACAATCCAATGATAAAACCAAAACCCCCTCCAAAACATTTGAAACTTGCTTGGTGATGAAAGCTCCTTGAAACTGGGATGACGGCTGTTTTTATGATGGAGTGGATAGATTTGGCAATTTCCAATTCTAAATAAAAATGCATGAAAATGTGTAGTGTTTCTCCTGTCCTTTTGCTTTCTTCTTCCTTTTTTCCCCCATGTCTCAAATTACCTCTCATTAATACACAAAACAAGCCAAATTAAAAAGAAAACAAAAAAAATCAACAGAACCAAACCAAAGAAGTCCTACACCAAAAAAACCCCACCCAAAACTCAAAACCAAAAGGGATCATGTTTCCATATGGAATAGCAACTGAAAAAAATAGAAATCTTGAGAACAATTTTGCTACAAAATATTGATTTCTCAATATTTTTTTGAAAGAAAACATCAAAAACTAGTCTCAGCTAGTACCTCAGATAAAGGTTAAAGAAAACAAACAAGAGAAATCTCAGAGATGGTGTGGGGAGGGAAGGGAGGGTCTCATCTAAACAAGCTCTCATGTCTCCTGAGTCTACAAAGTGCATCAGTTTGCCAGAACCACAAATGAGTCTGCCCTACCACCCTGGTTTGTGTATGTGGGGAGGGGGATCTCTCTAAGCTCCTGCTGCAGTTGTTCAGTAATTAAATACCTGCAGACCCAGAGGGGTGAGTCAATGCCATTAGTGTTGGGCACCTGCTCGGACACTGGAGCCCCACAGGTGCACAGGCAGCCTGGGTGAAGAGTGATGGGAAGATGTTGTTCTACCAAAGGCATGAGAAATATGTTTGCCTCCCTGCTCCAAAATGTGGAGCAACTGTCATAGCGTGTCACCAGCTCCTTTCTTGGGCCATAAAATGTTCCTCCATCAATATTTTTCTTAAAGATTATCACACTACAATAAAAAAATCCTATCAGCTCCGTGGATCTCCTCATTTACTGTCCCTTTATTCCTTTTATGGGAATAAAAGCCTGGACTTTCTTTTGTTTGTTTTACTATCTTAAAATTGTTCTTGCACCCAGTTTTCTCAACATTTATTCTATCAACAAAGTTGATAAAACTTTTTGGGCCAAATAAACATTGCCTCTTTGCCAGCTTTTTTCTCCTCCCAGATGTCCCAGGAAGATATAAATACTAATGATAAAAAAACGACATGACAGAAAATGGGAAGGAATTTTAAAGAATTAAGAACTATTTTTACTGTTTAGAAAAGAGATCAAAATCAGCTTCCTACCCTTTAGCGCTTTTCCCTGCTTTCAGACAGGCTGGATTCTGCACTGCAAGCCAGAGATCTCAGGGATATACAGTAATTCCTTACAGCTTGCTAAAGCATTACAAGCTCTAAAGCTGCACGACTGTAATAAAGACTTTGAACCAAAAACAGGCTAAAGAATTAGATATCCTATGAAGTCTAAAATTGATTCAAACAAACTTCAGCACGCATCCAAAAGGCAATTAATACTGCTGTGTGTGAATACTGGTCTGCTCCTTTCTCTCAGCTCAGGCTTCACCCACAGACAAATCAAACTGTTTCTCCAAATGCTGAAGAATTTTTTGAGCTTCAGCAGATTTCCTGAGCCTTTACCACCGCAAGCTCCTTGTTCCCAGCATTTCATTTTCTTTGACCCCAGGCTCCAGCAGACCCCTTACCTCTCGTGCTACTCTGTGGAGGGACTCTGAGGTCTGACAACTTTTTGCAGTGCTCAGAAGCTGCTGAAACCCTCTGTGGCACTGCCTGCTTCCCTGTCCCTTGCCAGTGGGGAAGCCCTGAGACCAGGCAGCAGTGGGAAGCCGGCAGCCAGCGCAGCAGAGGGCTGGGCAGGCTGGAGGGAGGGAGCTGGAGACAGACCTCATCAAAGGTAGGAGGCCTAGTGGGGATCATGGAGACAGAGATACACATCTAAATAATTCAGGCACTAATAAAAGCTTTAGGTTGGGTTCTGTTCAAGACATAAAATGAAGCTGAATTTTGATGTGCTTCAGACTTCCACCAATGCAGAACGTGGTGTTACTTAATAACCTGACACTGAAAAACCAACATTATTTTAAAAGTATTCCATATAAATTTAATGAGGAAAATGGCTATAGATATGTATATTTATAGCTTTAAGTTGAAATTCTATCATGGGAAGATATTGAGAGCTTCAAGTCTGACCTCTACAGGTGGCTGCTGAAATAGGAACAGGATCTTGGGATTGCAAATTGTACACTGAACTCTTACAAATCAGGGAATCACTATTTAACTTCACATTATCATCAGTACCTACTGAAGCCATATTTTAAAAACACAACTATTTGTATCATGATCTGTGGGAATTTTCCTCCTGCAAATGCTTCTTTTGCTAACTGCATAGGCAGTGCAACATCACAAGAAAAATCACATCCAGTGTGAATATTTTTACATTCAAAAGTGTAAATGGGTTATGCTCTGTTTTTTATTATCCCTCCCCCTTCCTCACCAATCTTCCACATCATCTACTCTTGCAGAGCTACAGAAACAAGCATTACTTTGAAACTGATAACATTCATTTGCGTTTTGCAAAACTGATGTTTTTAAATGCCCTGATTGGTGCCACCTTTTTCTAATCAGAACCAACCACTCTAACAAACTACCCTTTGTCAGGGTATCCCATCCCCTCTGTTCCCACCAACCTACAGCACATGTTGCTATAGCTACCCTGCATGTCTATTTACCACACAAGTGATCAAAGGGAGCAGACAACACACATACACACACGCACAAAAAATCCTCGCCAGGCTTCCTACCGAGCAATGCCCAGCCACTAATTAACTGATACACTCCCAGCCTGTGGACTCTGTACACTTGTTTTCTTTATCCTGCATGGTACACACACAAAAAAGGGCAGCATTCTTCAAGACGCACTTTCTTCCCTTACAGGCCAAACAAGCAACAAAACATGCCAGGATGAACTCTATAAGATAAGGCAAAGGATTACAGAACTTCAAGATAAAAATACAACTTTTCTGCAGAGGAACGCATTAAGAATTTTAAAAGGTATGCAAAAGAAAATAGGAAATAAGAAACATATGCGAAGAACTCAAACAGCTGAAAGGAAAGGGGGTGATTTTGAATTTTGCATATATTTTGCACTGAAATTGTATACAGTCTTTATTCACTTGCGGAATTATATGCACACTAAAAGCCGTATGACTGCAGACATGATAAGAAATTGTAATGGTCTTCTGTGCCTTAGAAACATAGTTTTTAATTTTTAGGTGGCCTCTCAGTTAAAAGTTGTTTAGTTAAAACTCTTTATGTGACAAAAGGGCTCAAGACTCAAGACTGCCTCGATCAAAGTCAATGGTACTTCAATAGGAAGAGGCCAAAAGAAGGAGCTGCATTTTTTGTCAATGACACTCCTGTGAGCTGCACTTCAGGAATACGTTGTGGTTGAAAGGGAATGAAAATGAAGTATTAAAATTCATCAAACATTTGATTTTCTGTGAAGTAGGCTTAGGAAACAAAACAGAGCCCACAGTGCCCTCTCCAGTTCTGCAGCAAACTCGGGGAATCCAGCCACATAACTGTGTCCAGCCACACAAAAACTCCACCTTCATGAAGGCTAGGCACCCCTTTAGGAGTTTCCATCACTTGCAAATCTCCTTACTTAGAAATAATAAACTGAACTCAGTACTCTGCAAAACAAACAAAAAAAAAATGTTACTTGCAAAGGCCTTTTCTTGTCTGTTAGTCCTTTTTTAATTTTTGCAATTATGTAAGATACCTTTAAAATTACACTTCTGCTTCACACTAACACACAAATGGGTATATTTCCTATGGATGCTTAAACTTTTACTGGTACATTGTGATCAGCATAGTTTCCAAGGTAGGATAGAAATGTTCCTATTTTGGTTGCTGGACCTTATTTGTGAAGTTATTCTATGAGAGAGCAAGAAGACACCTTTTGCTGAGGTTTTTAATTATCAACTAAAAATAAATTATTCTTTAAACTGTCTCATTTACAAATCTCAACTCAGTATTTATACCAATCCCTGTGACCTTGCTGGAGACTATTGGACTGGCACAGTGGTAAAGTAGGTTGAATCTTATCAACAGACTTCATTTTGCTGTGGAGGAGTAATTCCTCCACTTCAGCTGGGGAAATTAGTGCATTTGTCTTTTTATGTGCTATTGTTCAGTAGCTGTGAGTTGCCCTTGGGTCAGATCAGTCATCAACACAGTACGTGGTTTCATTCCACCAACACCTGCAGTGCATTGCCATATGCCTATGTACTTGATGGTTAACTCTGCAACACCAAATTGAGCCATAGGTCCCACCAAGAGCCTCTCAAAGTGGGAGCTCTCACTCTCAAAGCCTGTGAAGAGGAAGGAGTTAACCCACTCCCTCCCGGCTGGTGTGAGGATGAGGAAAGGAGCACCAAGGAAGGGCAGAGAAAGCAACCGGATGGGTAGGGAGAGATGATTATAAGGTGGAAGAGAAGGTAAGAAAAAGCTCTCTGTTGCTCTGAATAGGAGAGCCATGGAAAAGTCACCCTCTGCATATAACTCTTTCCCTTAACAATTTCCAACTAGAAGCAGGAATGACATGACTTGCAGCTGCACATGACTTGCCTGCTTCTAAGTGTCTGCTGTAATGGATTTCCTAAACGTTGTATACAGTTACTTCATAGCCCGTCACAACCTTCATTTCCCACTAAAGCAGGAGTTCTGCTGGCAGGGGCCGATGCACACAGCAGCTCAGTACCACTTTGTCACCCAGCTCCCCGGACTTTTTTGTCCCTCGGGCCCTAGCAGTGCCCACAGACTTTCCCTGCCAAACTGAAAATATTTATGCACAGCAAACCAAACGAACCCAGAAGAGAAATACTCCCAAACTGCTTTGGCACGGGCGGGAGAGCCCCCGCTCCGGGGCAGGTGTTCAAACAAACCCTGGCCGCGGCTCCGGCGGGCGCTCCCCTCGGAGCGCGCACCCCCGGCACGGCACGGGCAAGAACGAGCCCGCCTGTGCCTGCACCTCTCTTTGGGATGGAATGCCTCCCCCATCCCTCCTCCTCTTCTGCAGGGTACGTGTGTGCCTTAGCATTCCCCCTCCGCCCCCACTCTCTATTAAGACTTCTTTGCCTTGCTCTTTTAACCCACCACTTATGAATCTTCATTATCACTGAGGCCTATTCTTTAGGTTGAAATATTTCAGGAGAGTAAAGTGCACGTTTCACAGAGCCTTTTACACCTTATTATTGCCCTCCTGTAACATTTCTGTTTCTTTCACAGTCCTTGTTGGTAACCCCCTGTGCCAAACTACCCTCTTGTGGTGATAATGATTTCTGATGACTACGTGCATCCAGCTGACCAACTTGAGTATATAAAATGCCCTTCGTGGTGCTTTGCAAGGACAACAATTTCCCTTTCTTTAAAGGGTTATAAAATGTGATGATTTTGCAAGAAATACCTTTCCTTTTCCTATCACCAATGTTTTCTCTTTCTTCACGCTTCCTCACCTCCTGTAACTTAAAGAAAACTGGCAAGGAAGCTGGTATTTCCCACCCTGGTTCCAGAAAGCGAGTGTAAAACAAATGTTCCATTTGCACTACAGGTGCAAATTCCTCACACATGCATTTCCTGGACATGTACTATAAAAGTCCCCCTGAGAACTGCATGAATGACACCCACACAGAAAAACCTAGAAAACTTCTCATTTCCTCATGTTCACCCATTGCCTACCCAGAAAACAACATATTATAAGCAACTTTAGGAAGTGGACTGGCTTTTTAAACTGGGACAGATCTTTGATTCATTCTTAAGATATAGCCAGTTGTTCTTCCTCCCACAAAGCTCTTCTAAGTGTACATTGTTGCTGTAAAACTATGAAAAACAAGAGTCAAAAACATTTTGTCAATGTGCCTCATAACCGTGAGAATGAAAATAAAAGCTCCTTTTGTCTCCTCAGGTGAATAGAAGTCTTTTGAAAAAACTCTCATTTGAATAATCTTAGAAAAAAATCCCTAGAAAACCCATCTTAAAGTACTTTTGTGAAGCTGCAAGGCAGCTTGAAACTACTACGTTTTAAAACAATCAGAAGATTAAAGCACTGGCAGGCAAGGAACTCATGCAGAGCTGTTTAATAAATTATCCTTGGGCTGAATTATTGGCATATTTAGGCTTATAACACAGCAAGTTCTTTCCTTTCGCATGTCACAAACAGGGCTGCGAGACAGCCTGCACAATGCGCTTAAACCATGGCAAACTGGAATTGATTTACATAGCTCACAAACCACTTCCATGCTCCCTACAAATCCAAAACGTACCCTGACTTGCATGGCATCCCTGCCTACCGGGAGAATCAGGAGGGGAAAAAAAGAATTATCTTTCCCCCCTCCCGCCGGAAACTTACAATTATAAAAAGAAAATAAAGATGAGGGGGGAAAAAAGCAGCGGAGGTCGGCCGGGTTGGGAGCGGTAGCAGCCGGAGCCGGCGGGCAGTGGCTCCTTACCTGCCTCATGGTGAGATTCCCATCATCCATCCAGCCGGCCAGGGGCTCACTCCGCGCTGCTGCCGGCACGGCAGAAATCCATCAAGTTTCCCACCGTAAGCAAGTTTCCCTCCCTCCTCTTCCCCGTCTATTATTTCTCCCCCACCACCACTCTTTTTT
>VZTB01014839.1:165794-204777 GCA_013397245.1 Thryothorus ludovicianus | reverse complement strand
TTTTAATTCTTTGCTGGGGGGAGCCCTGAGACAATGTCAAGTTTCCCAACCTTCCGAGCCCAGCCTATGGGAAGTCGGCAGCGGGGAGGCGACTGTCCGGGGCTCTGGTTTCAAACCGCAGCCCGGGGATGGAGCAGCCGGCTGAGCCGGGCCGTGGGAGAGCCTCGCCAATCAGGGGGAAGGGGAGGGCGGCAGAGCACATAAAGGCTGCTGCCTACACCAGGATTAGGAAAGCTTTCAAGGATTTAAAAGACTGAAAGCAGCTGGAAACAGTGTCTAGGGCTACAAAGAGGGAAGTCAATTTGCGGTGTAAGAGATTATTCCCATTCTCATGTAACTGCTCTGGGTCTGCTCGAAGCTTAACAGACTCCCAGGACTTCAGGAAGGATATGTAAATGCCGAGTTGAAATTACTGCAACATCAGAGTGATGCAAGAACGCTCGACAGCCGCCCGGTAAAGTGGCAATATCCCGTCTCCAGAAGCACCGATTTCCTCATGTCAGATTAAAAAGAAAATTACATAATGACATAAGCAGGAAGCAAAATTCCGTTTACCATTCACATTAGGGGCAAGTGCCTGTCTGGTGGAAGGAACATAAATATATCTGTGGATCCGCAGGCTATGGAAATGTTTTGTTGCGAAGTTTTATTTGTTCCAGTGGCAAACGTTTAATCATGCCTAGCCTCAGTTCATTGTCTGCTTTCCCTTCATTAGGGAGGGTGGTTCCCTCATTCCTGAAGCTGAGTTTTTCATGCAAGATAACACTGGACTCCAAATGCAACTTCAAAGAAAAAGTGTTTTGTTTTTTAACGAGCTGAGCTGCTATCTGCTGCCCCTCGGTGGCTTTCTTTAAAATGAATAAAGAAAATACAAAATAAAAAATCTCAAATCTGAAGTGCCATTGCTGATTGAGTTACACCTTTCACAGAATTATAGAATTGGTTGGGTTGGAAGTGACCTTGAAGAAAATCTAGTTCCAAATTTCTTGAGTTAAAAGGAGAAAAAAAAGAAAAAAGCAGAGAAGTACAAGCTTGCAAATTGATACCAGCCAATCTTCCTCAAAGTGGAGGAGCTTCTAACTTATTATCAGTTCAGAAGCCTGTTAGTCATTCTGTTCCGCTCTTAATGGAAATCTGTCTTTTCATCTTGGGGAACAATCAGACGAGTCTAATGCCTGAAGTAAAGTTCCAATATCATGAATTTGCTTCTGCAATGGCTTTATCTACCAATGAAAAAATTAGTCATTATCCATTAAAAACCCTTAGCAGTACAAGTAATCTTATTGAATTGAGTTACAGAAAAAAAGTTACAATGATATGTTTCCAGAATTTTAATTAAAAGTTTCCAAAAATATATTTCCTTTTAACTTAAGATAAGCTCGAGCAGTGGATATGTAACAGGGAAAGAAATAAAATATTTGAAATATGTATTTATTTGTTTTCCCATTTAAAGATAATGCTTTTTCTCACAACTGCAACAAAGAAAAGAGCTTGCATAATATTGGCACTGGCTAGATCAGAAGCATGGCATGGATGGAGGGAAAACTTGACTGAAACCACTACTGCACTTTATCCGGGTACAGCTTTACCCTTGCTTGGACTGTGTCCTCAGGAGGAAGGATCCGCTTATATGCTTTGATGTACAACACCAACCAGCTCCAGGGGTCAATATATGCTGCAGAAGGATAAGATCAACCATCCTCTCTAGCCAGTGTGGAGACAAGTGAGTGATGCCCCAGTGATGCCATCAGTGATGGTCTAGGACTGCCCACTTGCACAACAGCTCCAAGCAGCTGCAATGAAGAGAGTGAGGTGCATTAAGAGCACTTAACAGGAATGCCTGTCCTCTGTTCCCCAGGCATAGCTCAGGGGACTTGTGTCACTTGCAATGAGTATGTGGTATGTGAAGACCTTTTACTACTTTTAGTCTGGGAGAATCCTCTCCTGGATGCATTCAAAGGAAACATAGATGTACTTTTTCAAAGTAATTAGAACAATAGGGGTAAACTACCCCGGTGAAGAGGATTCAAAACTTACAAAATTAGTAAGGATTAAAAAGGATTCACAAAAAACCCATATATTTGATTTCAGGGCTTAAAGAAGTGATTCTCAGGACAGCTTCAGAGTTTCGCACGGGAACAAAACAAAAGTTTCTGTAAGAACTTAAACATAAAGACGAAACAATTATGTAACATTTCTGGAAATGCAGACACCTTTTCACATACAACATGCACAACTCACAGGATTGGATGGGTACTGCAATTTACTGAAAACCCAGGAAAATATGGCATAAAAAATGATTAGATTGTATAGGATGAAAACTGATTTCTAGTGCTAGCAAAAAAAACCGAAACCATTAAAATCGATGACCTATGTTCAGGATGGGGTGTGGGCTATTTCTTTTTTTTTAATCCAGTGTCACAGACAGCCCCTATTCTATTTATTCCATTCACTTTCTACTTAGGAGGAATGTACTTTGTAATCAACCTACACTCAGTTGCTGGAGTTTTTTGGTGCAACACAGTTTTTGTAGTCCAGACCAAGTCTGCACCAGCTGCAGGGGTGCACTGGTATTATCACACACAGTGGATTCAGAAAACTATGTCCTGCACTTCACTTCCTAGAGTATTCTAAGTAGCACAAGAGGAAAAGAGAGGGTCTATATCTGAAATGGTTTTGAAGGTAGTCGACACCCAAAGACACAGATGAACAGCTAGATGTGAGAAGAAGCATTGCTTTCTGGGAGGCAAGAAGACAGGTGCTGGTTTTTACACATTCTTCTGAAAATTTGATTTCCATCTATTGCCCAAATGTATGTGTGTGCATGAGAAAATCATTTGGCGTTTGGGGAAGTGAAAGGAGATTCTATCCCTGACAGAGGGAACTTTTACAGTCTGTTCAGTGGAACCCAAGGAGGTAAGAACAGCCAGAGGAGCTGGTGCGAGGTCTAAGTTCAGACACCACTGGAAGCAAAGACCTGTATAAGCCAGACCAAAGCCATGGAAGGAACCACAATAGCTTTAAAGGATTCTTATTGAATTAATCCAAGTTAAAAGTAAAATGGCTACAAGCACACCCAACCATTGGTAATTTTATGTTATGTGAACGCTGGTCATCAGCAGCAATGGTCACATATTTCTCTTATCAAACCCCTTGGAGTTACGAGTGACACCAGCAGACACAGAAATACCAAAGTAGCTCTGACCTTGCTGCTCACTGTGGATGCCTGCCACAGTCCTTATCACACACCAAGCACCTCCCAGACACAAAGGGCAGACACATGAGCCCTCCATCTAGCCTCATGTCTCAATCATTATGCTCCCCCCTTCACCAAAGAAAAATCAAGGCAGGAAAACTTTAGCTGGGCTTCCATTATTGGCAGCATTGATCAGAAAGATCTTCAGTGGGGTTTGCACTGTTCTGCTCTTGACTTGGCAAAAGAAGTCAGCAGATACTTGTGAGAACTCAGGGTGTTGGGTTCTACCTAAAAATCCTGCCTCCTACTGCTGCTTAAGACGAAGGTGTAATATTAGAATGTGTCGTGAGTCGGTTTATGTAGCCAAAAAGCTTTGAGACATCCTATAAATGTGTAGAAAACCCCACCACTGTGTAATACCAGTTACAAATTGTACATTATGTAAAAATACCACATACTTTTTACATAGACATAGTAAATTAGGTGTTGAGTGCTCTTTGTCAGTATATCAACTACTTCTTAAAATGTTTGTCTAAATTTAGTGGGATGAAACTTAGTTCAGTGCAGTGTGCAGTTTTGAAGATTTTAAGATGTGACAAGGAAAAGACAAAAATCTTGATACCAAAAATTTAGCACTGTTTCAGAATCTGAAACTTTTGCTCACTGATTTTTTCCTTATCTACTTCCATTGTTTCAAATAAATTACTAAACACAGGAATTAGTTTGAAATGGGATTGAATGCAAAAACAGCCTAATGTGGGATCATGCAGTTGCTGGAGTTTTTTTGGTGTAATACAGTGTATGTAGTCCAGACCAAGATAAGTCTGCATCAGCTGCAGGGGGAGCACAGAACAGGAAGTGGCAAAAAGGGCTTTCTCTCATTAGCTGAATTCCAGCTGCCATGGAAATCCTCCTGGGCCCAGAGAATTTAATATACGCTAAAGACAGAGAACCACTCTATTTCTTTACTGAGCTGTGCCAAACAAAGACAGACCAGACCCCAGGATCTGATTATACGGTAGGAGCGAAGGAGTTGCAGCAGAGGAAAATTATGACCCATGATATGGGTTAGAAAGAAACAACCCTAGTTTGAAAATGAGTATCTTCAGGTGTGAAGCCAATCACAAATATATTGCCTTTAATTTGCAACATTATCAAGTAATAAAGACATGCTTTTCAAAATAAGACAAGCACCTAGACTACTTCACTTTGAGAGAAAAATGTAATATTCACACCCAAACTATAGGCATTGAAATTCATTTCTAATCGTTTTTATAGTCCCTCCCTTGGCAGTTTTAAATTGGCACCTGCAAGACCAGAATGTCCAGAATACAAAACACTTCTTAATAACACCATATAACAATAGAATACTTACTCAAGACAGCACTGACATGTAAAAATCACCTCCAGAAAAACTGGCACAAAATATGAGGTTGTAAGATGAAGACAAATTCATGAGAAGACAGTATTTAAAAAAAGAATTCTCAAATACCCCAAATATGAAAAACTATTCTCAAAATGTGAATGTTATCATGCAATGATTTCAAATGATATAGTTAATATTTGTGAATGTAAGACTGGACAGAGCTGGATCTCACAAAGTAGTACTTAGCAGCTTTTATAAACATCTCCACAGTGAATGCAATGAAAACAAATTGATATGCTGGCAGAATGTCTGTGTCATGGCATCTAAATGTGAACACATTTTCTAACAGCATTTTAAAACTAGGCCCAGCATTGTCAGACATCCTTACATGTACACATACACCCTGAAAGCCAGAGTGCACAAAGATGTCCTTAAGGTGGATCATTGGGGAATTCACTGACTTTCAAGACTCAGTCTTTTGGCAGGGTATCAGTAAAACAGGCAGAAATGAGAAAGTTCAGGGCATCCTTCAGCCCTCTTGGTGGAGGAAGAACTCTTAGAAGGCCATTCACCCTTTACAGAATCACTCAAAGTGCTCTGATCTCACTTGGGACTGCGCCAGCTGCAGGCAAGAGAGAGGGGAAGATCTTCAGGACAGCTTCTTTCTCCATCACTTATGCAACCTGTGTAATCCTCAGCTCAAACAGACTGAAGGGTGGTTAAACAATGATCCATCTGCACTTGCCTTAAGGACTACACTGACTAGACTTTTTGATTAAGGCTTTTTAATCAAAAGGATAATATCTGCTGGATTTCATTTTACTACATCTGCTATGAGGTGGATACTTGATCTGCTAGGCTGAACAAGCTGGTGCACAGTCATGTGTAATAAATTAGTGATCAGAAGAATCTAATATTCTATTCTAAAATTCTAAGTATTGTAAGCTGAAAAGACTAACTGAGAAGGATGTTTTAAGGGTTCAGAAGTTCTAAAACATCTGTTCTCTAGTATATATAAATGCTGAGTTAAATGGAAATCATAATTAGTTTACCACAGTTTCTCCATTTGATTTCCTAGGATTTTATAATTAGTTGCTACTTCAGTGATAATTGTACTTCATGTCTCTCAGAAGTAGTCGATAATAGTTAAATTACTACATTTTTTTTAATATTCCAGTCTTAAGAAGCCTCCAGAAAAAAAGAATGATAAAGAAGACAAGAATTGCCTTACGTATCTGTAACCTCTATTAGCATAGAAATAGAGAGAGTAACTTTATTCCACTGCATTTTGTACCAACTGCTTATTTAGTGACCAATTGCAAAAGTCAGTCATGAAGTGACTGAAGATGAGCAAATAAAGGTGAGGGCAAGTAGCAGAAGTTATAACACAAGTGCCTTCATCAGTCAAACATTGAATAGTGTCTGTCAAAAATCAATATTTTTCTCCCATTCTAGGAGATCTATCCAAACATACAATTACACAGGTTTGAGGGAGAGTCATCTGGACACAATTTCACCAAAAAAAGTTAAAATCTAAACTGATAAATTGCCACTTGAAGCAAGCAGACATCTACTCAAATCCCCATTATCTGTGTTAGCTGAGATCACCAAACCATGCAAATCCTTCCTTTGGAAATAAAAGCCCCTAAACCACAGGTTTAGCAAAAAAAACATGTAACACTCACAGTTAGGCCACTCTGCTCTAAAATAGTTTTTCTTCAACCTGTATAAAACAGGTTAGACATATCATATGCCACGCAGGAGTGTGCAGACACAAGAAACTCCAAGCAGTGTTGAGACTATGTCACGTCCAGGAAGAATTATAGAGATTGACTCTGAGTTGTAAAACTTTCCAAAACAGAAGAAATGCTAATGTTTTAACATATTTTCAAAATCTCAGCTGGGCCAAGGCATTAACACAAAAAACTGGAATATTTCTGCATAATTTTTAATTCCTCATATTTCTCCTTCTCAGAAAACATTTTATATTTCAATGTTCTGTTGTATTTCTCTGGAGTTTTGGTCATACAGAGGTAAAAATATTAGCTCAGGTATCTCTTTAAAAATCCCAGGAAGAAAACTGACAATAAAGGGACAATGAACCAATATTTTGCTGACTTCGAATCAGGTATTTCAGCTAAGATCAATGGAACCAAAGTTGTCTAAATGTTCAAGTCAGACTAAAATATTGGTATTTCATTTTTCTAGTCATAAAGGTTTGCCAGCAGTCTGCAGTATCTCATGAAACTTAATAAGAAGATTACTTTTTGCAGTCAAAATTCCCAAGAATATTTTTGTAGGCAATTCTCACTTTTCTCTTTTTTCCAGTGTCCTGGCCACCCATGCCAGGCCCCTGCCCCACGAAAAAAAGGCTTCAGTGAAACAGGCAGCCTGTTGAAACAGGAGGTACAAAAGTTACCTGTCAGCTACGCAGCAAGAGGGTCACACGGAAAACTTGTGAAGTGACATGTCTCAGAATCTAATCTTAAACACTGGAAATATGAACTGCAGCCTGAAAATGAATTGTGCCCGGGGCAGAGGGTGGTTCATCTCCTTCACTGGAATTCTCAGACTGAGTATTCAATCTGTCTTTATACTGCTGAGGATAATAAAGGAGAGAATAAATCTGTAAATGCTAAAACATCTTAGAGCATTTACTGTAATCAGGGCAGCACAGGCTCAGCCATACTCAGGAGTGAAAGACACAAAAAGATTAATCTATGTAGACGTAACTACAAGTTTCTGGACTAAATCTAATTACTTAGAATGCAAAAGTTAGTATTAACTGGACAACACAACAAAGAGACTACTGAAATTATTTCTAGAAAAGTGTGCGTGTCTGTGTATCTGTGTGCATCCATGAATGCGTAGAGAATTATGTTCAAATTCTTCAAGAAAAATTTAAGGTATATGCTTGGACATTCTCAGTGAAATAAAAAGCTTAGTCTTAAGGTGCTCTTCCCTACAACCGAATAAAATATCTCCCTACTCAGGATACCAGTGGATTGCAGGGTTGGTGGTGAGATGAGGTTGTAGGGGGTGGGCTGGGGAATGACAACGAAAACCTTAACCCAAATACCAAATCCTTAAACTCTGGCCAGGAAAACTGCTTTATACAACTGAGAATTTGCTAACATGTGTGACTCATGATTTGACTCATAAGCTTCTGAAGTTCACTGGGGTTGCCATCAAGGTCAGATTACCTATGAAATATCAGATTACTACACCTTCCCATTGCTCCACAGAAACCCTTGGTACTGACCATGTAATATATTTATGTGGGAAAGTTAACATCAAAACCATCACATTCCTCTAACTTCAAATGAGAAAAACAGGCAAAGAATTTAGAAGAAAATCAAAAGAACCTTCTTGTGAGAGGATTTTAAATTAAGCAATTCAAGGATGTGGGCAGATATCACGAAGCATTAGTCACAGAAGTTAAGTTGGAGACAGTTTCAGAAAGCCTTTGCTTATCACATTAATGTTTTTTCTCACCAGAAGCATTGCTTAAAACCAGCTAAGGAGGGTTTTCAAATGGTGTGTTTATAAATAGGCTCACTGGGACTGCCCTGGGAGGACTGGTCTGGTTGAGTCTCACGCTTCTATCTGTGTCGAGTAGCCCTTTTTTAACTTTTAAACCATTTTCAGATGGCACTTTTATGAGTCCCTGTACCTCGTTCCTTTGAATTACAGGAATATATAGTGTAGATTTGGCAGTCTCCAAAAGAATTTTTACTTTCTTTAGCTCACATTTCCAGAGGTGTCACATATTCCTTCCTCCCGTTTTGTTAAAAGCCACTGGCAATAAACAACAATGGCTGCAAAGATAATGTACTTCCAGATTCCAGGCAAGACACTTTTATAATCCAAATATATGATTTTCATTTTAAAAGATGCCCTTATAAAAAAACTAAAATAAAAAAAAAGCAGACTGGTCCTTGAAAACTATGTTTTCATAGTTGGTGATAAACATTTTCCTGAAGATGCTCAAAAAATCTGAAGTAACAAAGGAAATCTGATTGGGTTAGGACTTGTGGAATGTGAAGCCCAGCATAGAAATAAAATGCTCACTATTAGGCATTAATTTTTGTACCTCTTATTTTCACAGGTTAGTATTAGTTTGCATTTTTATCACTTCCATGCTGAAATTGGCAGATATTGTCAGGAGTATCTTATTTCATTAACACACTTATTAGTTTACAGGGAGACTCAACCATTATAACCCCTGTCTGCAACATATTCTCCAACATCATTACTTTACACAAAAAGCAGGAAAATAAACCCCCACAGAAGTAGCTGCTGCTGCACATCAGCCCCGTGATGAAGGTTAATGCATGCGTTCTAAACTATTTCATGCAGATTTTGATCCCTGGGGCCACACTGTCACATATGCTCACACTCTCTCTCCTTCTTGTTCAGACATCTCCCTCAGCTGTAATTTTGCTGTAATTCACTATGAAACTGCAATGATATGCAAAGGTCCTAACACCCACTTCATAAAGCTTTTCCCACATCTCTTGGGCACAAAGAAGGTCCTTTATGTCAAAGGGAATGAATGCACAGTGATGTCCTGAATACCCTGTCATCTTCAGCAATCCAAGTTTTGGTGCTCAGTTTCCCATCTACCAACTGAAATTAACAACTAATAACTTTATGCTATATGATTCTGCAGAGCAAAAGGAGACAGGTAGAGCCCTCAGCACATAGAGAAGAGTTAGGCTGAGTTGTGCAGTTTGCTCAATTACCAAATCACTCAGCAACAACTTATTTTGCTTTCTTCCTTCTGCATGGCTATTCAGAGTGGAAGCACATATACATGGAGCACTGCACTTCACACTGAATTGAGAGAGAAAAAAGAATCATACTAATGATTCAAAAATGAAAGACCTGTGATTTAAACACAAAATCCATATTTCTTTTATCACAGAAACTCATAATTCACTGGGACTACCTGCTTCTCTATGTGGAGAAAAACATAGTACACCACAAAAAAGGACAAACCACAGAGTCCTTTGGGAAAAGGTGATGACATTCCACAGGGGAGCTATACAAGCCATCCCAGCATCCTTAGCCCTAAGTGCTGTGGGGCACAGAAATAACTTCACAGAAAAATTCACCTGCCATATCCTCAATTAGACCTCAGAAGTGCAAAGCTCTGACCACTTGCAGCTTTGAAGCTGAAAGAGAAGGGAGACCATCTGAAATGCAACTTCTAAAACAAGAGAAGTCTCTACAGTCAGAAAAACTATTATTGTTACAGCTTTATGTGGTTTGAAATGCCGAAAAAAAGAAAATGGTACAACTCACAGTCTTTTTAGATTGATAACTGCTGCAAGGAGGGCATCTGTAGTTACCTTATTACCTTATTTTGGGTGTCTTCCTGTGAGTTCCTATGTTCAGTCCTTTTGGGAAACTTTTCCCTTTATGTAGGCTTTGTTCGGCAACCACAAAGCACTAAAGCCTTCAGCACTAAACTGAGGGTGGTTATTATGGGCATGCTGAAGGTGAGCAGGGATGTGTGACCATCACCCTGCTCCCTCCAGTGACTTCTTGAACCCATTAATCTTTTGCTTTTGATAAATCAAACCAATATATAAAAATAAAGTAGAAGATCAAGGAGAAATCAGACAGTAGACAGGTGGTCTTGAGTCTCAAGGATTTTTATGCATCTATCTCTCAATGTGGCCATTTCCAAGAGCTAATATTATCAGCATTTTACAAATATTAGCAGGGCATTTGATGCACATTTCATGGAGATCTTACAGTGTCTCAAACAGGTGATAAGGGGTTGCTATGGTTACGATATTCTCTTAAACTGAATACTTATAGGTTCACAAAATACATAATCTTACATGTTATTTAAAATTTCAGCTGCCCAACAGGCATTTGCTTCTGCACCCCTTTCGTTTTTTCATGAACTTTGCACTCCTATCTATCAAATATAGTGGATTTTGATACAGTTTAGAGAAAGGAGAGGTCACTAGCCATTTTCTTTCTTCAGAAAAGAGGACAAGTTAGGTAGCTCCTTATCCAGCCTATTTATAATTAAGTCCAAAAAATAACAGCTCCACTGTACTAGAATTACGAGAGCTTTTATTTCAGAAGATTTAATGAGTCATGGAAACACGTTTAAAAGTCTGGACTAAACAAAGATCTAAACATTAGCATGGCAATAGACCATATAGCTTTTAATGGTCTGAACTCTTCGTCTCACATTTGGACACAGGATTATCCCATCAACAACATTTCATCCAGTGTTTCTTTCAGATGGGTTACTTTTTTGCCTGTGAGTCTGAAGGTGATATTTAGGGAGTCTATTATCAGGTATGGAAATTGGGGGGAAAATGTGTCATCAAATCACGACCATTTATTAAGATATTACTCATGGGCAAATGCTTTCATGAACTCCCTACTTAGAAGGGCAGGTTAAATGGAGTTATTGTAAAGGCACCGAATTTCAAATTTTTATACTTGTTTGTACTCTTCATCATGGACGTTTTAACACACTAACTTATTTTAATTTGACTTGGTTTATCAGGATACACAGAATGTAAGTAAACATAAGGTTTCCTAATTTTTATTGTCATCTAAACACCAGTGTTTTGACTTTCTTTGGGTCACTGTGATCATTATGTACCTGCTACCTTATTCTGAAAGTTTCCATTGACATCTGATACAGTCGTAGGATGGAACCCTGCTATTATGAAACTAATTTATTTTAAAAATGGCCCAGTTTTTACTGAGGTAAATATGAGCAGGATTACAGCCATATGCAAGTGGTAACCTGACTGTGGTCAGGGAAAACAAAAAGAATCCTCCAATCTTGGCTGATAGCTTGGATATATTTGAACACCTGTTACTATAATAGTGTTTGTAATCGATTCACATTGGAGTAAGATTGAGCAAGAGCAAATGTGCTTGCAACTTCCAAATCTGCTTTTACAGCTTGTATCCAAAAAGATTCCTGGGAAATGAATTAATATTTTGCAGTCTGAAGCAGAAAATTTTTATGGCAGGTCTGGGCAACAGGGTAGAAATTCATAGAAGATAATATATTGAGCAGATCTAAGTACTAAATGGACACTTTCTTTATGTATTTTGAAGTGCAGAATGTTACATATTTCTAGAAGAAAAAATGGACATAACATGTTGTTCTTGCAAGGTGTTACCATGTTAACAACTGGAGAACCTTCTGTTAAAACTATTAATATGTGGCTTATCACTTCATAAAAGCTTGAAATCCCAGCGCAACAACAATAAGCACATGTGGTACATATGAGGCCAGTCTGCAAATACAATAATAAGCATTCAGCAAGAGGCATTTTTTAGCTGAGGCAAAATTGTCATGCTTGTTCTACAATCACCACTTTTGTTACCTACAGAATAAACTCATCCATACTCACCCTGTATTTGGACTTCTTTCTGAAGTACAGGAAAGGCTTTTGTTGCCTCCTTGCTCTTCAGCACACACCAAACCAGACTTGGGAACTTTGAAGGTGAGGATGAAGTCATCTTCCAGAAGGCTTAGCAATTTTAAGGAAATCTGTTCCCAAACCTGCAGCTGACCCTCTGTTTACCCAGACAGACCTCATCTATCACAATGATTCTATCACAGGTGTCAGTATTTTGGTGGTTGTGGCACTTAAACGATAAGTGCTGGAATAAGCATGAAAAAGTAGATGAGGTGATACATTAAGAGACCAAGAGATGGGAAGAGGAAGAACTACAAACATTCCTCGTAAATCATAGAATCATTTAAGTTGGAAAATACCTTAAAGATCGAGTCCAGCTATTAGCACACCAAGTCCACCACTAAGCCATGTGCCTGTGCAGAGTAGGCACCTAGGCGCACTTTTAAATACCTGCAGGGATGGTGACTCCACCACTTCCCTGTCCCCACGCTTGAGAACCCGCAGATGTGTGTTGGAATGGCTCACCGAGCTGATGAACACGGTACTCGAGCGCGCACACACGGTGAGAAGCAGGAGGAGCCCGGGGCGCGGCGGGGCCGCCGCTCCCTCTCTGCCGCTCCCTCTCCGCCGCTCCAGCGGCTCGTAAAGGAGCAGCAGCCCCTCTGCGAGGCACCTGTGACACCAGCTTCTTGGAGAAACTGCACAGACTTTCTGCTTGCAGGGAAAATATGGACAGGTTTTGGTTACTTCTCAGCTTAAGCTCCAGATCCAAATATTTTTAAAAAGAATTTTAAGAACTCTGTACAGCAGGCGGTTCTTGCATCCATAACACTCTAAGATCCACTTCTTCCTAAGATGACATCAACTCCACTTCCAAAGCTTTCTGATGCTTAAAGCTGATTTCTCCAAACAAAGAGAAGACAGCAATTGCTCTTCACCTAGCTTTAATGGCTGTGGAGGAAGCACACTATTGCTGCATTCCAGGAGTTGCTATGTCACACTTCATGCTCCAACATTACTATCACCGTGGAGTCTCTGTGTTGTAATTCCTCTGTACTTAGAGTCTTAAAAGGCCACAAGTTTGCATACTTGAAATTTGTGATACATTTTCTTCCCAGCATATGCCTACCCCCTTGGGACACAAGAGTTTTTGTTAAGGACCAGCTTCCTGCTTGTGAAAATAAAATTAAACCACTGAACTCTGACCATTAATGCAGAGTGCGTTCCACTCTAGCCTATAGCAACAGAATGTCCTAACAGTCAGCATAAGGGGAGGATAAAAACACCAGCAAGTAAACCTTGGGATAATTCAAACTATTCATTTGAAATATATGGATATCAATCCATCTTGCTCATTTGCTTATTCCATCTGTCTTTCCTAATTTAATACTTACTTTTTTTTTTTTTTCCTTCAAAAGAGGTAAGTAGCAAACATAAACACTGAATTTTTGTATCAGACAGAAAAACAAGTTTTGAATGTCATGTCCAGACAGGTGAGAAATGTGTTCAACACCGGGGCAGCTACCATATATAATGACTCTGTGGAAACAATATTATTCCTCTAATTATTACATCCTCCAAGATCCATGTTAAAACCAGGTCTCCTCATAATAAAATGAACTTTTATCCCTATCTGCACCCACAGATTTCTGTTGCATATTTCTTCCTAGATGTAGAAATGGCAAATATTATGAAATATTGGCATATATTCCCCTATTTCCACTTTTATGAATAATCAGTTTCATACTATTTGTAGGTGTGAACATGTTGAGTCCTTACCACTGTGCTTGGAAAACACACAAACCTAAAAGTATATATCCAAGTTTGACTTTCTCTTAGAGAAAGGTTTATTGATCTTATCAACCTCTCCCACCTCCCATACAAAAACCAATACAGCTTAACTTTCAGATGAAACTTCCTCTCCAAGCTCATTCGTTCACAGTATTTCCTCTTAAGAATTCCTCTATATTAATTCCGTTAATTCTTCCTCCTACTCATACTTCCTTTATTTTAGGGGTAGTGAATTAAACTGCATTTGCCACAATAATTCAGCAGAACTTTGGGCAAGAGAGTGGGACAAGAGCATCCTGCCACCCCTGAGTGTGTCCAAGAGCAATGGTGCTGACAAATAATTAGCTGATATCATATTGTCCTTATTTTCAGCCTCGTGAAAAAGACCTCTCAAATGAGAACAAATTTTATTCAACTGAAGTTTTAATATTTCTCTGTATCTCATCAGCCCTGGCATTAATATAATATTGTGGTAATTTAACCTATGAGTGTGGGAATTGCTTGGGGATGTGCTTATTTTTCCAACAAAAGTTCAGGCATGCTATTATTAGCAATCTCTGGTATGTCATCAAGGTCAAAGGCCAAATACTTTCTTGAAATGTGTAGGAATCAAGTGTGTTCTGACCGAGGAGTCTGTTCTGACTCTGCCATTCACATGCACACACAGCAGCATGCTGCAAAAAGACTCCATCTTGCCAGAAAGCTCCTGAACACTCCCAGTGCATCTGTTCTGGTAGAGTTCAGGTTCTCAACAGGACAAATACTGACTTCAGAGAGCAAGCTAACCTTGTCAGCCAGTATTGCACATACACTGGACCTGGGAGCCTGAACTTAACCTATTTTAGAGACCTCTTTCCACCACATACAGCTCTTTGCAGACACGTGTACATGCCAGTTTAGTACCTCAATAATACTCAATCACCTGCCTTAGCTTGTCACCAAGAACTCACAAATAAGACACAGAGGAAGTATAGCCATGAAATTCTTCAAGCAATTGTATCATCAGGTAGATCAAGAAGAGGGTGTTCCTGACTGCTCCCAAGACTGTTTCTGACTGCAGCACAGATCTACCACACCACTCTGAGTGTTGGCTCCTAACAGCTCTGTGCTTACTCACAGACTTTTGGATTAAGCTTTCCTTGTCACATTTTATGAAGAGAAAGAGGGTGACCAATGTGAAATCAAACCTGAGAGAAGTAGCCATTCTTTTATTTAAAACTGGCAATATATTTTTCAACCAAAAACTTTCTTGTCTTTGTCAGTGTCATTTATAGAAAACATGAATGGTAGTTGCAAGTCCAAGCCTTTTCTTTCCCAAGAAAAGGGTTAAGTAATATAATTATTTCATTAGAAGCAGTAGCCATCTGTTATGCTTTATAAAAAGACTGGCAAACAATGTTAAAAACATCCATTACATGCAATAGAGAAGAGAAAAATATGTTTATTTAGCAAATGCTAATGTTTCTGAAAGATATTTGATTAGAGTCTGGAACTTATCATCATTTGCTAGCGCTCAGGCTAGAAGCCTAACATCATCAACACATACTGTCAACAAGCATTAGCAAACAGTTTCATCTCCATGTGAAAAAAACTGATTATGCTCTTCCAGCTACATCACTAGGTGTATCATCCTCCACAAAACATGATATATGCTTTTTTTATGTCCTCTTCCAAGAAAAATCTCTCAAATCTTTTAGTATTTTTTTTTCCTGTGTAATATAAAGACTTAAAAAAAAATCTATAGAAACAAAAAGACAGAAGGGCTTTCTAGCAGAAACAAGACTTTAAACCCTCACAGGAAAATTTCATACAAGAAAAAAGGGTAATGTGATTATGAATCAGAATAAAACTGTAATGGTTCATTAATAAAAAAAGGCCATGTCAAAAATCATGTAGTTCAAGTGCAAAACTGAAAGTAAACCATAATTTCTATTTTGTTTGCTTCTCAACAGATATACAAATACTTAAAAATCCCAAAAACCACAGGATAGTCGAGTTTGCCTGCTGCTGCTGTGGCTGCCAGATATCATCATGGATAGTCTAATGGGAGAAGAGAGAATGATGTTAAATTGTAAACCAAGTTTTTTGGTGAACTTTGATTTGAAGGAAATAACTTCTTTCTTCAGCCCTCCCATAAGAAAAGCCATATTTCAGTACTGTTTTCTTTGCACTGACCCTCTGTGTATCCCAAATGGTTTTCTTCTTGTTTTGGTGCTGTTTTGCTACAAATAACTTAAAGAAACAAGTGGCTTTTGTGCTGGGAAAAGGAGAAATGTAGACACACCTTTGTTAAAATGTGTATACATATATAAACAAAAAGCTCCATTTGAATCAAAGAGTAATATCCACTGGCTGGTTCATGCATAATGCAGTATTTCCCCAAAATCAGAAACTTGTGGGAGAAGCAAAGCAGAGGGATAGCAGGCATATACATAATGGGGAAAACTTTGCAACATGTTTCATTCTATACTCACACAAGCGAAAAATTAAAATTTTATTCTGCATATAGAAGGAAAAACAGTTGAAGCCAAGCTCTTACATTTGACTTAATTTGAAATCAAGGGGATTTAAAAATTTTTAGGACAAAATTCTCCCAGTAGCAATCTACCTGCTCATGGGTTGGTTTATAACACCTCCAGGACCTTATCACGCCATGCCATGAGGTGATCTTGTCCTGCGTATGTCCTGACTGTGAGAGATCCTTGCTGAAGAATGATACTCATCAGGCCAGGAACTGCAGAACCCTACACACATGGCTGAGAAGATTTAAGTTTTAGGATCACTCTCTTTGGAGTACATTACTGCTTTCTGATGGATTCTGAGTTTCCTGCTATTCAGTGCACATTTGTGACTTACACCTTCCTGTCTTGAAACACATTAAAGTGGCTGCAAGGTTTTATTTCCTCCCAGACTTAGCAATTAGACATAGCAGGCTTTAATATTTGTATCCATTTCAAGGGAATGAGGATACACTGGAGGCCATGGGGTGGGACTTGTGCTTTGTAATGAAAAGAGCACATGGAAATGCTTTTATCCCATTAGCACAGGCACAGCTGCAGCTGTTGGAGAAGAGTGAGCAGGCTGAGCTGTGCTCATGGCTGGGTCCAAATGGGACAAGGGTCCTGCTCTCTTTTCAAGGAAGATCACCGAGGAAGAACAAGCTGTTCACTGTATTGTCTCTCCATCTCTGTTCTCGAATTTTCCAGGAACTTAATGCCAAGCAATCACTCGTAACCAATTTTGGCCCCATCTGTGCCCATGAGTCATTAACTTTTACGCAGTATCTCACATCTTGTTGCCATTTTACATGCTACAACCATCAAATTAACCCCACACAATACTTCAGTGAGCAGCTGTAACAATATGGAAATCTAGAGCACAAACAACAGTCCCCAACACACAGAGCATAGGAGCAGTACCATCTCCTGTCACTGGGACTATATATATCCTTGATCATCTTCTCAGAGAGCATTCAAAGACTACTCTAAGTGAGATGTTACTCTATGGGATAATGAGGCGTTCCTTACAGTGCTGTCACAAGGCTTAGGCTATTTGATCTTTTCTGTGAAGCCTCAGCTTCAGATACCAAGTCATTATGTGAGAACCCAAGATTTATTTTCTTTTTTAAAAGGGATTTAGCCTTTGGACTGTTACAGAGAGAGAGCTGACAGTTTGACCTAAATATAACCCCTACAATTTGAAAGCCAGAGGCTAGAAAAAAGGAATGCAGAATTGTCTTTAACATGTTATGATTTTTAACCTAAAATATTATGATTGTGAAAGAGGTGGAGTCTGGCAGGAAGTTAATGCTTTTTAAAAGCTAGCTCTGCTCTACAGGTAAGAAAAGACCCCATTTTGTGCTCATGCCAGCCTAGACAGAGAGCTCCTGGAAGGGATAATGTCTTGTGATAGCCAGGAGGGCTGCTGCAAGCTCCCTTCCTATGCAGAGGAGGTTGTCAAAGCATCCTAATTTTAAGGTTAAATATCTAGAGCTTTAAACAGCCTGCTAACTCCATGGCATTCATCAGTTTTAGCTCAGGCTTTGCAGTCTCTTTAAGTGGAAGGGACTACAGAAATCTTTGTTTCTGAAGAAAACCCACAAACTATCCCGTTTCCCATGCCTATTTGGTGCTGGGAAGCGCAGATACCAAAAAGACACTGACCACGCTGATCCTGAATGCACTGACTTTCAGAAAAAGCAGTTAGTTCTACAGTCAACATTAATGGCATTTTAAGAGATTCATTGCCTGCCCTGCTGACTCACCCTGTAGCACATCACTGACAAACTCTACTGTGCAACCATACGTTCGCATACATTTCTGGGGGTTCCATTTTCCCTTTTTTATGACAGTATTGCACAGAGCACATGAACCACAGCAGCCAGCTCTGGGCACATAAGGGAAGCAGCCAGATGGTGGGGGTAGGAGAGCAGCTTTGGCCTTGCTGCCTGGTTTGCCAGGAGGTGATGGGTGCCAGTGGGTGCCCACAGGAGCAAAGAAGGGCAGCTATGTCCAGGGAAAGCTGTTCCTTCCCAGCTGGGTCCTACACCTCAGCCCTTCATGCCACTTCACTCACAGCTGGAGCAGACAAGTCCCTTGTCCCAGCAGTCTTGCCTTGACCTCCTTTCCAGCTTTTCTTTTCCTCCCAGTGCTTCCCATTGGACCAGCACCCTGACCCCACTCCACTCAGTCCTTCATGAGACAGCTTTTGCCTGTGACTCCTGGTGTGACCAGAAATGTAAGAAAATTGTGCCCTTAACTCTACCTAAAGCACTACAGTTCAGAAACCTCTCGGCTTCTTATCATACTGCTTCATTTTATTTTTATTTCAGCTTCCACGGCAACACTGAAGTGCAAAATTACAGATTAATAGGGAGTCTTGGGGGTGTTAATGAGGCAAAATCAGCCTCAGTCACTACATAGTTAAAACCCTCCATCCTGTGGTAGTTGTGCTGGTAGCCCTCACCCCCCTCTAAAAAGGGTAACAAGCAGGAAGGATATGTTAACAGAGTTATAAAGAGATATATAAAATGAAAGCAAGCAAGAAAACAGTTCAAGTAATCAAAGTAGAGCTGTTAAATAATCAGATATAAAAGTTGTAAAAGTTGTGTGTGCATGTCTGCTTGTAGGTATGTAATCTTATTATTATGATAATTACTTAAGAATACCTCCCATTATTCTATGTACTGTAAGGCAGAGAATAAACAGCTAGAAAACCCTTCATTGCATCTAAGCTATTCCACCCAGACTACAAAAGCTTCCTGGCACTGCCCCAAATCAAATCCTATCACTTCAAATGTGGTAGCAGATGGATACACGTGTTGTTGCTTATTTTTATAGTGAAAATACTGAGTAGATAGTTCTAGAAGCCTTCTATTAAATGTTGTAACAAATTAAACAATTAAGTAAATATAATCAGATAAATCCAACCTTGATGTCAGTAATATGAAGAGAGATTTGTAAACAATGAGAACTATGTAGTCACTGCAAGAAAGCTTACTCACAAGTTGATTTAGAGGGGAAATTACAGGCATATGCCACTATCATATTGCATAAACAGATCATGAGAACCTACAAATCCTAAAAACTGTTCAATTGGCAAAGTTAGGAATTTCAGGCTAAATACGTTATCTCCAGACAATGGCTGACCCTTTAGCCATAAAAACTTAACATTATTTGGGCTCAAGAGGCTTATCAACTTTTGCATCCTTTCAGCTACTTCAAATCTCACCATAAACTTTGCAGAGGAATCTGTTTGCTCAGCATTTCCCCTGTAATTGGGTTCTTATGGCAGATCTTCATTGCTCTGTGGGGCTTGATGCACATATCTTGCTGTTCAAGTTATTGGGGACTTGAATTAGGATAGAACAGTGAAGTTTTATTCAGGTCATGGTAAGAAGCAACATAGGAGGAGTCCAATATATTGGAAGCACTCACACGACAGTGCTAAGCTCAAGCTTAATATTTGCTCTGAATTCAAGCTCCTCACAAGATTTGCCAGCTCAGGTCAGGCACACACTCCCAAGTTCTGAGTGCACAGAGACAGTCAACTCAGATGTCTCTGCTCAGGCAGCACAGGTGCCTAAAGAAGGTACTAGAAAATGCCCACCTTGTGTAGCTGCTTGGGAGGGTTTTCTCTCCAAATGACTGCACATATCTTACTACATAGCTCTGTCTATGATGTCAGCTCACCTAGACTGAAGCGTTTCACACTATAAGGCTAAAGCTGAGAAGATATTTTGTTTTTAAAACCAACATCCAGGTTTTGCTGAATGATCAGAAGATGAGGCCTGAGGGAAAAGAAGGAGTGAACAGTGTTAAGACAGTGGATCAAAAACTCTTAAAATTTTGGTGTCGTCTTTTATTCAAGTAAGAGACAGGGAGAAAGAGGAAGCAGAAAAAAATATAACATCAGTATTTCTGCCCACTACAGCTTTTTTTTAGTAAATCAAGCTCTGCTCATTGAAATGCTTTGAGATCTCCTGCTAAGCACCTAATACCCTCTCATCCTTCCTTCATGCTCCCTGTGCTAACAGCATCTCATTTATGTCCTTGCAAGTGTTTTGAGCCATAACAAGTGTGAAAGGTGCTATACAAAACACTGTTCCTTTCTCTCATATCCTAGTTAACTTTCAAAACAAAAATAGTGCACTTGGCTGCACACATGCAGCTTTGGCTGTAGCCATTGGGAGTTTTCTGCCTGTAACTGCAGAGATAACATGGACCTTTCTGCTTTCAAACTGCTCAGATGCTGGGGGTGAGGAGGATGGGGGTGGGGTCCTTTCCCCTTGGAGTAATCTTTTTAAAATTCCTGCATCATACTGCATACATTTGAAACCCCTAAATGTTCATATCCGCAGCAGTCCTGTGGATCACCTGCATGGAAAAAAAATTTCCCTGAACGAAAAGGTCTTAAAATATTTTATTGCAGGAATATACTTTTCAGGCCTTAAAACAGATTAAATATATGAGAATTCCTAGAAGTCTATATTGTCCCCCTCAGGGATGCCAGACTTTATTTACAAAGCTTATATATTGCTATAGCAAGGGGTTTTCATGGATGAAAACTACTCAGGGCATTATGATGGAAAGGTGGATGGCAGTGAATGGGATAAAAAGCACAGACAAGCTCCACCTGGCTGAATGGCATTAAGATTCCCCACAGGAGTCATATAAGGATGCAAGGTTTTTCTCTCCTGTTTGCTCTAACAATGACATACATACATAAATGAAATCACTCACAGCACTCAATAATTTATTTACTTCATCCTGGCCATGAATGTGCTAGAATAATAATAATATGGGTGATAGTACCGTCACTACTAGTGATTCCACACTATTGTAGCTTTGCAACAAGGTAGTTTAATCTTTGTTTCTTTCAAAAGATTGAAAGCAATGGACACATATATATAGCCCTGCTTTAGAATCATATTTTCTGTTGCTTGCTTTTCCCAGTATTAAAAAGGGTCAACAAATACCTTTTGTTAACAGCTACTCTCTCATGGGCAGAAGTAAATCTAGCAGAACAAGGATTCCTAATTCTAAAGATGCTAATGGCAAATACTCACATGCGTGTAAATAATTAATTGCTTTCTTGTTAACAAGTCCAGGTTTTTCATTCTTTGTTAGTGACCCCAAGGGTTGTTTTTCCTATGAGAAATAGAAACATTTAGGATTGTATCTTCCTAGTCCATGACTAATTTATAGGCTCTTGTGGCGTCAGGTGCAAAGATTCAACATTCAATTTGTCACCCCAGGCAATTCCCACTTTAAAAGATGGTGCAGGTATTCTGCAGAAATAAATGAAGGAAAACATTAATAGTGCAAAACCAACAGTAGTATCCCCTATGGAGGTCATATCTTTCAAATTCATAGAGACACATCAAGATATTGAATGTCTTTTGTACTGGTCTGGAAAGACCATAAAGCCTTCTAATGATCTCCCACATAAAAAAATTGAGAGAATTAACACCACATTTTTCATGCTGAACAGTATCAGCTACAGCTGGCTGGGTTTTTTTGGGCTGCTTTTGCCTGGCATTTTATTTTGGTTTTGGTGGGGTTTTTTGTGGGATTTTTTTTTTTTTTTGGTCTCTTCGTGCTTCTGTTTGTTTTTTGTTTGTGTTTTTTTAAACTCTTAATTTTTTCAATTTTATCTAGCATTTCCAAGTCTACAGCTCTATACAAAGATGGCAACATAGAAATGGCAAAACAAAGAAGAAAGAGTCAAACATCTAACAAAATGAATGTTTTTTTTCCAATTTTTTCCTTTTTCCAGCTAGATCACCAATCACATAAATATTTACTTTCTGTGTATATGCAGCTCAATGGCTGCATTGTTAATGACTACAATTTACTCAAACAAATTTGTCTTGTTAATAAGTCCCCACCTGCTCCCCCAGTATGTCTCCCTGGGACTGATACTGGGAAACCTCTTCTCATGAGGGAGAGAGGAGCATATGTGAAAGATGTCCTGACCTCTGATCATGAACACTAGAGACCTGCTTGGCTCAGAGGTTCCAGAATCAGATCAAAACACTGAACCTCTTTGTTTCCCTTTCTGTAAAATGGGAGCACTTTGTACAGATTTCCTTATACTGAAAAATACTGTGCAAATTCAAGTTAATTACAGAGTAACTACTCGAATACTTCCAGGAGGATGATTCATTATGGGGATTTAACAACATGATGAATTCTGTGTATGAGATATAACATTTTTATCCCTTTTCCTCTTTGAAATTCATTGTAAGCACTTACATGGAAAAAACCATAATGCTGTAGAAAATAGTTGTTCACTCTTAGGACTTGCAAACTCAGTATCTTAAGAAAATGCTGCTCAGATGGCTTCACGACATTTTAATGTTTTGCTTTGCTTCACTTTGCTTCTTGATTGCATTCACTTGAATTTGGTATTTAAAAACTCAAGAATCCCTTAGAAAATAATGTTCTAAGACTGTTGAAAATAGGTGCTACAATTTCCCAGAGAAAAACAGTTACACATTAATATAGACTTTTTACTTTTAACTATTAATTTTAAAGAGTGATTAAGTATTTTAGATGTGTCTCCTGTTTAAAAATGTTTGCAGTCTATTTGTGTAGGGTTGGTATTTTATGTTCTTTAAATGTCAAGATAGTTCTGCAGACTTTAACATTATAATGACACCAAATTTAAGTCATTAAAGGAGAGATTTATCTCACATTTTAAACATTGAAGTTAGGGGTTAAATCTAAGTACGTGATCTTCTGCTATAATGCAGCAAGACACAAACCTCCAGAAGGCACGAATGAAAAGACTTATCCTTTAGAATTAACAATGAAACAATCTGTCATTTGATTCATGGAGGTTAGCAAAGATAAATCCCTATTTTTTAATTAGCTACCCAAGATGGATATCAGAAGGAAAAGTAACAAGGAATAATATAAAACATATTAGTAATATGAATCTAACAAAAGATGAAACAGAGACCAAGCACAGCTTCCTCTGTTGATGTTCAAGAGGAGGTAAGGCTGAAGTTATAACCATCTGTTAGAAAAGTTCCCTTCTGGATTTAGAGGGAACAGTTTTCAGTGCTGTTGTCCATAGTTAAAAAATATCCAAACTCCAGATACAAAAATCATCTCAAGAATCAGTGTCTAAAGGTCTCTTAAGATGCTTTCTCTTGTATTTTTTAGTCATTAAAAACTGAAATGTTTAGCTTTAGTCATGTTACTCATCCAAACAGCCATTTTCAGTCATCACACATCTGTAGACCACAATAACCTCAGTGGGAGCTCTATCAACATGTGTTTAGGCTTAAAAAAAATGGTACCCATCAATTTCTTTGTACTTAGGTCAAGAAATGTTGGTAGCATCCACATTAATGCAATTTGGCAACTGCAGATAGCTGCTGAATTTTTTGAGTGCCTGGTTCCACAAAGATTAAAATTGCTCTTATTTAGCCTAAGATATTTTAAGTTCTATATGTCAAGGCAATTTCTATCACTCCATATTTCAAGGCATGAAATTTTTATTTTATGATGGTAAACCTTAGGGCTTTAATAGCCTTATAGATTTGCTTTTCACAAAAGGATTCAATACAAATTCTCACCATTCATCTGAAATTTCAGTATATTTAGGAATGCAATTAAAATATTTTTATAATTATGTACTGAGTTCTTCTTTTGTTTAGTGACCTGAGTTGAAGGGAGTAGGATGGTTTGTACTACAAAGAAGAGCATGAAGTGAATATTTAATACCAAGAAAATAATCCTCTAAATAAGAATCCAGACTGTCACTAAAACCTACAGGAGTGAATTGCATATAATGCAGCCTTTGAGAGGATATAAGAAATAACAAGACATTGGCAGGCAGATAGACCAAAGAAGCTTCCTGGATCTTTTCCACTATTAAATTCTCTCCATTTTGGCAAGAAATATCTGTAATTTGTAAGTGGTTTTAGTCTCAGGGAAACTTCCCATGTTTCTGCAGTGAAAGAAGACTTTCTACATGGGAGGCTGTGATATCAGTGCCTTGGGGTGGAAGGCCAGGATAGAATTGGACACTCATGCAGTGACTGGTAGTGGTTTCAAAGATAGTTCTTATCTCTCCTTCTCAGAAACCATGCAGAAAATCATAATGTTGTGCCTGACAACAGCAGAAAATACAAGGTCATAAATTGCTCCCTGTTTTGCTCAGATGCCAATTCCACACAACACAACAGATGTTTTTCTCTCTGTCACCACCAATGGCTCTTACACCAGCTATCATGAAAGCAAGGACAGAAATTACACAGTGTACGTGTTACTTGCACTTTCATTCTGCATAGGTGTGATAGTGGGAACATATATTAAGGGAAATAATTTTCTGGTTTCATTCAATAAAATAAACATTTTTCCTACTAAAATAAAACATTTCATAACAAAATTTTCCTTTTCAAAATAAAAACAAATATACATCTAACGTTTCTATCTACATACTATTGTGTATATTTTGCAGCAGTGAAAGATGTACAGCAAGGAAACAAATGGGAAAAAATTCTAAATGTTCCCTTGTCCCACTGGGAGTTAGTCCTCAGACAGGCTAGCTTTTGAAAACAATATTTGATAGTATTCAAGGAATTTTAAAACATATCTGTATGGAGAAAGTGATTTTCACTTGTAAAATAAATTAGCTGCAGGCTAGCAAGCCTTTAAACAAAATAAGGGGAGAGACATTGTTACCAGAGATGAAGTCCTGCCCAGCAGGTTACTCAACTACAAAGGCATACTTAACTTGTGCTTATCCCGATTCCACGTGGGCTCCTGTGGAGAGATTCCTGGGGCTGCATACATGTGGAACTAATCAGTCAGATAAAAACATCCACAGTTCTTAAAAAACATCTTCTGTGCTCAATGTGATTTTGGCACAAATGTGTTATTTAATATCATACCTGATCCAGGTTACAAATTGGCTGGGATCTGCCCTCTAATGAAGATGCTTTGCTACCTCAGGTGTTCTACACATGGCCAAACAGTTTTTAACTAACTCCTCTCATTAGAGCAATTATTAAGGTCTTAGCTTTAACAATGCTATGGAAAACAGCTATTCAGGAACCTGTACTTGCTCGGCAAAAAATCTCAGGTGTTGGAAGACAGGCACCAATACCTCATGATGTGCTTCTGGCTAATTGATGGAGCCTGTGTTAATCAAGGTCCATCAAACTATGCTTCATTAATATGTAAATTGGTAAACCCTTCCACAGTTGCCCTACCATCTGAATTCTAGCTATGGGCCCCAAAATAGACAGTAACTGCATTTGTAATTAATGTTTTCAGTTGGGGAAATCATTTTCTGAAAACAAAGGAATTGTGAGATAGAATGCAAATGTATATTGTTTCAAAATACACATGGATACATTAGACAAACATTATAGATATGCATGACAATGCGAAAGTTTAAAGATGTGTTAGCAAAAGGACTTCATGTGAGTGATACATAAAAAAAGGAAAGCATTTCTCTTCTTAGATTAATTTCTCAGAGGTGATGGTCCTGTGCAGATGACAAAGTACATCTAGAAGTCAGTTCCAAACATTTAAGAGAGAAGTTATGCCAAATTAGATTAATAGAATATTATGATAGATATCTTGTAAAGAACAGTTGGTTCAATCTCTTTTAGTCTGAACATATATTAACAGAACTTAGAATAACCTTAGGAAAGTGTAATATTCAGTTGACCTAAGATATAATGAGTATGCCTGATGTTTTCTATCAACTAGCCCTAAATGTTACCAGCTCAGCATCTTACCAAGGCCACAGGAATTAGTCCAAGGAGACTGCCTCCCCTTGGCTAGGGGTTTATACAGAATTTAAATAATTGAGATAAGGTCTATATAAGTCTCAATTGTTTACAAAGCCAATGAGAGTCTTAATTTAGGCATTAAAGTAGGTGCCTTCAGAAGATAGGATAAATACGGTTTCCTCCTTCCTTCCTGTTTTCCTTTTTCCTCCTACTACCATAATGAACAGGAACATTTTAATGTTAGTCCATAAATAACTCATTCGCTTCAGTAGTAGTGACGTAATAAAAACATGTAATAAAAATCAGCAGTCATTCAAACTGTGGGTAGCTGCCTGTAGACAGGCTAACTGGGAGAGCTGGCACTACAGTCAGTGATGATCGAGTCCACATTAGCAGTGGAATGAGCAGAGCTGCTGGGATGGTCCCCCTGTTTTGGGGTCAATATATAGGAGCCTCATTTCAGGGGCCCTGGCAGAGCTACTTCTCCAGAAAGGCAAGGTATCACAATGTCCTGTGTCACCCCAGTGCCACATGGGTGTCTGAGGTACTTTGATGCATCTCCAGTGGCACTAGTTCCCCCTGTGGGCAAGAAAATTTTACTCCAGGTGTCAGCTTTCACTTGAGCTGAGTCACACGTACAGATTACACGCAGTTGCCCAATTTTCAGAATCTTATTCTGGAACTGAATGCCAACCAGGTTATACCGCACCTTCTCCCAGCTTTCACTCTTATTGTTCTATCAGCATCTATTGATATTTCAAAACACTTTCTGGGCAATTTATTGACTTAGAGAACAAAAGGTGTGCAATACAGAAATAGTCATAAAATGGAGTAACATCCATTTCAAAGTCTAGTACTTAAGAGAGGTACAAAGGCAGTCAAAATTCATTGTTCCTTCATTTGCCTTCTGAAATGCTCTGAAAGGCCTTGAAGTCCCAAAGTCTTATTTCTTACACCAGTTCTACACTGGGTTTGCATTGGGTAAGAAAGACCAACACAGAAAAAAATTCCTGCATTCTTGCAATGTAGATGAGTTTTGACTGACAGGTTGACCCTTAGCTTCCTTTATTTAGCACTGAACTATGATACTCTTATTCATAGATGTAAAAATAATCAATTTCTCTACTCTGCATGCAATCCAGAAAACTTCAAAAGTTTCTTAAAAATCTCCTTAGATGTCAGCTAATCATGTACTGGGCTTGGACAGACTCAGGTATTTTTGGAAGCTTATAGTTCTTTCCCCTTAGGAAATCACTGGTGGTCTTTCCCAAAGTGTCAGCCAAAAGATCATTAAAATTTCAGTCAGTTTTAATTGGATAAGACCACACAACTCTATCATTTCACACTACATCAGCTATGACAGCATCTGGCCCAGTCTGCCACACCCTGTGGGCTGAATTTTAACTTTGAATGGACCAAAAGTCAATCTCTTAAAACCTGGAAGTTTATAATGGAAAATGAATACTACTTTTGAATAAAGAACTGAGATTTCAAAAATGAAGATTACTTACATCCAAACAGGAGGTACAACATGCTTGTAAATGTTGTCAAATGTTTTCAAAGATGAGGGGATATGGCCATATATTATTGAAGCACACCCCAGTAAGAGAGTGGGATGTATGTGAACTCTTCAAACCTTGGCCATGTATCATTGCAATCTCCCACAGATCCCCCATTCAAGCCATTCTGCAGGTGATCTCCTACTCATCAGTTCAACATCTGCCTGTTTACAATGGCTTTAAAAACAAAAAAATCCCAGGATATGGAACACATTGTGACTGTAAGATGCTGGAGGATGTGCATAACAGAATGATGCAGATTTCCATCACAAAGTTTTGAAAGTTACAGAGACATATCTAGAAACTATAAGTATCATTGAAATATATATGACAAAAATACTCCATCTGTTCTATATTCCATTACTTCATGAGTAAAAAAAATATTGAAATGGTATCTGACTACTTTCACAGCATTTTAAAAAAAATGATAAATGATGATTTTGAAGTAGCATTCAAAATCTTTTTTTTTTTGTCAGATAGTCAAGTGGGATCTGTGCTTACTACTTCTTATCCTTTCCCACCAGACTGGACCTCCTGCTGCTTACTGTTTGCAACATGGCAGCTTCCCAGGGGAGCCCAGGTGTGTTTTCCTCCTGTTAAGGATAGGACAAGTAGAATTCTTCTGAAGTATGACTTGGTGACATTCACTTTAGGCAGTAATGCCTAAGAAGATGGGCAGCCTTCAGCTCTAAGTGTAAGCTTTGTGAATCCTCTGTGTAACAACAAACATAGGAAGTGTTCGGTTAACATGGAAGATGTTTGATGTTTGCATGAGTCTTTTCAGATCTGTTCAAACAACAGATCTTACAGTGGTACAAGTAAGAGCACAAGTAAAAGAATACTAACAAAACCAGCTGGGAAAAAAATCTGCAGCGTGCCAAGTACTTTATATAAATTTTCATTTATATTTATACACACATATATAAGTATATATGTAAATAATATAGAAAACACAACCTTTTTTCTTGTTGGGGTTTGTTGGGGTTTTTTTTGCTCTATACAAAACCAATTTTGTTTATGTGACATTTGGACCAAGAAATGTGAAAAAAACTCACCAAAAAATCACCAAACTCCAGCACAGCACCAGTGTGGCAGCTCCACCTTCACAATTTCTTTTACAGAAGTGTTTATGTGTTTTGAGAAGCAACATTACTGTTTTGATCTGCATAAACCTTTCAGTTGTGACAAACAGCAGATAGCTAATGACTGCTGGAACACGTTTAGATTGCTCTAATTTTATGAGTGAATGTTATGTTTGATTATGTGTTTCCCCCTACCTTTGGAATTTTGTTTAACTTAGTAAAAGACATTTACAGCCAAGATTTATGTCTTTATGCATAAAGGTGATGTTGGTGGTGATCAAGGCCCTTTTTCCAACAATAATAGCCATATAAAAGTCCATATATCTCTGCTTTTTAAAAATTAACGGGAAAGCCAATTCTCTGTTTCAGACAGGTAATTTCAGGACCCTACGGCAAAACAATTTTAGTATAGTTCCTTTAGCTTCCAGAGGTATAAAATTAGTTGTGAGTCCTGTTAAGTTAAACGTCTGTTTTTCCTCCAAAATAGAATTTGGAAATTTAGAATTCATGAAAACTAGGAAAGAAGTAGCAGCAAATACATCTCTTTTATCTCTGTAAACTAAAGGATGCTGTTGAACAGCTCAGAAACACTGAACCAGAGTAATTTCTCTTTTAGAGAACTGAGGATCCTTAACAAATGTATCAATTACCAGAGAACCCATCCTGCTTCTTGTTTGCTTGCAGGGAAACCAAGGATTTGAGAGAAACACTGCACCCTGGAGATACTGTTACCTTTGCCTACATACAACACGGAGGAACCTAACCAGAAATATCACTTTATTGTCATTTACTATCACTAAGAGCAGGTACAAGTACATGATAAAGACCACCCTAAATTAACTTCTATTTTTAAGGTAAGCAGTACCTCATAGTTGTGGTATTTCAAGAGTCATGGCCGTATCTAGCGGTGCCAAAGAGATTAAGTTCCCCTTTCTTCAAAATCTGTTAATCAGCTGAAGAGAGGGAACATTTTAATTATAACTCCTAAAACAATACTGTCACATTCATATATTAATACTGCATTCTTAAACTAAATCATTGAATTTTTCTATCCTTGGGCCCCTCTAGCAGATCTCATTAGTGGTTGTTTTTGTGGAGATTTTTGTTTTTAAGCCAAAAGAGAACCATAGTAACTGTGCATTTCCCAAACCATTTCATTCATGAATGGGAAATGAGTCTCCAGATCTTTACTCACATGAGTAACCACATTGATATCTTTGGGCCTTCCATTATTAACAGCTAGAACTGTGAGTATAAATATGCAGGATTTGGATGTGACACTTCATTACTTCATAGGAGTAAAATCTGTGGCTGAAACCAATAGCTAAGCATGTGAGGCATATAAAAGATACACATTCTTTCATGGAGGTCTGATTGCAATGCATCTCTCAATTTTGTTTCGGCATCAACAAATAAGCATATCATTGTAAAGAGACATACAGACTGTAGGCAGTAATTACAAAGACACATCTTAGACATTCTATCCTCAACAGAGGAGTTGGGAATAGTCCATCAGAAAGAACAGAATAATAGTGAAAAAGGTCAACACTTCTTGAAAAACTAACATAGTAAGTCACAGACCAAGTTTTTGGTTCTCTGTCAATCAGTAGTGTAACTGTTGTCAATCACTCCCTCTTACCTTGTTTGTGATTTTTGAATGGCCACAAAAGAAACTTTTGTTGTAATTATGGCCTTTACAATTCGTCTGAGTCACAGGCAGGATTTTCAGAGCCTGCCTGTGGAATAGGCATGGTGTACCCCAAGCTGCGCTCACGTACGTCTGACCAATTCAAGCTAAAGTTTCCCACGATAATATGAAAGGAAATAAAAGATTCTGACCAGCACAAGTCACTATTCTAGAAATAACAAAAGGAACAGGATAGCCAAGTTCTTCTGGTTTAACTTTTTTTTTTCTTTTCTTAAAGGTGATAAATAACTTTTCCTTTGGAAGGGTGGAGTTAAACAAGATATGCACCTGTGCATCTTGAATCTTCTGAAAGAGTATTCCTATTCTCTGCCCAACCACATGCTTCCCATTACACTGATAGAAGCATTCTGCTAAAAATTACTGCCAAGAATTCTTCCTCAAATTTTTCTTCATTTATTTTTTAATTCCTGAATTCCCCTAGGATTTTTCCTTTCTTCAGTTATTTTTACCTTCCACAGACACACTTTTGTTTTGTTTTCTTTGGCTATCAATTTATCTTGGCCCTGCTGAAAACATGGAAAGGTTTGTGAAGAACAGTTCTCAAATAAAATCCAGTTTTGGAGTTGATTCAGCAAAGTAACAAATCTGATAACATCAAAGCAAGAACATCTGAAACTAAGAATTAGGCAGAACAGATTTTTCAGCAAATTGCAACCTCTATATATTTACCCATTTCCAAAGTGCCAAGTCTGTTTATTTGCTTATTTTCCTAGCTTTGCAGAAAGAAAGGCTCAAATAACTTTGAAAAAATAACAGCAAAGTTGTTCAGAGGAAACCAGCCCCTGTATTGTAAACAGTGCCTCTCCCCAAACTGCAGCTGCACAAAGCAGAGACAATGCAGGGACCCTCAGCATCATTAACCAACTTCCCTTCCTCACCAAACAGTCCCTTCGACAAAGCAGTTACAATAGCATCATGGAACAGTAGAACAAGGAAAAAAAAAAATAACCTTACCAGCTTCTCCTACAGTACACAGCTGAAAGGAAAACAAAACCCCCAGCTGCCGTATCGCATGCAATTGGTCTCTCAGAATGAACTGACTGAAAGAACTATGAAAGGCTAAAGTCTCTCGGCCCCTCTGTTCAGCCTCTCTTCAGCTCCCACTCTCCGAGCTTCCTCACAAAGCCATTCTCCTACTCCCTAATCCTCGCACGGGAGAAGGCAGCGCGCACCAAACGCCTCCAGCAGGAGCGATCCTCCGGGGGGTGGGGAAGGGATGAAGGGATGCAGGGATGCTGCCAGCGCTCAGCCCAGCGCGGCCGCTGCGCAGCATCCTCGGGGAGCGCGGCGTGCGGGGCGCCCGGGCAGACACGGACAGCGCGGGAAAGTGCTCATCTGCCCTCATCACCCTCTCAGCCACTCATTGCTGGAAGGAGAACACCCCTGGGTGCTTGCAAGAGTCCCCCGCATGCAGCTCAGTTAGCCTGCACTGGAGTAATTAGGCTTTTTCTCTTCTTTTAAAATTAGCCACGTGACTTCCGAAAGCTCTTGTTGGGCCCTAGATGTTTCTCTTTCACAAAGAACACACAAAGTAAATCTGAAATATTTCAAACAGCAAAAAAACCAACAAAGATGTTCCCCCAGAAAATCAATAACAAAATTATACGAAAAGAGACCCCAACTGACACAAAATCAATAACATTATGGGTCACTATATTAAAAAACCACTGGTGCCTCCCTGAAATGCTTCTGATAGCTACAATCAGAAAAGGCATTGTGTTTTTCACAATGAGAAAAGGATTCTGTCTTTGTTTCTGGTTTATGTAAAAAGAGACAACATTTTTTAATACTAATTTTCTTGAAAATCTGAGCTAGATATTGAGATAACATCCCCTGCATAGCCTCTGCTCTTCAAGAAAGCATCAAATCTTTGTTAAAGAAACACTGCTGTCATAATAGTTTTTAGCACAAGTTTTACTTCTCCACAAGATGCAAAAACTCAGAAACAAGCAGCTGCCACAAAGTAAATCAAGGACCTAGAAAAGCAGATGGCATAATTACACATCTTAAATGTTGGCTGTGAGCCTTCCAGTAATAATTTATGAGGAGACTTCCTCTTGCTTGCTCCTCTGCTTGGCAGCATGCTGTTTGAGCCTTTCAAACAAAATAAATAGACTTCAAGCCACCAGCTTCACACACACTAACACTTACCAATGCTATTTCAACCTGACACAAGCTGACTTTGTTCCTCTGTGACCCTGGAGAGAAAACCAAGGTGACAGTTTGATGGATGCGATCTCTTTTCACAATGTGGGTTGTGACTTCACAGCCCTGTCCCCCCATTATTGCTTAGCTGAAGGAGGAGACAGGAGCAGAGGAGAATCTTCCACCATACAGAGCCATTTTAACAGTGAACCAAACGTGCAATAAATGCCTGGAACACATTTTCCTACCTCAAAAATGTGAATTTTAGGGAATCCCTTTCCACTTTTCTTGCAGTTCGGGTCTAACAGCAGAAGGAAAAGGCTTCAAGAGGAGGAATTAATCCAAATTGTTTATTTCAGGCATAGTTTAAGAAAATAGTAATATCACCAGAGAACAAAGGAATGAAGGAATAAAAGAAAGAATTTGGTTTATTTCATTTATGACCAAAGAACACTTGGACTGTGACTTTTATCAATTATCTCTTAACTGTGCTAATTCAATTATTGAACCATGAATCTGGAACAATCCTTTACTGGACAAAGGTCTCACTGCAGCAATCTGAGGCAAACAGCTGCAATGTGATGTCTTTTATATATTGCCTAAAAGATATTTTAAAATATCAGAGGATTCATATATCTTAAAATCGGTGTTGAATGCAGATTCTCTGCTAAAATTAATTCAGAAACCTTTTTACATGATTAACATATTTAACATAAAAATCCTGCCAGATTTCACAGAAGTCTTCATGAAGAAATTGCCTTTCCACGAAAAAGATTGAAAAAGGAAGATGATAAATGAACTCTGAAATGTAAAGCTCCACCTCCACAGGCTTGAGCTCATTGACAGACATCCTAATGTCTGTAGTTGGCCTCTAATTTCTTTAGAGGGGAGCACAGGTTGTTAAAATATTTCCATCTTTGTTTCTGATTGTTCATCTAATCAGATGGGTTCACCATGAATACATGTCAGATCTCTGACTTTACAAGTGAATACTGGGGCCAAATGACCTGCCCCAAGGAAGTCTCTGTCAGAAAGCCGAATCTCTGCTGTTCCAAAATAGTTTACCCCAGCTCCAGGGATCTCCATGCTCTAGAAGGTTTCTGAAAACAGAAACTACTCTACTCATGTTTGAGATAAAGCCTAATATGGTCTGTATTTGTTATCACACAAATTAAGTTACTATTGATTGTAATTAGGGATTTGATATTCACAATTCTGTCAAAAAATATGGGCCCCTGTTCATTCTTTCAGAAAATAGTACTGTCTTTTCAAAAAGATGCACTTTGTTTCAAATAGCAGTATTTAAGTGCTTCCAGATTTACAAATACTTTTATTTCTGTAGAAGGTCTGTGAGGTAGCACCCAACTTACAATACTGAAAGATAGTGAAATAAAAGATATTGATTAATAGTCATAAGAAGCAAAATCTGACAGATTTATACAGAGGAATAAATGTATCAATTCAAGTCAAATTTTTAGGGTTTTTGTGTTTTTTTTTCCTAAGAACCACCTTAGAATTACACTCTTGGTTTAGGTGACCCCATTCTGGGACTTAGGGGGGACTCTAGCATGGTGAAAGTCTTATAGTATGAATTTCACCCTTTAAAAAGAAGTTCTAAAAGATGTACTTGTGAACCATTTATATCCCAATTAGAGCTTCTAAACTGCCACCATTGCTTCTTTGTTTCTCCCTAACAATCTGAGGGCATTCCCATTGTAAAGAAGGAAGTATCTTAAACATTTTGGAAACAATAAGGCCTCTTCACAGACCACTTGATATAAATACATCACCTCTAAAGAAGAAAGTTTGCACCATCCAGCAGGTGGTTAACTATGCCATGCACAAATGAGATGAGCTCTACCGATCAAAAGGAAGAATGAAGCATGAAAAATGCAGCCACCTTTGTACTTGGAAACTTGCATTGAGGAACAAAAAATTCACAGAAGGACAAAAGAAACAGGCACTAAAATTTTGGAGGAGCTCAGTTTTCTTATCCTTGTAGCAGAGTGTAACTTTCAGACTCACAACAAATATCTGAAGGCAGCTTGGGCTTTAGGAAATAGCAGCAGGCTTGCACACTCCACAAGTTTTCCTCTGCTTGCTCACAACTATGTCTTCTAATCTGTATAATCTGTCCAAAGCACCTTTTTTTGTACAGCATTTACTCCTTTCCATATTTCTAGTATTAAAAAAATGCATAAGGAATAGGCTTTCCTTTGGAAAATAGCCATACATGTTTAACAGCAATCATAAGAGCAGTTCAGAGAATCTTTTCTCCAAGCAGAGTGGTGCAAGCAATTGCACTGGAATAGGTTGCAGCAAAACTAAAGATTCGTAAGCTCTTTGAGACTCACTGTTGTGACTGATTAGTGCAATCTACTGAAGCTTTATGATTTTTTGCTTTTATCATATCCCAGTAATCCTTAAATGCAGTATAGAAAATGGAATCATAGAAAGACTTGGGTTGGAAGGGACCTTAAAAATCATCTAGATCATCTGGAGATGGCATATCTTTATAAATAGAAGGAAATGCACATTTTAAAGTTACACTATCTGACTTTTAAGCATTTGATTGAGAAACATGAGTTCCATATTCAGTAGATGCTCTAGAGAGTACACGTTTTAATGGGGTCCTTAACACAGTCAATTAATTTTAAAAGTTTAATATTCAATTGTAAGGTTGTTTAATGATCTATGCTCATATAAGTTATGTATGTTGAATTTCAGGGATATTCTTTATCTACTTGACTGGACTTTTCTTCTGAGAAAGCAGTGGGGTGCCAACTTTGCAAACTGGAATAGGAATGACACAGCAAGAAGGAAGGAAGGATTAGCAATGAGAGGAGAACCCAGTAAAAAAACATAGTTGGGTAAAAAGGGAGAGAAATTTAAAAACTCAGATGATTAGAGTCACTTGAACAAGACTGTTACTGAAGTCAATGTTTCACTTTGTCAAGGGTTATCAAATAGCATTTCCCTGGGGTTTGATCTCCATGGGTTCAGTCTAAACCCACTCTCCACTTTTGTTTCAGAGTTGGATGAAAGCAAGGATTCAGCAGTGCAGCTGGGTTTACATTAGGAGTTTATGTGTGAAGCCAAGGATGTCTTGTTTGGAACTTCAAAGCACATCAGCCAACGCTGGTGCATCAGTCTGCAAACTTCAGTAAATATGTCAGTCTTCCTAAAGTTAGATAGAAGAGCAAAATTAAAACAGCGAAGTAAAAGAACAGCATGGGGCTTGCACAACATTAAATCTTCATTCCTCCTCCAGCAATAAGATACAAAAAAAAAGAGGTTCTCTGTAAATTTGGGAAGAAAACACATTCTGAGTGCCTTTTCAGAGGCTTTGGCAGATATGGCTTGCTGGTCAAAGATAAGCCAAAATTATAATTTTGGACAAGTGGAGTACGCCCATTGTTCAGTCAGGAAAGATTTCTATAATCCAACCCATCTTCTACAGCCTTCTGCACCAACCTGGGGATGAGTGAGCAGCATGGGGTCGGGAGACAAGCCTACTATGGACACTCCCTGATATTTTTTAAAGATCAGATATTGTCATCACAACCGTGCTACAGATAGACTGATGTGAGCAGGCACACAGACACAGGCATTGAGAAGACTGGAAGGCCTTTAAAGCCCAACCATCAAGACTTTTGTAACCCCTTTAGCATTTAAAGACAAACATCTGCTAAAAAATTCTTAGGCTTGGGGCCTCAGACTGTTAAGTCTTTTGGAGGAGACACATGTATTTTCCCTGTAGTTGAGAGGTTTGCAGCACAGCTGGAATTCCAACTTTTGGACATTACTACAGTGAAAACATGTACACAATGATTTACATAGTGGTATTCTTGCCCATTTTTCTGAAACAAAGAGAAATTAATAGAGTTAACTGGGGTATATTTGGGAAGGGGGAGGAGAAGTAAGGAATAAAGTAGGTACTGACATATGGTATAAATAGCTTATGGGAAACTGCCCTGCAAACTGCTGCAAACACAAGCATCATCAATGCTTACAGTTAATCAGACTCCACACAAGAAATCGGCTTATACCAACAAGAATTTGTAGTACTGAGCTGGAACATAAGCACTGTTGCAGATTTATTCCCTCATTAAAGAGTCCTCCCAGGAATTATCATCATATTCATATGACAAGAAAAAAATAACACATGATTTTATCTGGACATTATCCAATAATGTATGCAAGAAAAGTAGTAGAATATTAGGTGTGAGAAATGCCTGAGCTAATACCATGCAGTGCTCTTGCTGTGAGAAAATGTGGGATATTTTTTTAATATTATTTTTTCTGCAAAATGTAAGATAAACCTGTTACAGCCCAGGACAGATTTCAGAGTAAATAGCAAAGGATTCACAAAACAATAATACAGCCTAGAAGTGAAATTAGAAGGGGAGAAACTTGAAAAGGCAACTTTGCAAGGCTGGAGAACCCACTTTCCTGCTTGAGTACACTGGGAGCTCTCAATCCAGGTACTGCAAGTGCTGTGTTTCTGTAACATCTCAGCAGCAATCTCCATCCCTCTTTCAGAGGCCACTTCACCTGCAGTGCCTCAGCTCAGACCTATATGATGAGGAAGAGGATGGCATACTTGATGGTCAAGCACAAGGGAAACCTCTGACCATTGCAAAAAGGAGCTTCAAGCTGAATCACCAAGCAGAAGTAACCCCGGGAAATTATTTTTGTCCATATACAAACTTCAAGGACACCTTCCTTTACATCTCACATACAGATTTATGCAGTCAAATAGCCTAAAATTTAATTTAATTTGGATTATAAGCTCTTATAACAGTTTATGTTGTCCTTCTGCTCAGTCTCCTCCAACCATTCTGTTTTTCCTCTCTAATGATGTATTTCCCTTTTGCATTTATTTTGTGGTTTTTAATTTGACTGACTAATTTCTCTTTCTCTTAGAGCAGCTTACTGATCCAATTCAACATAATCAAAGTAGTCAGAAATTTTATTATACTCAGCCATGTGTTTCCTTCCACCTAAAGGAGCTCCACTAAAGCATAAGTTTTATTATGAATGGCATGAACTTTGTGCTATGGTCAAACCTAACATGAAGCAATGGACAGCAACTAAAATACTGACTGTCCATAGTTTATTGTCTGTAATGAATAGAAATATGTCATGAAAAAGTCCGGAGTACAACCTCTGCAGCACCAGGTGAACAACATTCTTTCTTGTACCAACTGGATGATGCGGTGATGCTGGCAGATATTTACGTGATCCAGCTATCCTCAAAAGAACCTGAATCCCTCTTATGTGCAGGTATGCTGTTGCACTTCCAAAATCCACTGGGAGCAGGTTTGATACTTTCTGCAGAGCTGTTTGTGGAACCCGCAGGCTTGACTCCCGTGTGTGGACCAGCCTGTGAAACCAGTGGCTCAGCCGCACGGGAACAAAGGAAGCGTTTCCATTTCCAGGTGCGAATCGTCAGGAAGGAACCTGCCAAGGCCAACGCTGGCAGCTCCGCGCTCGCTTTGGAAGAGGAGAGGCTCCCTCCTATGGCTAAACCGTGTAAAGCTGTGAGCACCGCCGTGAGCACGGATGCTTCAGACAGAAAGTCGAGAAAGAAAGAAAAAAAAACTATAAAAAAACTCACTTTTACATTTGCGAGGCACATGGAAACTGAAATCCAGATACCCATCTTTTACAGACACAAAAAACCTACATTATAATGATGTAATAATAATAATGGCATTATTCTGAGTTTTCTAGCTAAACATCTCACACTTCCCTACAGAAATTATTTTTAAAAAACATTATTTTATGCTTTTATAATATTTTAATAGCTAAAATAGCATAGCAGCCAGAGAAGGGCCACCTTTCTGGAATAAATATGAGCTAGGGAATAAGGAAAATACATTGCACAAAACAACCAATGTGTTTAGCATTTTTTCAAACCCATTATGTATGCATGAGGCACAACAGCAGAAACAAATAATTTATGTGATTAGATCCCTACTTACAATCTATTCTCAGCTTTTACATTTTTTTTCTTACGCTGGAAATCCAAGGTTCTGATACTCTAAACTTGGAATAACTGGACAGAATGGTTCAGAAGCACAGGCTTACTTATCTAAAATAAATAGCAACTACATCTCGAGTCCAATAATGCCACTTGCTTAAGGAACATAAGCATGCCAAGAAGAAGGGAAAAATGTGTAAGACAATATTCAGTTATTCATTTTTGACTTGAAACAGATTGTGGTTTTTAAATTTCCTTTATTACAATTACAGCAAGTAAACTCTTTCACCAACTCTCTCTGGGCAGCTCAGCTTACGTTCAAGTGTACCAGACCTAAAATGAGTTGTCACGAGCTCTTGGTTTCCATTGTTTTTATGGCAATGGTATTTATCACATAAAAGAAAAATAAAAATAAGGGATAGTATGCTCGGAGAAATAATATTAATTCCCCTAAATTAATAATGTATTGTTTTACAGCTGAA
>VZTB01014839.1:0-165750 GCA_013397245.1 Thryothorus ludovicianus | reverse complement strand
AAAAAAAGCACAGTGCTTAAAAATGTTTTCCTTTAATTTATTTCCCATTTTAAGAGGCTCTAATCTTGGTTTTTCATTTGTTCCATTTTAGTCTCAATACATGTGAGTGCAAAAGAGCATGTGATCAAGTACAATAAACAACCTCTTTACTGCTAAAATTTTATTGTGGTATGCTCAGCACCTGCACTACCACACTTTTCATTAATGGACTACAGTAAATGTTTATATAACTACCAAGAGAGTTTTATTAATGTGAACAAAAATTCTAACAGATAGATCATCCTTTGCAGCAATTAACCTCTACAATAAAATGCAGTCTGACATATACACAGTTCTCTGAGGCACCTTAGATTAATGAAAAGGGGGATATAAAATCAACCCTGATCCTGTGGTAAGAAATCTCTTTTGTCTTACATACCAGCTTTTTTGTAGAGTTTAAACTATTACAGCTTTTATGAAAAATAAAAAGGACAGCTTTAATTTTCACATAAATAGTCATTTTTTCTGCAAGAAAACTTGGTATTCTCACAGGTGAGTAGAAATCGGAGAAGATCTGGGAAAAGCTACACAGAGATGCTCTAAAACATAGTAACTCCAATAAATCTGCTGGATAGAAACCTTCATATCTGGAATGAACCAGATTTTAAGGTCTTTCAGTCTTTAGTTCCCCACCTTATTCAAGGATGTGGAGTAAAAATGAATCTAATCTTCAGACTATAAATCTCCTCTGAGTGAAATTCAGTTGAAACTGTTACATATCATGGACACTAGAACAGTAAGAAGTAACAGCAGTGCAAGTATTGTATCCTGGGAATGTCTGACTTTTCTACAATGCAGCTATTTGATTTGTTTTCCATGTGATGAAGCAATGAAAACTACACTGAAAGAACTTGAAGCAAGTTTTATATAAAACATACAAAATGTGTCAGTTTTCAGTTGTGTCATTTCAACCCACACAGTAACCTCTTGCTGGCAATAACTCAATGACTACATGTGGCATCTCTCATTCATAGAAATAGTCCCGAATTAAACAAGAGTATACTTGAAGGAATCTAGGTTAATCAAGCATAAAACTTCCCCATTCCTTTACTAAATAATTCAGACATCCCTGCATTTTTTTGCTGGTGATGATGAACTCCAGCTACATATTATTTTATTCCCCTGCACACATGGACTTACTATGTGTAGAAATGTACATATGCATACATATATCCGTGCATCCATATAACAGAAATTACACTAGAAATCACCATAGAAAAAGCATCCCTTCATATTTTACTTTGTTTTTAATTGCCAGGGAAACCTGACAACATTCCTCTATTTTTCTCTCCCCAAGGATTCACAGAGCTTTTAGAACAAGTGAAGTCTTGAACATGCACCTTATTTAAATAAGAATGGGGGTGAATATACTCTTTGGCAGTAGCAGTGCCTCCAAAGACAAATGTTTTCTCCCATTACCATTTTCCTTGCCAAAAGCCGTGCTCTGAGCTTGCACTCGGGCTGGGAGTCTGCTGAGCCCATTTCAGCTGGGCTGGCAGGGGTCCTGCTCCCCGAGGGGGTTGGTCAGGGGGGCAGAGGGCAGGGGGCTGCAGGGTGACCCCACACCCCACTCATTGTGCTTAGGGGCTGGAAGTCAGCTCTGCTTATGCCGGATCATGCAGTGAACCAGCCCGACATGTCTGACAGACAGAGGTCACCTTCCATCGTGGGGACCCATTCACACAGGCAAATCTCTTTTTCTGTATGTTTCTATCATTTAAATAGCAACTGTGACAACAAGAGGGGTTCATTCATTTGGAGACATTTAGGGTACTGATGAACTCATTTTCAAAGAGCATTGGAAGAAGAGACATAATTGTGTGTGCCTTGCCATTAACAGAAAACTAATCACACAACATGTGATGCTCCTTACAAATAAAAGCAGTGTGTAGCAGTAGAAAGGATATTGTGGAGAGAGAGACTAGATATTAATACACATTTTGAAGTTTGCACTTCATCTCTATTGCTATTGTGTGCTTCCCCCATGAGCTTGAGTAATCCCAGTCTCGCTGCTCTTTCCTTACCTGTCCTTATAGTGGAGTTTTTGTTCCCTCAAAAGATAAGCATTGTTAAGAAAAAGCCATTAAGCTTTATGGGATATCCAGCTATGTTCTGGAGGAGTATCACAAGCTTTTGAGTCTGTAAATAAAGGGGGGGCAGAGGGCAGGAGATTATATATATAAGAGGAGATTACCCTACAAAGTCTATATCTTCCAAATATCCTTGGATTTTTACCTATTCTTGTTCCATTTGAACTATTTAAAGAAAGTAATCATGAAGCTACCAGATCTATTATTGGTATATTAAGAAATAAATTGGTGGGTAGAGCTGTTTCCATTCTTTAGAATTATATAGCATTTTTATTTTCCCACCAGGGAAGTTAACCATATCTTTCAGAAATTATTTATACACCAGTAGTCAGGAAAGCATAAAAAAAGAGTTGTTCATTACTGTTTTCCTTTTATTGCTAATCTTTTCATAGAATAAATAGAAATAACCATAAATTAGTAGACAGATTTATCGGATGTAGTATCTAGCACAGTATGAAACATCCAATTGTTTTGCCTACACAGAATTTCATTTCTAAATGATTCACTTATAACTAAGAAAATACTGAAATCATATTCAACAAATCATGCTGTCTTCAGAGAGGGAAAGGTGATGGGTTGAACACCCAGGAGCAGCCCTGGTAGAGTAACCCAGTCTTGCCCAGCTCTCAGCAGTATGCCAGGTGCCCCAGAGCCAGATGTGCCAGAAGTTTCTCCCTGTTCACTGGCCCAGTACTGGCAGCTTCTTGACAGACATCACACACCATTTGTAGTACTACAAAGAAAAACCTGGGGCTGAACAGACATTCTGAGGACATCCCTGAGAGTCAGTTGATTAAACATCATCTAGAGAAAAAGCTGCTGGAAGCTCTGTTGCATTCAGTGGGGAGAGCACAATATTCTGTGCCAAAGCAGGCAGACACTGCCTTAACCAATGCTGCTCCTGCATGCACAGACATCCCAAAGCAGCAGCAGAGAGGTGTTGAAGCAGTTCTAGTGTTCAATCAGCTGCTGATCTGCACTGTGAAAACCTGCAGGGTTCATAGTTACCTGGTGTACCAGTTACAGTGCCATTTCTCATTCATGTGACAATTAGCTCTAGGCCTTCTAAGCCTTCAAGCTTGTAAGACAGTTAAAAAATCATATTTTTCTTAAACACTATTAGGATCACCAAAGGATTTTCCCTCCATGGCAAACTATAAAAAAGCTGTGACCACCAAAGCCCACCCCCACACCCCAAATATGGCTCCTGGATTTCTGGAATTTGGACTTTGAGTTAAGCAACCTGGCAGGAACTTGAGATAAGATAAACATGGTACTGTTGTCCAATTATTTCAGGTTTAATGAGAAGTAAACAAGGCTGGGGGATGCCATAGCCCACAGACTCATTTACTGAGGCCAGGTTTTCACTCTTTCCCTGCCAGTCAAGGGGGAGGAGGAGTTTTTGAGTGAGTGATGGCAAAACCTCTGGTCCACATAAGACAGAGGAAGTGAACATTCACCACCAGGGGCTGCAAGCTGGGTTAAGTAAGCAGACCTTGAGGAGATGGGTTGGTGCTTTATATCATGCCAGTTTTCTTCCCTGACACAAAGTGGCCCAGCCACAAAACTTCCCCACTCCAGGAAGGTCACATTCACAAGGCACATTCATGTGAGAGGCAGCTGCCATGTCGTAGAAAGTGTCATAAACCATCAAGGACCCTGAAAGTGCCCCCAGACTCATTCCAGAGGCCTTCCACCAGAGAACTGTGTGAGATCTACAAATGTTGCAACAGATCCAATGTTGCAAAAGGCAATGTAAATCCTCCCTGGCCTGTGCAGGGGTGATCTTGGGTGTACCCACACATACCTGAACACACATTAACCCACTGGACTCTATGTTTTGGGAGACCCCCACGAGCAAGAAGACCAGAAGAAGAGGACCAATGGGATGCCACTGGATCCACAGGGATGGTGACCTTCTCCTCTAATCTGTCTCTCTGTCACTCCCTTTCTTTGGCCTCTCTTTTTTTATTGCTTTACTTCACAATTACTGTTAAATAAAATCTATATTAATGACTTCAGCATAAGATTTCCTTTGCATATTAATTTGGGCAGAGGCATCTCTCACTAATCATAGTAATCAGGTCATAAAAAATCCCCAACATATATGCAATTTCAGTGAAAACAAAATAGTCTACCCTTTCCCTTTCTTACCCCTTAAGAGCCAATGCCTCCATGGACATGGGATATGTGTTAGGTCAGAATTTCCAATGACCTTTTTTAGTATGAACATGGGTTAAATAAAGCAAGACTGTGAATTCCTAGATCTTGAGTTTTAGTCTGTGAAAGAGTCATCTACTAGGTTTGTACAGTGTCTAGAATAATGTGCTTTTCAAGTACAATATCATATACAAATAGTATCAAATAATGCGGTATAATATTATGAATAATAAAACAAAGCACTGGAGTTAGAACCAAAATTGACATTTAGGTGAGTAAAATAACAAGAGATATATGAGTTTACATCCTCCCTTTTTACAAGAAAGCCATCTGCGACCAGATGAATACCTACTATTTCTATTAGACTTGTGTGACTGACAGTGACTACAAAGAAAAAAGAGGCAGGAAATGCAATTCATATCTCTCAGCAGATCTATCTAATGATGCTATATGAAGCATGATCTGTAGTGGTGAGAGGGATATTAGTGCACAATGTCTGCTTTTCCCAAAGCATTGGCAATCGCTCAAGTGGAAAAAAAGTGGTTTTCAGCAAGGACAGATCATCTATGTGGCTCTGGTACACAGAAATAATTGGGAATTTGTGATATTAAATACTCTTCATCAGGAAATTATTGAATCAAAAGGTTTATTCAAAAAGATAAACATTTAATGAAGATACCTAGCTTGCTGTTTGGAATCTGAATCTCTGCATCTGAAGTGACTGTCATAAGGACAAGCTATTTGGGAGGTTTCTTACCCCTTCTGGGGAACAGCCTAAAAATAGTCTTCCATTTTTTCTCCTTTTTTTTTTTTTTTTTTTTTTTAATCTCAGAAGATTTTAATGGGATGAGAAAATCGCTTCCTGCCCCACTCTCATGGTGAGTGGCTGGCAAATGATAGCAACACTCAGCTGGATCCAGCAAACAGCTGGATTCAATCACTGCACTTAGTACGTCCATGAAATGTGATTGTGCATGCACCAGGTACTCTGAGAACCAGTAAAGAAAGTTCTTTCAGACTCCAGGACAGGCATGTGGCATTAACAGAGTTCCGAGACTATCAGGGAGCACGGCACATCACACACTCAACTGATGAATCAATTAATCATTCTGTAATTAACATACAAGTGTAATGACCTGTGTTTTTCTGTCTTGAGAGGTAAATATTCAGATACAAGAAGTCACAGGAAATCCTTGAACTGTCTTCCTGAGATGTTGATACTTGAAACCAAAGTCACTATCACACCTTTCTAAAAATACAAGTATGTGTTTCAACAGTAAAGCTACTTTTAGGAGGAACATTGCCTAACACATGTCACTCAGAGCACCATTTGGTAGAAAAATCACCCTGTGTAAAAGAAGACATCTTCTAGAGCAAGATGTACAGATTCAAACTTAAAAGAAATGCATTCTTACCCTCCAGTCCTCCTGTCTTCTAAAACTCATTATTTTTAGCATAATGTATATCTATCCTACCACATTACTGATTTAATAGTTAGAATGTTTTCACATCATCATATAATAGAATGATACTTTCAAAGTGATGTTTTATTATATTTTTCACTGATGGCATTATCAGAGGAAAGATCAAGAAGTGGATGAAACTTAAGAAATAAACATATTACAAATCTTTGCAATTGTCAGCTTTGCTTAGTCACACACACATAAATTGAAATTTTATAGACATGGGAAAAGTTGTGTTAGCTCAAGGGGTTTTGCAAGCTTACTTAAATAACATGTTTTATATCATCAGTCAGGTTCCAACAAAAATATGTAATTTAAAATTAAAAAAACAGACCTTATGGAATTCCATTTACATGTAGGTTGGTAGCTTATGGCTAAGCAAGGGGTTAGTCTAAATTGGCTTCTAGACTTCCTTCTAACATGAACTGTCCTATGATCTTAATAGCTGGCTTTTTTTGAAGTCTAAAATCTCTGAAAAGAATGAACTAGTAATTTGACTTCCAGAATCAATTCTGATAAAAAAAAAAAAAAGAAAAAATAAAGAAGATAAAAGGGCAGAGTAATTTCTCCAGCACCAACATGTAACACAACTGCACCCCAGCCTCCAATGCTGCACCTCTCAAAAACTGCAGAGCTCACCCAAGCAGCAGGACCCTGCCTGTGAGAGATCCACAGGGATCAGCACAATGGCCTCTCACAGTCACCCCCTCTGCCACAGCTACAGACCACCCACTGACCCCAAGCTTCTAAACAAATGTTGTAATTGGAGCAGGGGCAGAAAACCATTTGTGGGACTCTGCTATCAGAATATGTTACTGCAGGTTTGGATGAGCCAAGCTGACTTTTAGAAAAGATTTCCTTAAGTAGGCAGGATTTTATAAGAATGGATTAGATATATTTGTTTACACTTAAAGGTGGAAAATTAACACTTAATAATAGCAGTTAATAAACAAATTTAACAATATTCCACTGAATATAAAAGGCCTTATAATTATGAAATAATAATTTCCTGTTTGAATAAACCAAGTCTATGTAGTGGTATATAATGAAGACTGAAGCAAAAATGCAGTTTTTTGTCTACAAGCATTATAGTAGGGAATAGTGGAAGATTTCTGAAGAGGATTTACAGAAAACAGCACTGAAAAAGCAGGAAAATAATGCTTCAGTCAGAGAGAGTTCTTACAACTTCTTTATGCAAGCTTGTCTTCTCACAAGGTCTCTCCTAGATTCAGGTAAAGTGTACAGCATGAAGAAAAACAAAGAACTTAAAATTGTTAAGAGAATCCTATCAGCCCTTGTTTGATTTGTGTGTTTATAAAATAAAATAACATGATGTTATAGATCCAGCAGAATTTGTATTCAACAAAAGCTGAATAAAGCATAAACAGGACACAGAGAATCTACTGAACTGCTGTCCTGCATAATGACTAATTCCCACCATGAGTCCCGTGCTTTACACCTACACCTCACCTGAAACACAGTTTGCTCTTCTGCTGCCTTGTACCTCCTTTTGCTAGATGAAGAGGAATAAGGAAAAACAATGAAAAAAGTGGAAGGGCATGCTGGAGATTTGGGGATACTGAATGATCTCTCTGAAAAATTTGCTCATAATGGATGAAAATGCAGTTCAAGTGAATAATGGAGGTTACTTCCTCAGAAGCATATTTAGGGTATTTTCCACATCTCACATGAATCTACCATGTATTATCTAAGGTGGATTGTTTTTATTACCTTTATCTGTGCATGGTAACAAATTACATCTGATGTTTTGAATTTAACTCCTTACTTTAAACAGCATTTTTGTGTGACTTTAGACAACACATGTACATTGAAGTAAGGAAGTAATTTAACAATTCAGGGAAACATTCAATTGTTCAGTTCAGAGAAATGTTTACTCTCATTCCAGAGAATGTGAGTAACTAAAACTAGAAGTATATGCATGATAGACTGCTCTTGATATGAGTTTTGCCACTCTCTTAATTACTGGATTTTTAACTCAATTTAAATTAATTTCTTTACCTGTCCAAAGCAGTAAACATACCACAGAAGATTATCTGATTATATACTCAATACTAATAACTTAAAAATATATTGGACTCATGTTCTAAAAGCTCCAGTCAGGCTGCAGCTTTCTAGAATCTAGCTTTTTAGAATCACCATTTTGCTGAATTTTAAGATATATGCAGAGAACAGCATCACTGCCCCATGTTATAACATCATGCATATGTATTATAGTTAAACATACAATAAACAAGAAAGAAAAAATTAAGAGAAATAGAGTTTTTCTAAACAGATTAAGATGTCTTTATCAGTACAAAGTGTCAGTGGCCTCTCTCTATTGCTAACACACAAAGCATCTTTCAATTACTTCCTGGAAGCTGGGAGAACAGTGATTCTGTATCTAATTTTTATAACATATAATTTCAAATAAGCTATTGAATGGCTGCACTACAAATTTTAAACATCTGCATCTCCACTCCATTCACAAATTCTGCCAGGTCTTCAAACAGATTCATATATGAAAGACTGTTTTCCTTTAAAGTTCACATTTCAAGGCAAGTTTTTGGCACATGAATGTAAAAAATCTAATAGAAATCTAGTAGATTTTACAATAGCAGCTCAGAAAAGAAAACCATGTCTTTGATTATGAAATTCAAAGTAGATACATAGCAGTCTTGGTTTGTGATCCTACCAATAATATTCCACAGAGCAGTGCATACAGTGTGAGCAAACTAAATGTCAGAAAAACCTTAAAGAGGCACTGAAAAGAGAGAACATTGCAGAATAGAAAAACACCATTATTATTTCTCCAATTTTCCAGCAAAATACAGGCATTTATGGAGCACAGTACTCCAAGAAAAAAGTATGTAAAGCTTAAAAACAATGTTGAAATGCAGAACTAGGGGGCACCTACATGATTTTTTAACCTCTCCAGAGTACTTAAATTTGCTTAACTGCCAAATAAGACTATGACTTCCTTTAATTTCCTATTTAACCTTCCACAGATGAACTATACTCTAAAAGAAAACTCTAGAATTGCTTCTGAGGATTTGGATAGTATTTATGTATTAAAAATATTTCATATAATTTAGGACTTTTAGAACTTCCACTGTTATTATCTAGAAAAGTGATAGCATTGAAGCACTTTTATTTTAGTGTTTCACTGGGAGCCAGAAGACATACCTTTAGTAAGATAATTATAAGTCCAAAAGTAGTTACTCAATGGAAAAAAGATCAAAATATTTCAAATAAAAAACAAAGTCTTCTTGGCCTTTTGAGCAATCTTTTACAAATTTCATTGCTTACCTGAGCAATGACTCATTAGAAGTCCAGCTGATAGCCAGTGTCTGTAGGACCACTTGTCTTAGTCAAAAACTCCCACAGCTTTTAAAAATGTATATATTTATGACTAGAAATGAAACAGCTGTCGTGGGATCACAGAATCACAGACTCAGGGTGGAAAAGACCTCCAAGACTGAGTCCAGCCTTTGACCAACCACCACCTCATCAACTACATAATGACACTGAGTGCCACATCCAGCTGTTTCTTGAACACCTCCAGGTGACTCCACCACCTCCCTGGGCAGCCTTATATTTCAATATCTAGCCTGTCAGTGAAGAAATTTCTCCTGATGTCCAATCTGAACCTCCTCTGTACAGCTTGAGACTGTCCTCTTGTCCTGTCACTGGCTTCATGGAGAAGGGGCCAACTCTCAACTGTCTATAACCTTACAGGTGGCTGTACAGAGTGAAAAGGTCTTTCCTGAGCCTCCTTTCCTCCAGGCTAAACAATTCCAGCTCCCTCAGCCACTCCTATGAGTCACTCTCTAGACCTTTCACCAGTTTCATTGCTCCTCTCCAGATGTATCAGACACATCCTGAACAAACAATGGTGAAATATGACTCTAGTCATTGCTGAAAAAACAAATAAACACACACAAACTGTAGAAGAAATTTAAGATACACTCACTTGACAAAGACTTTTCATCTGTGACATTATTCTGGAGTATCCTACGACATCGTGCAAACCAATCCAAAATATGAGGAGAGAATAAATAATCAAGGATACAAACTAGAGCAAAATTGGATTTTCTGAGAAGGAATATTTGTGGTCCAGGCACATGACTTGTGGCCAGGAAATTTGACTTTTATTCTCAGAACTCCCAGATTCCTTGCCCCTCTCAAAAAAGCCCTTCCAAAGCTGCAAATGCAGAGATAAATTAGAAACAACAGAAGGATGATGATGGAAAAAAAGACCAACCAAAACCAAACTGGCTATGTTAATCCAAGTTCTTTGGTACTGCAAATACCATTGTGGGTACTTGGTTGCAGCAGTTCGTTCCCTGGCAGTGATGGCTTTCTGTGCTACTGTCACCTAATGCACAGCCTCTGAATGTGCCTGCTTTGTGCCACAAGCCCCTGCACTTCCAGCAGTACCCCAGAGCCACAGACACAGGGGGGTGTGAATATGCAGACAGACAGACACCTGGGAAAAGAGAGCAGCAGCAGTAGGTACCTGAAATTGTAAGTGAAATTATTCCTGTCTCAGGATGATCTTACCAAGGAATGATGACTTACACTAAGGATATAATCAGATTTTACACATCTGTGCAGCAAATCAGTCACAGCAATGACTCCAGACTATCTGTCACAGTCCAAGTTTAAGACTGGCTGCTGTGGGAAAGGCTCCTCTCCAATTTGAACCAGGAATTCTGTTTCAGCCTTCATTTTCCCAAATTAATTTGTGAAACTAATTCCTTTTTAGCATCATATAATCATACCAGTAGGCACTTACCACAAAAAAACCTCCTCTTTGAAAATGCCCTGGCTGCCAACAGGTATGAGGTGAGAGCTGAACTCTTGGAGAGTCACAGCTATTTGTAATTTAAATTTGTTTTAAAATTCTACATATTAAATGGATTAACACATTTTTGTATGAACCTGCATCTCGTGGAGAAAATACAAAATGTTTAGTGCCAAATGTGATGTCAAAACCTCTGTGTGAAAACAGATATTTTAAAGCTTTTACCTATCTGCCAGATGCCCTCTTATTCATTTGATGTTAGAAATCTTTCTAATTCTCAAAACAGTGCTGGAAGTTATTAACTTTCATTTCTTGAACCTTTAAAAACAAATTTTTTTTTAAATTCTAATGGAATACTTTCCAGTTCTGGTAAAGAAACTCTTCCTTTAATCTATTGAATTTCCTTTCTCTATTTTTTTTTTTGGCAGAGTTGAGAGGGTCATAACAAAGATATATTTTATTTAGTGATTCCTCCATGAACCAGCAAAAGTTGCCAAAAATTGAAACACAAATAAAGAGAGGGCTGCTCCTCTCCAGCTCCCCAGCTGTCAGGACAGTAAGTTTAGGATTACAGGGCTAAGTACTGTACCTTATTCAAGAACCAAAGTTGATCATGTAACCACTACAGATAAAAAATCTGCAAAGGAATGTATTCATCAGCATTTATGAACTTGGGATTCAGTAACATTAATAGATATTCTTCATTTTAAAATGAACAATTTCCTTGAACAGTCAGACTTGCCTGTTCTAAAATGAAATATGCATAAGTAATCCCTGATTTTTAGCCCTGTATTTCCATAAACTCTTCAGATCCATGGCAAGGCCAGCACATGGATACAAGCAAACACCGCCCCTCTGAAGGAAAGGTCTGTGATATTATAGTTTATTAGCCTTTGAAAATTAAGTAGAATAAGCATTTCTTGTGGTTGGTTAAAGAGATGCCATTTGGGCAAGATTCGTTTGGCCAAGAGAAAAGAGTCAAAAGCAAAAATTAGGGAAAAGTGGTCAATATTCCTAAAATAAAGAGCTATATATCTGAAGGTATAACACTACTTCTAATGAGAAGGAAAAAAAAGTACTGTAATGCCAAAATTTCCAGTGTAGTCTCCTGTCACATGAACTGTTCTTATTCAGAGTGTGTACTAGTCTGGAATTATTAAAACAGGAATGATAACAACCCCATAGAACTCCCAAGAAAAGGGTTAAGGAAAAAAAAAAATTATTATTGTAACTATCCTAAATACAAATAATAATAAATAATACAAATTAAAGATACTTTCCATTGAACCAACCATAAGCAGCCAGATACCATGTTGGTTGCAGCTTATTTGTCCCATGCTTCAAAGCACCACGCTTACTAAAACATGAAAAAGCTGAGTTGGCCATCAGATCATCATTTCACTTTAAAACAAGTGAGAGGGAATACTTGTCTGGCACAAATGGTCTTGATTTATGCACATTGTAGTGTCTGTGCTCTCTGTATTTAAAAACTGGAAGCCACATGATCACTTGCACTGAACTAAGTACTCCTCAAATTTATTTTTTTCTTCAAAAAATACTGAGAGACATATCTCTGTAACTGCATGCACTTCCCAAACATTTAATAATAATTTCTTCTGATCGCTTCTGATTATTATTATAAAGCTATAGCTAATACTTGTGCATTCAAATTATACTCTTGTATTATTGTGACCAAGAACTTGTTTCTTGGCTAATGTTCTGGTAATAATTTGGGTACCTGTACCTCTAAAAATCTCTCCCAGCCTGAATACTTCCTTTTCAGAATGAAACCAAGTGCAGCTCTCTGGGCAAGTAAAAGATCTATGGCCACTTACTGCTCACAATTTCAAAGGTTTAAACACAGTCTAAAGAGCAGCTTCTCCTCTGCTCTCCCTAGATCATTCTTCAGAAACGTTTTCTTTCTAGTGGCAGTTAATAAATGGACTTTAAGAATATTTGGAGAAAATGTTCACAACAAAGCATGCATAAAGAATGGCAGCAATTTCATCTTAGCAACATTTCTGAGATTGCTAGGGTTGACTGCAAAGTTGGACTTCAGCTCTTGCAAACCCAGGGAGAGCTTGCAGGGCTGAGAAGCTTAAAGCTGACAATGCATAGAAATGCTTTTGCTGGTCATGCAATATCATATTTTACTAGCCAGTCACTGAAGCCATGCAAAAGCTGGTGTAATTGCATAAATGTTAAATTTTTCTTTTCATACGATTACTATTTTATAGAAAATCATGCAAATGTTTATCACAGCTTGAGATGCCAGATCCTTTCCCAGCTGTAAGCACACGGCAATGCAAGACAATGTTTCTGTGTACCAAATGTGCCAAACAGAATCATCATGGTTTTCAGCCACTGCTACAAATAATTTGGATGAACATTTTTGGTTCTCCATAATGTAGATGCAAAGAAAAATTAGTTTAATTTTACCCTGAATTCTTTCCTAACAGAAAATGTTGCCCTTATATTCTCATCAGAATTTTGGATATGAACTTCATAACAGGCACAGATATCTCCCAGTGACAGGAGCAAGAGTTTTATCATTAATTTTCATGGAATCAAAAATAAGACCAAGACTTGGGCAAAACCAGAGTGGGTTGCAAAACATCGTATATGTCAATTTTTGATGTCTGGATTGCAATGATCATAGCTGAAATTCTACTGATTGAGGAACGTTGCTGAATATTTCTTATTTAATACTGTTTTCTATTTCAAAGCACACAACAAACTGTCAGAGATGTTAAAAACTTGAATTTCATGCACTCATGTTCAGCTGAATTATTTCCTGTGAAAGATCCTTGACACTTTATTTAACATTTTTGTTTTGATCTGCAGAAAATTTATACATGAAATGGAATGATTATTTTAAACATTTGTTTCTTTCCTGGGGCTTCCAATGTTATTTACCAATTTCCTCAGCCAATAGCTTTGTTTCTTCACTGTAAACTAAACACCAGAGGACATTTTGTCAAATAATTTTCACTTGAAATTATTTTGCCCTTTTTTCTCCCTCTACTGTTTAAAAACTCTGTATCTATCTTTAGTTAAACTGGAATGCTATTCCAACTGGATGGGATACACTGTCACTCCTGAAGCCTGCTCCAGGTCATGAAGAAGTAATGGGAAATCTTAACAGAAACTTCAGTGGAAGGAGCCTGTGATGTGCACACTAATGGCTTTCTTCAAGTAGTGCCAAGGTCAATTAATCATATGTTTCAGATTTGCTTATTTGAGCTTATTCATAACATTGCACTATTTCAAAAACATATTCACAATAAAACGTGGTAAGAAACCAGCAAAATCTTTGTTCAGGAGTAAAGGCATGTGTATGGGATCAGTTCCTCCCTCTACCACAGACTGTCAGTGTGGCATTAGGCAACCTGCTTTAGTCCAAAGTTACAGTCTATACCTTCAGTAAATACAAGAGGGAGTGGGAAATAATTTCAGTGGAGGTGTGTCAATCAAAGCACCATCCCACTGATACCTTGCAGTTACTGTTCCAGTATTCACATATTCTTTTGTGTGTTAAAAAAGCAAAAGCCTCAAGATAAACATGTATGCAGAACATAAGAATACAGAACTATATTGTCAGCAGCACATTCTTCTGTAATAATCTCAAGCATCCACTGGAATGATGGGAAATTATCATTATTAGTCAGGAATAATTTTATATGTCATTCATCTTTGCATATTAATGTATAATTAATAGCTAGAAACTAATACTCCTGGCTATATAAGGTGGTGGCAAGAAGTACAACCAGAAACTGAAATAGAGAAATATCAGACAGATGTACTGAAGGAAAGAGAGATGGTACAACAGTTACTGTACCTCTGAAATACCAGCCCTTTTGTAGCCTGGGAAAAATTAGAAAATCAGAAGCAGCAAATGTATATCAGTCTGGCTGTCCATTGCATTATTCCATTCAAGAATAAAAGGCTACAGACCTGGGCAAGGATAGACCTTTAGGTCTAATTATTCAGTTACTTGGTTCTTGCAGGAGGAAAACAACATGGAAAGAATAAAAAAACCTATGAATAGTTATGCATAAGTGCAGCTGATCCTCCATAAAAGCATGTGAAAAATGTAGTGAAAAGTCCAGCAGTTCTTTCACAACCTCCCGGAAAGCAAAGGGGGTGAATAGCAAAAGCTGTTCAATACTCAGATTTAAGGAGAAAGAAGAAAAAGCTGAATGAATTTCCTTTAATCTGCAGTCAGTATGCAGTATAAGCAATTTTCTTTGAGATTTAAGTGGAATTTACAGTATCTTAAGCCTTCCCTTGTGATTCCAGCTCTTTAGTCCACATCAGAGTAAAATATCATTGCAGTTTAGCTCTATTGGCATTTTCAGATGAGGAGCCAACTACTGAAGTACTTACTGAGCTGAGTTTTTTCTCAAAGGAAAGAATTTCAAACTGAAAGATGTTTTGGGTTCAAAGAAAAATGAAAAGTACTTAATTTGTCTACTCAAAAGTACTTTCAAAAATACACAAACAGGCTTTGCCGAGAGAACCATTCTGTAATTACCCAGATGTCCTGAGGATGTCTGGGACCTCTGCCCCTCTAAGAAAAGCACAGATAATCCCAAACTTATGCCTATGCTTCCTATTACTATTTGTGAAGTCAAATTTATGAGATTTGAAGCTGGTCTGAGTAATTTTTTTAATATATTTTTATAGTTCTCTTACACTATCTTAGCTCATTATTTTCACTTTCAAATCCATTTTTTTCTATGGGAGGTGAGTAATAAAACCAGAAGATTTTTACATGTGGAAGAAGCTGAAATCTATTATACTTTTTAAACAAGGTGGAAACCAAAGATTTTTATGTTTATGAATAATTTTAGTAAAGTGACTCCATACAGATGATAGTTTTTCAACTAGAAGTACACATATAGATATCAAATACAGTTTTTATTTTGGAGGGGTTTTTTACATATTTACAAGCTTAATTAGCCTTCTACTTTCTCTAACTGTGGCCACAATTCTCAAATTATCTACAAATTTCTCTTTTCAATGACTTGTCAGTGCCTGCCCACTTGTCCAAAAATCAGCAGAACAGGATCCTAGGTCAACAGCTAACAATGGCAACTTCTGTTTTCTACAATTCCTGACCCTATCTTGCATTCCTAAAATGCAATGGGGACTTTAGATACTCAAATCTTCTTACTTGCCAAAAGCAGAATAAAAGCAACGTGCTGTCAGCGTGTTTTCCCTCTCTGTTTGAATGCAGCAATTTAATCACTTTCAGGAAATTCTCCAAAGTGATGAGCTTAGAAACAAGGGGTTTGATTCTCTTCTTTCTCCCTCCAGAGTACTTTAATGGAACAGAGACATTATTTGTATTAATATATTAATTTTCAGTTTAAGAGCAAGCAGATTTTTCTTGGAAAAGCATTGTGTTTTGCTAGCAATTTAAAAGCTATTGAGTGCAGATGATTTCTCAGGGATTCTATTCTGGCCCTTCCACTCAGGGAGGCACACATCACCCCTGCCTCACTGTGTCTTCCTGCAGCTGCTGCCCCAGCTAGGGAAGGGCTCCCCATGGAGACCCTGCTGGGAGTTCACAGGCAGAACAAGCAGCAGTTCACAACAGCCTGTTGGGCCTCTGCTGGGACAGCCACATGGGTCCCACTCTCCTGCCCAGGGTATTCCTGGTACAAATTCCATAGAAATGCATCCCCTTCGAGGGCTGCCTGGAATGAGGTTTTGAAGTTGCCACAGGGAAAATGGCAAAGACCATATTCAGGCACACAATGCTATAGAGATGGAACCAGGCTGAAAACATCTGATCAGCCTGAGAAGGCAGAAAGACAAAAACAACTTAAGACTCAGACCTTGCCCTGCCTTTGATGAGCACAAAGCCCTGAGTCCCCATTTTCATGGGTAACTGGAGGAGCCAGAGAAATGCAGTATGGTCAAATGAGCTAGGAGCAAATGCCAACAAGGCCTATGGCTCCCTAAACCTGCTCAGAAACTTCAGCTACTGCAGTGGTACCAATACAGTTTTCTGCAAAACTCCTCTTCCCATCCTTCTTTTTTTCAGACAATAAGAAAAAAAAAATAGGAAGTTCTCCCAGCTGAAAGAACACTGATGCTCTAGTGAAGCAAATAGGTACTGAAATAGGTACTGCACATTATATTTCAGTTCCTAAGCATCTCTGACTTAATTTTGGTGCTAAATGGGATGCACTGAGTAGAAATCTTCCTCCTTTGAAAATGTCACCGTGACTGATGAAAAAGACAGAGGAGATAAACATCACAAAATGCTATCGGGGTAAATGTAGGGTATATATATTAACTTTGATGTAAGCCTTTTATGGCATACATAAAAATAAATTATCTTAAAAGTTAATACCAATCACCAAGCACATATATGTGAAATCACAAGAGCCATCAGTGAATTATAGATCACTATCTGAGTAACAGGACCCATGTGTTACAGCTCTGGATAAATCATATTTACATAATCTGGCTGTGCTCCCTTGCACATATCTCTGCAAAGCATCATTTCATTATCAAGACTGTTTCTTCCCTGTGAAATGTAAATCTTGCAATAGGGGTCTGCTGAGATGCAGGGCCGAGTGCAATGTGACTCCACCATGCTAATTAACTAACAGGCAGGCTCAATCTCAAAGTAAATGTCAATCCATGTGATCAGAGAAATTGCTGCGCTGGCATTTTCTTTGCTGTCTAAAGAAAGCTACTTCAGTCATTTTTTATTTTAAACGCCAAACTACAGCACACTCTCTAGTCCTGGACTACCATTCAAGTTTGTCCCCCTTCTAAGTTGCTCTATCATCTGTTAATTTTCTCAGTCAAATATTACACAATAACATTATAGTATGTGTATACTTATATAGGTATAATAGGTGACATTATCAAGATGCATAATTTAACATTAGTTTTCCTGAAAATTATAAAACTAAACATAAGACAAAAGAAGATATTAAAACAATAGACTAGGAAAAAATCACATTGCAACAAAAACAGGCTTGGTGAGGAGCTCTCTCTAACTTATGTCAGAAAAAGATATGGCCTAACACATAAAGTAAACCACTATTATTATCTACCCCAGGAACAATTTAGGATAATTTTCTTGCAGTTCAAAGAATGCAAACATGTAGTTTTGAAGCCATCAGCATGCTCTTTTTTCCCCTACTGTCTGAAAGCATTTTTCACAAATTCTTTATTACCAAATCTTTCAAGCAAAACAGCTGCAAGCTCAGATACTTGCTCCTTCTCTTCTCAGGACAGAGTCAAGGAAAAGCCACTACAACCTGTGGATAAATATGTCAGGGCCCAAATTCCCATCCCAGATCCTTTCCACTTCAGTTCCCTCTTTATATTTGTGTCAGGATTCCTATTTCCACTCAGTTCCTACAGGCAAACCGGATCAGGCTCAGGGGCCATCATTTAGTATTGGTGGAAATCTCTTCTGATAAACAGAAAAGTGGGATTTGGTTTTGCCCCTAGCCCTTCAGACTGCAGACATCAATTCCCTTCCCCATACACGTAGAGGTTCCCTGAAGAAAGCAAGCAGGGCATGCAGGCACAGAGGGAGGTGCTGTGCACTTCACCAGGGGCTGAGAAGCACAACTCAGACTTTAAAATACAGCTCTGGGGCCTGATCATAAATGTGACAGGAAAGGGGATACAGTCACCTAGAACTTCTTCAAATGCTTTTGTTTAATCAGGAATGGATAAACATTGTATGAGATGTGCCTTTAATTCAGTGCCTTGCAGAAAGACACTGACTTACATATATTTGTTTCAAGTACGGTACCTACCTGAGTTTGCTCCTCCTGAAGGTTTGCTCCATTCTTGTTTTAAAGTCATACTATTTTTCATGTATAATTTGTAAGCTTTATACCAAAACCAGAAACACAAAGCAAGATCTGACTGTTTTTACTGGTTGGATATTGGATTTTAAGGCTTCAGACCAGTCTAGCTTTTGCACGCTTTGTTGGTTGGTGAGTGAAAGTAGAAAGAAATCTCTAAGCAAGCTTCTCTCCAAAACTTTTGTGCTGTACTTTCTCTTCCTCCTTGAAATTTGGTCCCACTTAAACCACACATAATACCACCCTCTTATCTCTTTTTACTGTTGTCATGGTTTAGCCCCAGCCAGAAGCCAAGCTCCATGGAACTGCTCACTCACTCCCCTCCCAGCAGGATCAGGTTGAGAATTTCTGTCTAAAAGACAGAAATGTCACAGGTTGAGATAAAGACAACCTAATAGGGAAAGCAACAGCCACACACACAAGCAAATTAAAACAAGGAATTAATTCAGTGCTTCCCATGGGCAGGCAGGTGTTCAACCATCTCCAGGAGAGCAGGCCCTGCCATGTGTAACAGTGACTTGGGAAGGCAAACCCATCTCTCCAAATGTCCCCCCCTTCCTCCTTCTTCACCCCACTCTATGTGCTGAGCATGATGGCAGATGGTCTGGAGCATCCCTTTGGTCAGTTGGGGTCACCTGTCCTGGCTGTGTCTCCTCCCAGTCTCCCTTGCAGCCCCAACTTCCTCACCATTGAGGCAGTAGGAAAGACAGAAAAGGCCTTGGCTCTATGTATGCCCTGCTCAGCAGTTACAAAAACATTTTTACGTTATCAATCCCATGTCCAGCACAAATGCAAAACAAGCCCTATACCAGCCACTGTGAAGAATGTTAACTCTACTCCAGCCAAAACCAGCACAACTGTTTATGAATTTCAGTCCCTCTCAGCAACAAAACACTTACATGACTCCTTAAACCATGTGTCATCTAACAGACTTTTCAAGAATGGTCTTTGATCCCTCTCCTGCAAGGCTCATTTGGGTTACTTTGCATTCACTGGGTAAGGATCTAGATCTTCTCAACTTTTTACCCCTGAGGAAGGGAAAGTGCTCAGCAGACTAGCTCTCATTCTGTGGTTATACACACGAAAAATATGTTGATCAAAACAAGCTAGATAAACTAGCAACAGCTCTGCATAGAGAAGTGGCATTTCACTCAAAATCTACTTGACAAATAACTACCAGAAAGAGAAATTTTCCAAATATGGTGATGTGCACTAAAGTGTCATAATTGTTTCCACTTGCTTCTCACTTGGTTTCCGACAGAAATATATAAATTTTTTCCTGAAGTAAACATACTCTTTCCTCTCTTCTAGTCCCAAAATATTAAGATAATATTCAGCTCTTGGGCAAAAGAAATGAGTACTTTCCTTCTCTTCTAATTAATGGGTATCACCAGGTCTTGAAGACTCCTCCTGTCAAAACATGTGTAACTTGTAGCAGTTTGCTATTAGTAATGATGTTAACAATGACCTGTCAAATTAACTAAAAACAAGTGAATTAGGCTTGCTTGTGAAACAGACAGAAAGCCTGACGGGAATGTCAAAACTAACAGAATAGTTTCAACTCTGGTGGTCTTCTAGGATTATATATGACACACTTAGAAAGGTCAGAAACTGTTAATCAGCTTAACATAGAAGAATTGACCAGAATTGTCACTTCAGAAAGATTTCTAAACATTATACATGCCTTGGTTTAAAAAAAAAAACAAAACAAAAAAGTGCTTATTATGAAAAATCTCTTCAGTGCATTTTGACATAGTCTGATATAATCATATTTCCACATCACAGACCTGTCTAGACATAAAAATACATTTGGAGTTTAGAAGGGCCTTTATTCATTACAGCAATTCACCACCACCTCACCAGAGTAACTCTAACATTCCTTAATTGAATGAATAGAAGATTTAGATAAATAAAATAATTCTTGAACACAAGGTTTTCTTTAGGAAACACAAAGTTTTCCAGTACACATTTCCACTTAAGACAAGTAACATCTCCAAAATAAACCCCATTAAATGGGAGCTTTGGGAGCATACACACAAAGACCTGAATTTAAACCCCTGTTTTGAAAGAACAGCCTAATCTCCTGCCTAGAAGGAATGCTCTTCTTTGTCTATCCTTGTTGCAAATACAGATCTATAACAGGAAAAAAACCCCCAAACCAACTAACCACCAATCCCCAAAATAAATACTTTAATATCTACTTAAGTAAAAGGGGTACACATTTTTTACATAAATGTAATACTGCCAAAACTGAAGATTTTAATTATGTGTTTTCTTAAAATAACATTTCATGTTAAAATACATTGACATGTCACTACCAACAACACCATAAACTAGCAGAATTTTAATAGTACATTTATTATTAAATTATTATATACTGATTTATCTCTATTTTCAATACTTGTAATAGATTTAGAAAGACATATTTTTGCACTATCTGGATTTCATAAAAGCACCTCAAAACATTCTGCTTTTCACTGTCTTGGAAATAGAAAAGCAAGCTGAGGTTTATGTCTAAAGACCTGACTCAGGGTCACCAAAGGAGAATTCAAAAGAAAGAGGGAGAGTGAGTTGCTAAGAGACCGCAGCTACTGAGCACACGCTGTTATCTAATGGCATGCAATGAAGGCTTTGCTCTGGGAGAATGTGCAATGTATCTCTGTGTACCAATAACGCCTGTCATTTACTGAGGGCAAAATACCATCATAACGGAGCAGGAGGCCCCTCATTGTAAGCTGAAGAATACAAATGCTTTAAAAAACCAAATCCAAGAACAAACCAACCAAAAAAAATCCCCTCTAAAGTTGTGAGGCCTAAACATCCTTGAATTTATTATTATTTCTTCATGGGCTTTTAAGTTACTAAATTATGAGCTTAATTACATAATTTACATCTCTGTTGTTAATTTGTTGATATTAATCTGTATCCTATAATCAGCAATATAAATTTCCATGACACTGAAGCATAAAGAAAGGAGTCTATACCAGCCTGATCATTCCAGAATTAAAATGGTTACATGTGATATTCAGATGATAGAATACCACCCTTTTCTGGAACAAGCTTCTAACTGGTAGAGTCCTTTTTAGAAAAAGCCAGCTTTGGGCTTTACCCTAAATGCAAGGCAACACCGTGCTGGAAGTGTGAAAAAGGCAAACAATTTCTACATTTACCAAGTTCAGATTACAAAACCCACAAACTTTAAAATAATCTATTCAGAAATTTATTTCCCATATTTATACTGCTTATTGAACTTAAAAGTTTGACTAAAATGCTGCAGGTATCTCAGGAATATCACGCGGAGAATGGATGGTGCTTCCCCTGCAGCTCCTTTGCTCTAAAAAGTTTCAGATATGCTTTTTCCTTAAGCAAAGCATTCCTTCTCTCTCTCATTCTCTTTCTTCTTCTTACTCCTCAAAATGTTAATCTGTCTGAACATGCAGAAAAATAGGCAGTTGAGGAGCTGTGAGCAAACCCAGCCATCCTCAACTAAGCCATTCCTGCTCAACCACTGTGCCTGTAACTCAGCTCAGAACCCTTTCAGAAGTATGCCTCTATCCTCTGGCTATAAAAGGCCAGTGCAAGACTAGTTCAAACCAACCACTGAAGTTGTGCATGTCTATAATTAAACAAAATTAATTCCACATGTACTGTCATAATCATAGAAGAGTTGGGACCATCTAGTCCAGCCTCCCTGAAATGAGCAGAGACATCTTCAGGTTGCGCAGAGCCCCATCCAGCCTGGCCTTGGAATGTTTCCATGGATGAAGCACCAAACACCTTCTGGGCAACCTGTTCCTGTACCATCACCACCCTCACTGTAAGAATCATCTTCTTATATCTAGTTGAATCTACTCACTGTTAGTTTAAATCTTTACACCTTGGACTGCTGAATCTGAATGATGATAAGGTGACACATGGGGTTACCAAGATCCAGGACACAGATGTACACTCTGTTACTTACATTTATTTATGAAATTTATTCAACTTAACTCTAGCAAAAACAGGATGGTTACCAAATAAAAACTAATCCAGGCTATTTCAACTCTTTTCCATTGCAACATCACACTAAAAAGGCAGCTTAAAGGTTTCTTGCACAAAGCCTGTACAAGCCTTTTCCCAGCACTGCTCTACCCTGTGCCAGTGGCCTTTTCCAGAATAGAGCATTCAGAAGGAGAGAGAAGTTCTTGTTCCTGGAATGGGAATACTGATGCTTCCCTGAAGCTGTGAATCTGCTGTATGCTATTCATCCACAGAGCTACAATGAATATTTGCTTCTTAGCAAAATTATTGAACTAATAAAGTGTAATTGTTCCTTTGCAGCTATTGTGGTCAGTAACAAATCCAGCTTGCATGAATATGCACTCTATTCTCAAGCCAAAATTCTCAAAGAAACAAAACATTGTGACATTCTTCCCTTGTATGTGTGTATTTAATTACTGATAAAAGAAATGGGAGTTTTAAACGTGAACTAAAGAAAAATTCTGTGTATTCACCCAAATTCAATGAGGTTATTTTCCTTCCAATGAATTCCTGTAGGCATCAATTTAATAGCTGCTTCCTTCAAATATTTAAAACAGAGGAGGCAGAATTTTATACCTGTTCAATTCTGATACCTTTTTTTTGTTCCCTTAAAAATGTTAACTGAAACTTTTGCAAACAAACTTATAAAACCTATGCCTATAATTTGGATTAGTATGCACAATCAAGATAGAAAAGGTGCAGAAAGGCAGAAACTTTCCCCACTCAAACAGCAAACTCATAATGAAAAGGCAATGAACCATGCATTTAATTTTCAAGAATATTCAATCAGACTATTAAAATGCATTAAGATTATAAGATGCAGCTAAAAATCCACATCTACCTTATATCCATAAAATCTTTAAGTGATTTAATAAGACAACAAGATTTCCACATTAAACTTACAAATACTTATGTATCATCAACAAAATCAGTGCGTGCATGTGTATGTATGCGTTTCTGCATTTTAAATAGGAGAGTTTTATCTGTGAATAAATTCATTATGAATTAAAGTCTTCCAAAGGTTATCTTTGCAAGAGCAATAATCATATTTCTGACTCCACTGTAGTCATTCTAAAATCTCCATTTGCTTTTAAAATATTTTTCTCTTTTCCAAGGGTACTAAACATAAATAGGTTTGGAACAATAAATATTCTTAGATAAAATATAAGAATAACACCAGTGTAAGTACAGGTATGGAAGTAATACTCAATGATGTGAGTTTCCATTTCTGTCTCATCACTTCTGAAAAGGGCAGATCATTGCATGCATCAAAATAAATTCTATAAATTATATTGCACTATTTCTGTCTTCTGGTGATGTTTTTCATAGTGCTAAAGAGATATGCTATAGACAGCATCTGTTATTTTGCATTTCAGTAATCATTTAAACTGAGAAAAATACATGTTTGTTCCAATAGAAGTAAAAGCCTGACATAAGGCTTGGGATTCATTTGAGGTTTTTGAGTTAAGGAGGGTAGCATGATTTTCTTAATCTTACTGTAGATATTGAGACTATAAGGGAAAAGGTGTGCTTGGATAGTGTGGACTGTGAAAAACACACCTCTGAGAATTGTGCCTATTGCACAGAACCACATTACACACATAACATGCATTCTTTGTAACAAAGATCTGTATTTCAAAGAAGCAGTTAAAACCTTTCCTGAGCAGGTTGCAAATCCCTGTAAGGGTTGAACAAATCGAAGCCACTTTGACCTCTCTGTGATGGATTGCACGTGGAAGGTTTTCTAAGGAATCTGAGTGCCAACACCTGTTCCAGTGAAAAAGTGGCTCACAGTTTCTGGCTCTGGAAATTCAATTTCATAGAAAAATAGAAGTGAGTCTTTGACTTTTGGTCTTGAATTGTCATTTTTCGCAATTTGACAGTAAAGAATATTTTTAACACAATAATCCAGACATCTGAAAAAACCTACTAGAATCTGCACAAAATCCTACTGAGTTTCCTAATAAAAGATTAGAACTTGATTTTCATTCTATGCCGTAGAATGAAAGCATATTTTTGACTTTCCGCTCTCTGTAACAAATGAAAAAGAGTTATTTACACTTTATCACTAATGAAATTCTATGTCCTGGAATTCTTACAACGGTTGCTAATCAGCTTAAAAATGAAAATAAATAAAATTTCTTTTCAATCTGTTATCATTTACCTCTTCCTTTTGCCTAGGATATATAGTACAAAACACCATATGTGATTACTTCTGTCCCCTGAAAGCAAAAGGGTTTTTTCTACCAATGTGTCTGTAATGTCTGTAACCAGTTTAATCTAAAAAATTTTCTCTCACTCACATCAGTGTCATGTAATTTTTGAAAGACTAATTGTAAAAATAGGCAATTAATTAATTTCATTTACTATTTAGAAAGTATTTAATAAATAGTCTCTTTTTTGTTTTCAAAAAATTATTGCTTTCAGCAGAAGGGTCCATAGAATTATGCATTCCATGGGGGTCCATACCTTAGGAAAATGATAACAATATACTTGTTCTGGCTGTCCTACTTGAGTTAACAATAGCAACCACATCATTTCGAGTATGAGCATTCTCCTTGCTCCTGGCTCCCAAGAAAGGAGGACATAAAAATCCCACTGGAAGGAAGAAAAACACTGGGAGGCTCTGAAGCAATGCTCAGCTAGAGCTTTGAAAGCCCCACCATGAGTTTCCTCCACAGCTCTCAGAGTGCTTCCAAAGGGGGGAATTCCCTTTGGCCTTCACAATTTCCAGCTGTGGACACCGAGACAGAGAGAGCAGAGCCCTGCTGGCCCAGCCCTGGCAGGTCCTGCACAGAGCACGAGCGGTGCCACCAAAGGTCCAGAGGCCGAGGATCCAGCAGCAGGACCAAGGAGCAGCACGTGTGCAGCAGCTCAGGGCACAGGGAGGTGCAGGCCACAGTTTTGTGACTCATCATTCAGGTGAAATAAAGCTAAGAAATATGATCACGACTGGAAAGGTAGCAAGGAAATGTTGATGCTTTGAACCCTATCCCCAGGGTTCTAAAAGCTTCAATATCTGAGAGTAAGAAGCAGATAGGACAAAGAATGGAGAAAAGATTTCCTACTCTTGCTGATGTCCATTCATTTGAGAGTCCAGAACAAACTCAGATACTGCTTGCTCTTACATTTTAGTTTCCTAATCTTGAATTTCAATATTAAATCTGAAAGTAATATTGATTCAGGGAGGCATTCCAAGGATTACCTGAGAATATACTCTGAGCAAAGCTAATAACTAGAACAGAGTGTGAAACTTTTAAGTGTTAATAGGAGAAAGACAAACAGTAAGATACTGAAAGCAGGAGCATTTAACCAATCTCAGAAAGAAAGCACTTATCTCTAATGAACAAATATCAAGGAGAAAAGGCAGGGGCATGCACTTGTCATAACAATTACATTGAGAGTTTCTGTTGCTAGCTGTCACAAAGACCAAAGAGGAACAGAGCAGATTTATTGCTAGGCTCGTGTAGAGGCTAATCACTAATTCTTGCTGATAGTTTGTAATGTTTTGGATGGTTGATTTTGTCCTATTACCAGACAGAAGCCATCAGCCACTACAGAGAAAACAAACACTTCGTGGCAGATACAATATTCCTGATCAATTACCAGGCAGCACAAGGACCTGGCTCAGCTGCTCATCATTTCTGTTATTCACCAGCAGATGGGACTTACAGCATATTAGTATTTCAGTTAGTCATCATCCTTATGTACTTCATTAGAAAACCCCAATAAAATAACTAAAAGCATTCAAGAAAGCTTTGGGTTTTTTTTGACAAATACATTCCGAATCTGAGAGTCAGGTCTGAGTGTCTAAAGAAATGACAAACTGATTCAATAGCTCTTCATTGCTTGAATTTGAGCTGGCTTTTGACATGGCCCATGTTTGGTCTCTTCATCAATTTCTGTCCTGTATGAAATCAAATTCATGCAGTGAGTAGCTATTGAATCAGTTTGTCATTCACTTAGACACCTGTGAAATTAACTAATTGACTGATGTTCAACATTCCAAACAAAGCAAAAACATACCAACAAACAAAAAAACCCCAAAAACCACCAAACAAAAAAGGCAAAACAAACCAAACCAAACAAAAAAAACCCAACTCAACCAACAAAAAATAAAAAACAACCAAAAACATTTTAGTCATACAAGCAGTAGCACAGGCCTCCCAGTGCCTTGCAGCCTCCATGCCTGAGCCCCAGCTGAGGATGAGCAAACACCTCTGCTCTTTGTCTTTTCATTTCCACAACACCCTCGGCCTTCTCAAGACCTCACCAGAAGAAATAACAATGGTGCAAAATATTCATAACTACATGTTGCACATGAGACACTAAGCAGGAATCAGTTTATTAGTGCTGTCAATCTACTTGGATAGGTACTGGGAAGTCTACAATGAAAGGCTTTGTTTCCTGGCTTTTTATGAGGCACCTAATTGTCCCGGTTATTTTTACTGTCAGTGTCTTACAGTTTGATGTTGGATAAAATCAAGTTCCCAGACTCCATATAAACCCATGTGCATACTATCCCTTACTCCCACTATGCCTAAGTGACTGTTCAGTTTCAGATTACTGCCAATTAAAACTCAGAAGAAGAAGAGGTCCAGGAAGGAGAGCACATTGAACCAAGGTAGGACACATATTATTCTATTTAAAACTACTATAGATATACTTGAGACAAGGAAAGCTGTGAGGTTTATGTTTTAGAAGAAGGAATCAATTATCTTGCTGCTCAAGGAAAAGAAGGATTTAAAAGAACTCATGTGGCAGAGCTGAAGACATCATCTTTCACTGCAGCCAGCATCAGATTATAGGCAGAGCAAAAAAGAAAAACAGCAGGAGAAAGGGACTGGAATGAGGAATAAGCAAGTATTTTTACCTGCTGGATAACTATTAATTACTTGTGACCATAAATCAACAGAAAAAAAAAAAAAAAGCTAATGTTTTTCTATGCAGATACTGTTCTTATTAACCAAAATCTGAAATTTTGATGCAAATTATTTGCAACATAATTCCATCATGGAAAACCTCTCTTGCACACATTCTTGATTTAATAACATGAGGTCTTTATTTTTGCTCAATTTGACCTCAAGCTCTGCAGCCAATCTGTATTGTTTAGTAAGAATAGATGCTCTGCTTCTCTAACTGGACTCTATACTTCTATCCACTGGCTTGTTTCCCATGCAGGGAAATACAAGATGCTTTTTCACTAATTTCCTGCAGTATTTTTTATAACATTACCTAATAGTCATACGTTAGGTCTTAACCCTTATTGATACCTTTCTTCTCTTTTCACCAGAGATATAGTAAAAATAATAAAAAGCAGGCAGATAATAACTGTGTTATTGAATTTTGAACATAATTTAGTTGGATTTCAGGTTTTGTTTCTAGAAACTCTTGGAAAATTATAAAGGCTTCAAGAATGTAAAGCATACACTGTCAGAACATAACAAAGAGGAGTGAACTGCTTAAAATCCATACACAGCCAATTAACTTATATGGCACACAAATGATTACAGATGTTTCAAAAATGCAACCTTTTCCCGGTTCATGTTTGGAATTCACACTGACAAACTTCCCACCTCAAGAGCCAGCCACTTTGAAAAGGGTCCTCAAATGGAGTCCATATATAACATGCATATGCTTGCATTATTTGATTAAGCAATGTCATGTGGCTGAAGTTGTGAGAATAACTAGGTCATCGATGTCTCAGGGGTACTGTGTGACATGCTGAGAATGGCTCACAGGCTTCACCCAGGAGTGCTATGTTTTCATTCCCCAGGAAAGTACAGCAACAGTAATCCTGCCTCATCATCCTAATACTTAACAGCTGCAAATTCTAAGTCCTTATCTTTCATTTATCTCTACCTTGTTGTTTTGTGGTGGTTTTTTTTTTACCCCTCTCAACAGCCAGCCACTGTGGAATTGCACACCATAGATGGGTTCAGACATGAAGGTCATCTGGGCCAACCTCCTAATTAAAGCAGGAATAATCAAACCTTCCAGGACTGTCATGTCAGAGGCCGTACCTTCCAAAGGGTGGTTGTGTCACAGAAGGCTCACAATTTCCCTGTAAAAGTGTCTCAGTGAGGGACACATTTTCTCCATGCCTTGAAAACAACTGCAGGGTTGGATTAAGTGATGCTAATGGGAAGTTCCACATCTAATGTGGAGGCGTGGGAGGGCAGATGGAGGAAAAATAAAGCAGAATCCCATTCTGTTTCATCCTGATCCAGTGAATAGAGACAGAAGACAGCGGCCACATGAAGGAGCAAGAGGGAACACAGAAACCAAAAGCCTGTGCGAGGAAACCGATTCCAGCTCCCCAAATCTGGTGTCATCCAGAGTGCAAATATCCTTCCACACAGCACAGCTTGGCCTCCCCTCTTCTCTGCCAGGTCTCAGAGCTGCTTTCCATGTGTTGCTGGTGGGTGTGCAGCATGGATACCCACTCACTACTGGAATGGCAGAGACCCATCAGGAGCACAACCCCGTGGGGCTGGGACAGAGAGTGCTCCACTGGGAAGGTAATGCCTTGGGCAATACCAGCAACAGGGACACACTGACCACAAGGGCCTCTCCTCCCATTGGCAATTTTGTCCTCTTGAGTGCCTTTCACCTCTTTTATGTTGCACAAAGAATGGTAATATTTGACCAAATAATCCATTACTCTTTATCACAGTCCTTACAAAGACAAAAAAAAATTTTCATCATTTATCATGCTGCTCTTGATGTTGGTCCATTTTTATTTTCATTTACAAAACTAAGCATTGTCTGGTGTAACAGAAATGAGACCCATAATACTACTTGCAATGAATAGTTCGAGCTGGAAAAAAACTCCCCCTTCAGCAATAAATTATCTCCGAGGGCAATTTTCTTGCCTCACACTACAACACTTCCCCTTAAATATATTTTCTCTTAAATAAGAGAAATCATTGAAAAAGCATATTTCTGCAAGATTTGGTTCCTCCTGCTTTGAGAAACAGAAGTCTCAGCTTCCCAGTGACATTTGACATTTTATGAATGTTTCAGTATTTACTGATCACAGATCCATTATTTTATACAAAAGCTGTACTGAGCAGGCAACATCTTTTGAATGTCCCACATAACCATTCATAAAAGGTCCTTAAAATTTTCCTTTTATGCAGTGTGCATTTGATCATGCTGTGTTTCTCAAATGCTGAATTCCTAAAATGAAGTTTGTCTCCCCCTCATTGTCCAGGCAATCTGAACTATAAATGATTTTCATTATCAGCTGTCAAATCTTCTTACAGAAGAGAAGCTAAAAAAACCCCAAGAGAAAATATCTAAAGAAACCCTGTGAATGAGAGAGGTCATGGTTTATTTTTGATAACAGGATGATTTTGACTCTAATATGTGGTAGCCTTCAGCCCCTATGGTCATCTCAAGGGTGCTATTTGGACTCTCAATTAGGCTAGTTTAAAAAAGAAAGGCAGAGAAATATTCTTCCAATAATAAAAAGAAAATGATGACCCAAGCCAACTTTTAGTCTAGTGAGCCTTTGAAAATAGTAATATTTTCAGACCTGTCAAAGGAAGTGTTTTATTATAAATAGAACTTAATTTGAGATGTTATTAAAAAAAGAAATGAAAAAAAGCTCACAAAGTGCTCTCAAATATCCTTTCATTGTTTTCTTCAGATAATTTCTATTAGATGCACCATTTCTAATGTACTTAAACTGAGTGTAGGCTGTGCAAATCCTGGGGTAATCTCAGTGGCTCAAGCAAACAGACCCAGCCCACTGTCCCTTCCCCAGGCAATAAGTTATTTCCAGTCACGCTTACATGACACTCCAGCAAGGGATCCTAAACAGCACCGATACCAGGGTGATGGAAAACAAGGATTTTAGAGCTCCACAGATTGTTTGGCTGTTATGTCCTTTTTTGACCCACAGTCTTAGAGAAGTCTTCTTCTTCTAGTAGAGAAGGTTGTGAAAATCACCCTTTTTAAAAACATTTGTGTTGGTCTTATTTGTGTTTGGAGAAGGTATCAGATATGGGCATGGGATTTTCCCTCGGGAATCTACCAGCAAAACAAATCCTGAAGACACACATTGATCAAGGACATTAATTCAGTGTGTGCCCTGCATTCTTGCATAAGAACAATGTCATGACATTTTGCTTTCTAGAGAAATAATGATCTCTCTCTTCCCTAAGTGAGATAAAAGCCATAAACAGCATAATCTAAATTCTTTCAGGGAAAAATTTCAGCATTTTCTCTTTATATGTGCTAAGATTGCAAAACCTAGGCTATGTTTCTTTTTGTCTGTAGGAATGTACAACTTAGTCACTTCTAATTGTAGTTAGCAATGCCAGTGGTACATATGTATCCTGTCAAAGGAAATGATTTTCTGTAGATTTCAGTCTTTTGATGCTTTTGTTGTGTTGTCAGGAGACCTAATAAAACTGGCTAGCAGGCAGAGCATCTTAGTGCTATTGCCTGTTAGACCCCCCTTACTCTGTTTTTGTCTCTAGTCCTGAACCTCTGCTGAATGTCCATCTATTTCTAAATATCTCTCCTACTGTGGACGACCTTGCAGAACCTGCTTCCGTTCCCTCCTCTGGCAGGTATGCCCTGAACATTTTTGTGTCTGTCACTCCTTTTCACCACTGTATCACCTAGCATGTTCTTTATGGTCATTTTTAGCAGTTTTGAATCAGACTCCACTCTTCTTTCAATATACAAAACCAGACTCCATCTAAACCCATGGGTAATGTTCAGGGACTCTGGACATGAAGGTTTGGGTTCAGGTCTTGCCTGATTCATGTTTTTCCTTCTTTCCTCCTTGTGTAAATCTGTATATTTGTCTTTGCTTCTGTTATTTGTTTCTCCAATTCTTTTAAGCAAATAACAGTTCTCTAGTACTATTTTCTACAGATTTTAGCAACCACTAGCATCTGCTTGTGTGTTTGAATTGTATAGAACATTTCAGATTAAGCTGGGATAAGAAACTCTACAGAAAGTAGAGTATATTGGAAAGACTTATGATGGTTCTGTACTCTGCTGAACTTCTCCCCTACCACAGCTTAAGAAAAGAAAGGCAAATCAGACAAAAGCTCATTAAATCATGCCAGGCTACTTCTTATACTACTTATACTTCTTATATATTGTATGGCTATAATGTCCATTTCTTTCACTGCTTTTTTGTATTTCCTAATTTTGTTTTCTGCTGTGACTAGGGGTTCCTACTCCAGGTGAAGGCTTATGGGAAGGATATTCAGAGTGATAATGAAGTCAGCAAATCTACGTTAAATTAACTTGAGAAAACCATGATGTTGTTGTAGCAAGATAAGGTTTTCAATTAAATGTTATTAAGAAAATAACTACTACCTTACAAGAATCAAGTCTAGCATCAGAATCTCTCAGATTTCAGAAAAACATAAAAAAGAATACAGAATACTTTTTGTTTCAGTTGCTGTTATTATTAGGGAACCACTCTTCTCAAAAAATTATTTTTTTGTCTTTTGCATGTTTTTTTCATAAATTTTACATTTTGCATAAATTTAATTTAAGACAGATTAGACAAGGAATACCAGATCAGGCTCCAAACATTGAAGTGTGACAAAGTGTATTTGTCAAGATCAGCTTAATTAGACCAACTGGCATTGTATCCAAACCCATATGGGAAATACAATTTTACCACCAAGAGCTTCAGAAGAGTAGCCCAGTTCTGTGGCTGAACTACCTTTCCACCTAAGCAAACCAATTAAATGAGCAATTATGGCCTCATATACCTGTAAAAATAACAAATATCACACAGGTAAAATAAAAATAGACAAGCTAATCTGAAGCTTCACCAACATAGGCTTTTAGTGGCGAAAGTAACCAGCATTTCCAAGCCATTGGGGAGCTCAGCTCCACCCCTCCCCTCCAGCCCTTACATTCTTGTACCACGCAGGGTTCCCACACATGCATGACAATCACAATGAGTAGCAATGGGGCACAGCCGTACTTGAGTTTAGTCAAATTTGTTAAAAACATCCCTTTTACCAATGAAAAATCCCACAAAAATTGTAATCCCTGTGTGGTCTAAAATTATCGCAGTTATTGGTTTATAGATTATTTTACTGGCTTTAAGTCTTTCATTTCAAGTAGATTTATAAAATTCAAATAATATCTGCATACATCTTACTAGCCTATAGACTGAAGTTATTAAAAGGATCTTGAAAAATTTCTTGTAACGAAAACATAAGTTGAGTCTTAGCTCAAGCTTTGGAAATTCAGTTGAAATTAAACAGTAATGAATTTTTATTTTTATAGAGTTTTTTACTTTCAGCTTGTAGTTTACCAAATCTGCTTAAATTCCTTTCCAAAGCTGTACAAAACCTGAGCTGTTAACAGTTTATTGTTGTGTAAACTGTATTATTAAAATATGCAGTTGTGTTTTTTTCTTCACCTAGGAAGTCTGTTTTATAGATTTCAACATTTTTTATTTGCATGTTGATTTATATGCAGCGGTCATAAAAATAAATTTTATTGTTCATATAAATAACCTGAACACTATATTAAGGATCACAAGTATTCTCTGTCACCCAAAATGTGGGGTTGGGAAGTTGTGTTTCAGATCACTACCTTCCACAAATAATAGGCAACAGTTTTGGTTACAAAACATTTACAGTACATTAGAACAGTAAAAAAATGATGAGGAAAGTGCCTTTATTAGCTTTCCCATGTTATAGATTCAACTCTGAGAAAATTACAGCCCCAGGTGTACAGAGGGCCACCATTTTAGGGACAAAATTATGACCCCATGAAGTGTGTCCAGCTAGCAGGAAAACTCATTACTCACTCCTGAAAACTGAAATATTTGTCTCAAAGTCACCCTGAGAGTCAATAATGCAAGTCAGGTAGCAATCCATGTTTCCCTCACCCCAGTCCAGCCTGCAGAGTAATATTATCTTCCCAGTTAAATACAATATTGAACCCTGATCCCATTTGCTGTTCTTTTTCCTGACTAAGGTTGTTTTTACTGCCCCTTACAACAATCATTGTTGATGCAGCCGAGAGCAGTGCTACTTCCAAAGACCTGTATAGTAAAATATTCACCAGATATGCCACTGCTTTTCATTGCCTTGCTGGGTTTGAGAAAGGAGAATGGGTAAATCCCACTGTTTGCTTAGCATTTTGTTGGGACACAGTGCCTACAATTGTATGAGTCAATTAAACGAGCCTGAGATTTTCCTCTGGCGCCGAGGCAAACAGGCGTGGAATATCTCACATTCACATTGCTAAATTCTCATGCTCTCTGAAACACGGTGGCCACAGGCACAGTCTCTTGCAGGGATTATCCCTGGCTCATCCTAGTGCCCAGACCACATCTGGGAACAAGGAAGGCAGCACTAGTTTGCCAGGCCAAAATCATATTCAGGTCCTTCTCCATTAGCAGAGACCTGCCCTGGCCTCCTGCAGGTCCCTTCTTCAGGGGTGAATTTCTGTCCAAGCTAAAGAAAGAGAATTTCCCTCAGTCTCAAATTTCTAACACCAATGGATCAAATAGCAGCTGCAGCAATGTAATAACTTGATTCCTTCTCAATTACTGAAAAATCAGGTTTTTATCCACAATTTCAGTTTTTTGAGAAACAACCAGATCTACAATTTTTGGTGCTTCCAAATTTAAGGAAAGAAAAAAGTTGTTCTGCAACATGGCCACTAATTATGAGAATTTTTTGTGAAAATTTTTAGTTTCTCAAATCACAGAGATTAAGTCACTTATAGAAAGGTAAAAATCCTTTGATTTCAGAGTGTATATCTTTCAAAGAAAGATATACATCAGTTATTGCACTGCATTTCCAGTATTGCTATTCTAATGGAGGCGAGGGAAGAAAAATTACAGAGACAACAAGACCGTTTTCCTCAGTCTGATAAGAACAAAGGACTCACATCCACATGGAGAGACTGCTTTTTATAACAAACGCACCTCCTAAAAGTTAATTACTTTCCATTTAACGCAGGAGGCACCGCGGAAACACACAGTGCCATCTAACGGAGGAACCACCTCCTGTAACCTGAGCATCCAAGGAGGGAAAAACGAGAAATCCATACCGGATCTGCCACAAGCACACCAGGAATTTTTCAACCAAGAGATGATTTCTGACAAAAACGTCGTCTCTAAGTTCAGCATTTTTCAATAGTCAGGCTGCATATGTGGGTAATTGCAGCAAAAGCCAGAGGCTGCACTCTGTTCTCCCGGGGTGCACCATAGCAGGATGCCACAGAAAAGCACAACAAGCTGGTGACACATTCCGAAAGCGACATGTGCCAACCACCTTTAGAAAGGTGGAGGAAAAGAAAAATAAGTTTCAGTGTTGTTCTCCTGTCCCCCAAAATCAGCCCTCCCATGGGCTGCCTCTGCTCGGGGCTCTCGCAAGCTCCACTATGGGCTGAACATCCACATCAGGAAAAAAAAAAAAATGGTTTTTTTTCTGTAAATACAAGCTGTGGGAATGAAATGGTAATGAAGAGTCCTTATATGGCTTTTCAAACCCAAACCATGTCATAGCTGGGAGGGGATGTGCAGGGGGTGTTACAATTAAACAGTTATTTTTAACTGCTGCTGGTTAAAAAATAAAGAGAATGGGAAAAGATGTTAAAATAAAAAAGAAAAAAAAAGAAAGAATGCCTGCATTTTTAATAGATTACGCAAATTACAATGGTATTTCTATTCCAAAATCCTCAAGCCTTAGAAAAATATCTTAGGAAGGCAATACAGATTTAAATTCATCATCCAAATAAAAAAAAAAAGCTGAACATTTGTATGATAGACACAAAAAAAGCATAAAAAAATCTTTTCTCAGTGGAAGATTCATTAAAAATACCCTTATATTAGAATGATATCAGGAAGCTAATTTTGAGAGAATTTTAATCTTTAATGCCCTAATTATTTTAGTGTTTGAAAATTTAAAGTACAACTGCATTGGGTAAAATAATTTGACATTTTAAAAGTGCATAATATCCTCATGGTAGTTATTAGAATATTTTGCAAATTTATATAGTGAGATATATAATGAGATCAGCATATGTGACTAATTTTTAACTCACACCTGGGCTGCCACATCCTTCTACAAATTCTAAGGAAACTTTTTATTTCAAAGATAACCTTAGAGTCTAGTGACATTATATCTATATGGCACATTTTATTCAATGCTGATTAAATCCATATTTACTTCCAAAACTACAGTCAAAGCACTATAATTACACATTTTGTATACATATATATACAAAATATTGTCTCGCTTTTGTGGCTTCACATCTCTTGTTTATAAAACACTGAAAGTAAAAACGTAAATGTTTCCCCTGTTTTTCTTTTCCTTTATATATATGAGAAAACTAGAGTTTAGCAGAAAGAATTCTAAGTAGTTTTCATGTAAAAAAAAATTATTTCATAAAATCTAATAGATAAGAAACACAGAATCATTTGGTTGGCTAAAAAAATTGTATAGATTTTATAAATATTTGAGGCCTAAAAATGGCAAGACAGCTTGAGGTAAATTAAAACCAAATGTATAAATGCATTCAGTGTAACTGTGAATTTCACAGCAAACTATATTATGCTTGTCTGAAATAGACTCTGTCTTTTTTACGTTAATAAAAGCATATGTTCAACCATGGTAAAGAACTGTATGTTCCCATGTGTCTTCATGCATGCCTGACTGTGTTAGAAATAGGATGTTTAAGTAATTTAACCAGTGAATGATACTTCAGCTCCTGTTTACCCAAAAACTCATCCTCACATCATCCTTCCCACTTGGTCAGCACAGGCATTCTCTGGTAACGTGGCTGCCCCTACAAGGGATTGATTTTCTCCCCACTGATACATGGGATGAATCCACTGGGAACATTTGCTTCATTGCTGGTATCACCAGCTGATATTTTTTTTTCAATCATTCTCAGTATTGGAAATTTCTCCCTTAGTAATCAGGATTAGAAAGTGTTTTCTTGTGATTTTCCATGCAGATTGTCAGTGGAGGGATGAGAACAAAACCACAATAACATCAAGTTTCTTGGCATTACTTGGCTGACCCTGGCTTAACTTCACTTGTGAATTCTCTATCTCCTCCCCTCCTGGGGCACAGGGGGATGGGGAATGGGTGCTGCAGTCAGTTCATCAGATATCTCTGACACTCCCTCCTCCTCAGGGGGAGCACCCCTGACTCATTCCCAGCACGGGTCCTTTCTGCTGGCTGAAGTTCTTTACAAACTGCCCCAGTGTGGGTCCCTCCCATGGGGTGCAGTCCTACGCTCCAGTATGTGTTCCCACAGGGTCACAGCCTCCTTTGGGCACGTCTCTTCTGGTGTGGATTCTCCACAGGCTGCAGGCAGATTCTGCTCCAGCAGGGATCCTCATGGGCTGCAGGGGCACATCTACCTCAGCATGGGCTGTGCCACAGGCTGCAGGTGAATCTCTGTTCTGGCACTTGAGGCACCATTCCCCCTCCTTTCCTCACTGACCTTGGTGTCTGCAGGTCTGTTGCTATCACAGATTCTCTCCTCTCTGGCTGCAATTGCTTCTGTGCAGTAACAGCTTCCCCTTCTTGATAAGTTAGTACAGAGGTGCTGCCACCATCAGTGAAGGACTCAGGCAGCAGCAGGTCCATCTTTGAGGAAGCTGGACATGGAGAATCTTCTAGCAACTTCTCACAGAAGCCATCCACCACCAAATCTTTTCCTCATAAACACTACAGCCTCCTTTTCTCACCACCACCCTCCCATAGGCAAGGATGTCATCTTCTAGTCACCCTGGGCTGATTGGCTGGCCTTACCAAACACAGTTTTCACAAGATATGAGATGCATGGAATAGGATGCACCACACAATATTTCCACTGTACCTCTTCCTGGTACAGCCTTGCCACCATGCAGAGTTGTACGGGACAGGGAAGAGGTGCTGGAAGGCACTCCTGCCTCAACTTTACTGTGAAACACAGTGCCCTGGCATGCCTGTGCCCCATGCTACCTCAAATGCACCCCCAGCCCTCTGTTGAGCCCCACCCCGGGCATGCAGGGCACTCCCCAGTATCAGTCATGGAACACAGGCACTGTCCATATAACATTGCAGCTCAAAGCTCACTGCTGGTGGGGCTGCTTCCCCTCTGCTAGAAGCAGTTTTAACATGGTAATACATTTACCAGGGGATGGTTGGCTTGGATGGATGATCTACTGGTCAATTCCTGCTTACTGATTTGACAATTGAGCTGACCTGAAGGTCAACTGGCTTTCCCTAAGTAAGTCAGTAAGCCAGGGCCATGCTTCTTAACACTCCAAGTATTTCCTACTACCACCTTTAGCCCTGAATAGAAAAGCTGACTTTCCAGAAAACAGAGGTTGAGAAACCTATTGTAAAGTACATTATATTTCAATGAGTGAACAAACTGTAGAGAGTGTGAAAGTGCAAGATATCGACAGATAAATCTTGAAAGGATAAAGGACAAGAGGTGTTAAAAAACAAACAAAAAGATAAAATTCATACTGTTGCCTATTTTAGGAAGGGACATAAAAGACTTTTTCAAGATTAGAGATGAAAAAGCTACACTGATCCACATTTACCCTTTATTATTACTGGGAGATGAGGGTTCAGCTTCTTGTTTCATCTGCAGAATTCTTTTATGAAAAGTCAAATTTTCTTTTGGTAGAAACATTGTAGCTTTTTGTAAAATCTCTCTCCCTTACTTCTCTATTTCTCAGATTCTCTTCTATAGAGATAATGAATGTTTCCTTTTCTTCTACTCTTTATCTGAATTGGCTTTCAAGTTCTTAGGAAGCACATCATACAAAGTGACTAACAGGAGAAAGCCCTCTTCTCAGTAACTCCTCTGGACACTACTAAGGAGTTCAGAATACAAAAGGTTGCATAACTCTACCTTAATAAACCAGAGGTTAACAAGACCGTAAACCTCTATCCACAAGTTCAAACATTCTTTCAATATTACTGCAGTGATAAATAAAACATCTCCAGCATTAAAGTTCCCATCATTTAGGCCTTTCTTCTTGATGTTTGCAGTGTGTTTATCAAGCTAAAAACAGTTCACAAAGGAGTCTCAGGCTCCAACAATCAAGTCAATACTCTTCTCCGTAAACACAACATCAAAAAGCCAAACTGTTTTAAATACACAAGGCTATAAAGTTCTCTTTTCATTTGTTATCTCTCCTGCACCTGCTCTAAGTACTTCTTAGCTTAATTGATGGTCTCTAAACAATCAGTGTTTATATTCACTTTGGAGCTGCTTCAGAAGGAAAATAATAGTTACTGTTTGTTTACCTTCTGTGTCCTGGGTGTCACTCAGAGCCATACTGAATGGAAACTTGGTTTCCATTGGAGACACTGGCAGGAGAGTCCTGCACCCACCACAGACATTTGTTGTCTGACTCTGGTTAACAATTCACATATTAACCATGTTACTTTACCTACCTTTTATGTTCAAGCATTTTTATTGCATTCCAGTAAACCCAACCACCTTCAGGCAACAGCAACATACAGGCTAATAAACCTGGGCCCGAGGTCACACTCCTACACCAGATTTCTGGCACTATCCCCCAAGGAAGTGATCCATTTGTCCCTGGGCTTTCACTCCCCTGGAAGCACCTACAGCATGGACCATGGGGTTGGTCTGCACCTCATAGTCCTGGGAGCAATAACCCAGGAGAGCTGTCATTAGTGGGACCTGAACTCTGCTTCCCCACTCCTGCCATCATACAGCCTCTGCAGAGTTCGAGCATATTGTCCTCCATGGGCCAGGATTCCAGAGTGGGTCACAAGGAACAGGAGACATAATCACAAGCTTCGAACATACTCTCCCTACTTCTAACCTGAGTCTGCAGAGCACTCAATGGGATAAGAAAAATTAATGTTATGTAATTGAACAACACACTCTGAAGAGGAAAAAATTGAGAGGTTTTTTCTGATGTTTTGATAAGGAGAATTTCCCTATCAGTTTAATCATTCATTCTTCAGTGGGAATCAAGTTCAAAAAAGAAGGAAAATAAACAAAGAAGAAAGGTGAAATTTTTGGCTCCTTTGTGACAAAAACATAGCAAATCTCTGAAGAATGTTAATTTTGCAAAATATAAAATATTACTTTTATTAATCAGTGTGCCTCATCTGTGCTTATGGACTCTCTTGTTACCCCGGTGGTCAAGTTCAGCTGACAACCGAAGCTGCAGAGCAGTTGCATTAGGAAGCTGCAGAGCAGTTGCACATTGGAAGATTTCCATCAGCCCAGGAGAGGTGTTAAGAAGAGAGGCTCCAACAGGTTCAGTGCTTGCACAATACAGATTTTGAACTTACATGCACCCAAAAAGACAATGGGGACATTTTAGCCCCTGAGCTGAGGGTCACACCATGGCCTCTACCATCAGTGCAGGAATGATCTCCCAGGGACAGGCAGTGTGTCTTGACACAGCCCAACTGCAGCTCTCTTGGACTTCAGGTGTCCTTCTAGGGCACTTCCTTATGGCCAGACATCACTTCTCAAGAGATGGTCGTTCACAACACATTTCTGTGCGTGTGTAATTTGGTAATTTTACTTCTGTATTTGAAAACAAACACTTTTCTTTAGCAAACAAGAAATGAGATCTGCAATATTTAAATTCCCAGAGAAAGCGTGATTCTAAGGAAAAGTGGGATTTACAATATCAGGTCATGGTTAAGGTAATGTGGTAAAGTTTTTAGCACCGCAGAGTTACAGTTTCTCATTTACATGTTTCTCAACAACACATTTTCTAGCATTATCAAAGAAAATGCAGTGATATCTGTTTCATCTAACACCAGCATCCTCTCTTAAGAAACACTTGCCACAGATCAAGAATGAGGTGTGTGTAGAATTCTTTGCAAGAGTTCACTTAATTATCTCTCAACTCTACCCTTCCCAAACTGGGAGGTAAATGACAAGTAGAATCATTTCACTCACGAAATGACAGCTTTCAGAAAGCATGCGAATGTAGGTACAGATATTGCCAAAAGTATGCCTACCTAGCAAGTGCTTTGGAATGAATGCAAAAAGAGACCAAAAATCTTCTGTCTCAGAACTGTGCTGCTAATATTTCTTTTGTGAACTGAGTGAAAACATGAGAAAATAGTGATTTCAGCTGCGAGGTTTTTGTGGTTTAGATAAACACTCTTGCTGTTAGGGAATTGATGTCTGACAAATTCCACCCCTTGATTTATCACATTTCACACAAAAATTCATCTAATTGCATATTGTTATTTTTGCATTTACAGTACTATCATTGTAGCCCACCATGATTACAGCACCTGTGAAACTCAGTGCCTGGGGGAAAACTACCATAATACTGTCTCCTTTCTATTAATGGAGTAATTCAATACATTTACCTTCCTGAGCACTGTCATTTTATACAACCAAAGCTACATATTTCCTGCTGAAACACTGCAAGAAACATTCTTACATTGTGCTTGCTTAACATGCTGGGTAATTCACAGCAGGAAAGAAAAGTATTTAAAAAAATAAAGGCATACTCATTTTACTTTCAGGAAGAAAATCCTTTTTACTACTTATTATCTTTTTATTTAAAATATTTAAATAAACCCCCTCTTTTCTACAGTTTAGAGGGTACTTTAAAAAATAGTAATTAAATTAATCAAGTTTATTAATAAATATTTCTGTATTGATTCAGTTAGATTTTTTTATAGTCATCCTCCCAGCCTATGGAAACTAACAGCACTTCCTGTTATGATTAGTATACAGACCTTGTAAAAGAACAAAGAAGAATGGAAATTTCATTTGTTTCCCTCATTCAGTAAAGATTCAAATTCTGTACTTTATTGAGCATGGACAGCTTTTCTTTCTGCTTAATGGAACTGAGGGCCAAGTCATACCCCTATTTATTCTAAGATTTTATTCAAGCATAATTCAAAGCATATCTTTCCTCTACAACTCTATAAACAATGAAAAGAATTGTCAGCTTTGGTTTTCAGGCTTTAAAACAGATCATTGACTTGACAGCGCTTAGAAAGTGTGCTCAAAAATGACTAATGTTACAACTTTAAAGAACATGCTTTCAGACTCTCCTTGTTGTCTTTCTTACCACCACACTGCAAAAAGGCTAAAGTCAAAGATGACTACCAAGCAATGAATATTTCTCTTGAATCTGCTTATCTAGATTTTAGCCATTAGAACTGTTACAATTTAACTGAGCAAAACAAAGTCATTTAATGAATACAGACATTATCAAAATCTATCTACCTTTTTTTTTCTATTTTTTAAAACATCCAACAGTTAACAATTCAAAGGGTGGAAGAAAAAATATGAAAATGTAAGGAAGATCACCTGCTTGTGAAGCAGCTTTGGACTTTAGGGAATCAAAAGTCAGCTCCATAAGTATAGAAGTCCCATTTTCACTTTAAAATAAACCTCTAAAAGTGTTTTGCCTTTTGCTGGTGATAGCTATCAAAGTGCTTATGAATGGAAAAAGCTGCTAATACTAAAAGACTGTTTAGCTGGGCTTCACTTCAGCAGTTGCTTTCATTCTTTAACTCATGCCCACACAAAACTGTATATTCACATCTGCACATAGTTGTTTTTTTAAGAGTACAAATTAGAAGCTTTGGATGCATCAAGACAAGGATGATGCCAGAATCTTCTGGGGATGAGTAGCTCAATCCTACAAAGTATGGCTGTTGTGGATTGACACCATTGGGCATGTAAGCACCACACAGTCACTCACCACCCTCACTGGGATGGGGGAAGAAGAAAGGAAAAAAAAAACAAAAACAAGAAAACACAGAAGATTAAACAAATAATAATAAAAAAAGTTGAATAAGTGTAAGAAAAGGGAAAGGGAGACAGGAGAAAACAAGAAATGCAAAAACAATCACTCATGGCTTCCTGTGGGTAGACTGATGCCTATATCTCCCTTTTTCCTTTTATTGCAAGACATTACTTTATATGGTATGGAATATCGCTCTGGTTGGCTCAGGTCATCTGCCTAGTTGTGAACTCTCACCTTCAATCTATTCACTGGGGTGTCAGAGTGAGAAACAGGAGACCTTGATGCTGTACAAATACTGTTCAAAACCAGCTAGAGTATTAAGGGTGTTATCAGTTCTATTTCAGTCAAAATTCTGAAACACAAAGCTGTTAGGAAAAGAAAAATCTATTCTATTCTATCTAGGGCCAGTGCAAAGGTATAATTACTTTCATCAAACCTGGGCTATATTCAGAAGAAAAAGAACAAGAATGAATGTCTCCTAAGGCACAATAAATGCTGGCAGCAGCTGGGCTGCCATTTCTTAGTTTTTTGGCAGTAGATGGTACTTTTCTCTATTAATTTAGAGAGACCACAACACCTAAATACGTCTGCAAATGTTCACTTTGATTACACCATTCCCAAACTTTCAAAGGCAATCTGATTTTGTGTATTTTTCTAGAGCCATAGTACATACCACTAGGAACTCAAAGAGAGCTTGCTCCAAGAAAACCTTCCTTCTCTGTGAAAACTTCATAAAGTATGTGCCTGCACATTTGGGATAAAATTTTGTGATGTTGCAACTGCCACAGCCTATTCACAGCTCTAATAAGCAGGACACTTGTAGAACTAACAGTACCAAAGATTCCAACCTTTCCCCTGCCAACCTCAGGACAAAAATCATGTGCTCACACAATCTACTTGAGGCAAGTTTGGAACTTTAAAAATGGGATGAATTTAAACACAATACACTTTCTAGACATAGTCACTCCTATTCAACATCACTGACATGTGGAGGATGTTCACTCAGTCTCTGCTGGCATCCTCAGTATTACTGTCTAGCAAGGAGAATTGAGCCAAACTGCTGCTTCACAGAGAAGCAGATATATTTGTAAGAGCTCTTCCAAATTTCCCACCTAAGGTCTAAAAGGACACGTTGATGGAAGATGATCTGGAACCATTTTCCTTTGCTAACTGGCCAGGGGAGAAGCAGTTGTCACTCATCATTTTCTTCTGCTGTAGAAGACCTTTGCCTATGAGCCTTTCCCCTTCTCACCTACAGCTGAAAACACCTGCCTGTTTACCTTGGAGAGAATAACAAAACAGCCCTCTCTTACCCATCCATCCCTCTCTTACCTATCCTACCACCAGCACTTGTACTTTTCTCCTTGCCTGAAGTTCTCTTAGCTGAATTCAACAATGGAGATAGATAAAACCTTTCATATGCCACAGCTAAGGTGAAGAACAGATGCCTAATGGAAGGAGCTAAAGGTGATCCCATCAGGCAAAGAACAGAGAACAATGAAGATTCAGAAGTTCTGGGTTTAAAAATACAAGACAAAAATGTGAAGAAGCAGGGGAATAATGCAACTAATAAATGCTTGCAAGGAGAGGGAATAGTTTTTCCCAGATGGGTACATAGGAGTTTCTACCCACAGCAGAAGATTTCTGGAGGAGGTTTGGATTGAAGTAATTTGCACATATCAAGTAACAAATTTCTAAATTGCAAATTTGGCAATGACATCACAGATTTAGGAAGTTGGTCTACCACTAAAGAGGAAAAAAACCCTTATGGTACATTTGCCTTTAATAAATCATACAAATATTTGTTTGCTGAGGTAACAGATATGTAGATCCAGAAGGATTAAATGCCCTACCCATTTTACTTAGAGGGGCCAGTAAGTTACAAAAAAATTCTCAGACTGCCAAAGGAAAGAAAATTTACCTTTAAACTTGTTACTTTGTTGGCACTCACAATTTCTGTTTCAAAAATACATTCCTAGGCACCAGTGGGGGAGTCTTGTCAGACTCTCAGAAAAGGCAGCCAGCCAACTTGTAGTTATTTTAAAGAATGCATCAGTTGTCTACAATTTTTGCACCCTGGTACAGATCCTGTTCGTCTGAAAAGGATCCAGGCCATATAAAAACGGTCTGTTGGACAGAGTCCAGAGTTTTACTAAAAGCACATAATTTTGCAACATTCCACCTCAAATCTTGCATGAAAATGCTGGTTAGCAAATTGTGATAGGTAAAGGGAGGTGAACAACTTCTAACATTCTCAAAACATCTTTGGGTTAATCTCAAAACAGTTGAAGACCAATGTCAGAACTGTGGGAAGAGCAAAACGGAAGAGTAACATCTGTAAAATATTTTGTGTTATCTTTCTGCATCCTTTCAGTGACACTTTGCTACACTTACAGGGAGTTATTACTCTGGTATTTTCAGTTTACAGTGCATAGATTCCTTGCCATCTCTTCAAAATTCAGGTGAACAAATTCATCTAGCTGCCATTACTGTCTGTTAAGCTATTCTGCAACACCCTTCACTGGTTTTTTGATGTATTGAGAGCCAAATACAAGGCTTCAGTTCAAAGACCTTCTTACATGATTGCTTTCATTGCCATGGACAGACCTACTAACCTAGACAGGACTATACTATATAGTCAAGTTAAGCAAGTGTGTAAATGGGCCTTAGATTCCTTTCTGGTCCTCATGACCTAACATAGCAAGTAATAATCACAATAAACTTGAGTCCTTTTTAATTTTTAAACTCTGAAACTCTGTGTGTGAGATACATATTTTCTTTGCTCCAATCAGCAAAGTTTTAGTGGTGTACATCACAGAGAGCTGATGTAGCAGGTGCAGGTACACTTCTTGTAGGCACAGCACCCATTATAGTGGGAGTGACATTTTTAGGCTGTGTGCATGACCAAACATGCACACAGCTGAAAAACAACAGGTAAAGCTGCTACATTCAAAGAACCTCATTCCTAACAGGCTACAAGCCTTGCTTAGCCAGAGGTCAAGTTTACCAAATAAACAGGCTTTCAGCAAAGAGTGATCAGGTTTCCTGAAAAGGGGAATCACAACCTAAGCAAAAACAATGTCTGCATAAGTGAGGACAAATGCTCAGGACCCCAGACAAGGAGACAGGCTGACCAAGCTGTGGATAAATCAGGATGCCATCCTATTTAAAAGAAAGGACTCAAAAGAGACACTGGTGCCCTGTCATTAATCCAGTCACTTTTGAGTGGGAGATCATAAGAGTAAAGCTGGTAGTTCACATGGTTGAGGGCCCCCACATTAAAAGACATTTGAATTTGTTCCAGGAACATAACAGCATTGTATAAGAAGCTGCCAGTTGTACCAGTCTGACATAAAACAAGGTCCCTTCAACTTCCCTTATAGAGTAGTTGCTGCAGAGCTATTTGCCTTATAGGACCACATTTGCCTGCTTGCTTTACCATGCCATAATTCCAACAGTCTAGGGATTTTTTTTGAATTACTGCAAAGAAAGGAGGCACAGGAAAATTTGCTTTCTAGATAAAAAACTTTATATCACAATGTTAAAACTAGAAAAGAAAGTTTTCTTTTCAGAAATGCCTCATTATACACCTAGGTAAATTTATGGTGATCTGAAGCACAGAAAGACAACAAAAGGAAGACTCACTCACTTCAGACTGATAAAATCTGAAGATTTTATCTTCAGATAAAGTACACTTGAGATGTGTACTCTGAGTTTTCCCGAAAAAAAGATTATTATACAAAATATAACTCTAAAAGCTGTCAGGAGCAACTCAAAAGACCCAGGGACTGTGTCACTTATACAGGACATGACAGGATTAAAATCCCATATTGTCAATAACTTGACGTGACTCTGAGAGACTGAATCAGAGCAAATTCATATGCACTTTTGAAGCCAGGTTATTTGGTTCTCCTCCACACCCTCCATTTGAATGTCTGTTCTTAAGACTGAAGAGTCTTTTTATAATAGAGGTGTTGTCAAAATTAATCAATCCTTCCAAGAAAATGTTTTTGACAAACTGATGCTTTTAACCAAAAACAGTAGATGAAAAAATGATAAAACAACACAAACCAGAAATATCTCACAGGGGCTTCAGCAAATGTGGAATATAGATATTTGCCGTTTTTCTGAGTAAGTGGCTGAGATGCTCTTTATAGGCAGGCTACAAAGCCCAAAATAGGTTATAATGTCACCCCATGTAATAGAGGCACCACATCTATCACTTTTTTCCTCTTTCTCATAACGCAGACCAGTCATGTAATTGGTGGGACATTTGCTATTTTAGAGTTTGTTATTTCTTGTGCTTTGAACAGTGATTCCATCCCTAGTTAAACCGTCACACAATTCCCCTGAATCTCAAATGCATACATATTTTCAAATTAAATACAACAAACAAAAACCCAATCTGAAAATTCTCTAATAATAGAGTTGGAGGAACTAGTTCATTCACTCTGAGTGCTGTAAATTGTGTACAACCTGGTGCTTCTACTTCAGCACAACTGTCAAAATGCAAGTCAGAATTGAGACATGGATACTCCACCATGTCATCACATCCACACCACTGCTCCTTTCAGATCTGTTTTCTGAAGAATATTTTTGCAGACTTCATTTGCCAACAGTTGAGTACATAGTGCTTCACCACTTCCCTTGAAAGACTACTCCATAAATGTTAGTCATAAACTGAAGAGGAATTTATAATTGGATACAGATCTCTCCCAAAAATTGTCACACACCACATATTAATTTCTATGTGCTGATCAGTGCAGTTTGAATGCTTCTGTAATATTCAATATCTTCTTTGGTGCATGCTGGGATGAAATACTGTAAATAATTACTCTTTTGTGCTTTTGAAATCTTTCCAGACAGTTGCATTCCTATAACCACCTTTCTTTATAGCAGATAAACAGTGCACTGCAAAAGCAACACCATACCACCTATTGTTTCAGTTTATTAGCTTGCATTGTAATTCTTGAACAACATATATGGTGAGGAATCTCTTGAAACAGAAAGATGTTTTGTCTTTTTTGTGGAAAGGCAGAAGAAAAAATGTCCTAATGCTCTATAGGACACATGAACAGTGAGGCTCAGCATAGCAGTGTTTTTAACCTGAAGAGTTAAAATTAAAGTGTACTTACCATTGCAAGTATAAATTAGATAGTGATACTTAACTTACATTAGGCAGAAAAAAAGAAACATGCTATAGAAGGGAAAAAAACCCCAAGTCTTAATATTAGATCCCCTATTACTTTAGTCCCCTGTACCTGTGATCTCTTCCTTTAAAAATAAAGTTGGAAGTCACTTTGGAGAGAAGCCAACTGTCTGGAATCCTTTGTCCAAAACCAAGTGTGGGCTTCTAAAAAGTTATAACAGAAAAAGGCAAGATCCTTTCACTTTTTACAGTATCTTAAAAGCTCCTTTTTCCCTGCAGTTTCACAGAAACTTAAAAGACAAATTAAATCAGTGCAATTGAGCACAGAAAAGTCATGTTTCATTTACAAATGTTCAACATAACCTATAGTGGTTACCACTGTACATAACAAAAATGTTCTACCCATCTGAGAGTGTGAGAAAACAGTGGCAGGTAGTAAAAAGCGGATATAGGAAAAAATACAAAAACTGCCTTCAGCTCTTCCAAGTATTTGTTACTGTTGATGAATTTTTATAATACAGAGAGATTTGATTACATACCTGCAAGTTTTAAAAATGATGTCAGTCTCACTTCACTTGGATTATTCTACTAATTTATGTGTTCAGAAAATTTGTGGTCCCATGAACATAGGGCTCTTTGCTCCCCATAGTTCATAAGTTAACCCTTTTCCCCTAGGAATTGCAGGCAGACTAATATTACTGCTTTGATAACTCTGATCATTCTGAGAAAGGAATCCTTAGCTGCAGCTGATTGATGACCAGAAAGAATATTCCAAGGCAGTTAGACAATATGATTTCAAGGGCACAGAAGAATAGGCCTTGGGTTCAGTCTCTCCTAGATGGGAATGTGTAACACTGTCACCTTCTCAGCACTCTGCTCAACGGATAATCTCCTTTCACCCTCTTCTGAAAAACAAACAGTGGCATAAACACAAGGCCAAGGAACCAGAGGTGACAAACTGTGACTTCTTCAGAATGTGCAGCAAACAATTACAGTGAAAGACTGATTAATTTGGACAAAATTTGTTATTTAAAAATCCAATAAACACACAAATCAAGTTCAATGCTTATACAAACATCACAGTACCTAGTTGCTATCTCCACTTATTCATAATTCAATAGACCCAATTTAATGAAAGTGCCAGAAACTTAGTCAGGCATCAACTTTTACATGGAGCTTTTAAGGCCTTTGAAAGCCTGTTTTGATTTAGTTTTAGTTTTCCATCTGTCACATTTGCTGCCTCCATGTGGGTGGAAAAATTCCTTGATTTTATGGGTCAATATCCTCCTAATGTAAAACGTAAGAGTGACATTAGTTAGGCTCACAAGCCAGGGTACCCCCTTCCTTTGGGAACAGCTCTCCCCAGAGGACCACAAAGTCCTGATGTTTGTGACATGGTTCTCCCAGTGACACAGGCAGTCTAGGAGGGAGTTTTTTATACTCACACAAATATGTCACCTTGTGGCCACAGCACTGTCTCTTTAGGAGAGGGAAGGTCCCCAGCACACATCTTGTGTTTCCTGGGCAAGTTAGTAATAAAAAGATAGAAAAAACCTAAAACATCTCTTCTTGGGTTTGTAAATGAATGAGCTTTGTCCAGCTCTTGGGAGAATAGTAACTAGCAACTACAGTTGGAAGAAAATTGCAAGCAAGCAAAAATATGCACTGGCACTAAATAAAATGAGTGAAGTTTCTGGATATCAGAAGAGGGCAGCTCATCACCCCTGTAATGGGGATGTTGTAGGTCTTGGTCTGGGGTAGTGACTGCAACAGGCACAGCTGTCAAGGCTTAACATCATGCCTCATGCACCGTGAAGTCCAGCAAAACCCAGGTTGTAGGACACATCTTTCTTAATCTCATGTTAAATTGTTTCAGTGGAGGAAAAACGCTGAGACACTTCATTAGAAAGTACAGAATGTTTTTTGTTGAATACTTGTTCCATATTTCCACGTTATTGTTCAGATTTTCTTTTTCAGAGTATAAAACCATGAAAAAACCACTGACTCAATCCTGATCTAGGAGAAACATTGTACCTTGCTCAGAAGAATGTCATCTTTCAAACAAGTTTTAACTTTAGATGCAGTCAGTCCAAACATTTTAAAGAGTATTTTCCTTTAGGCAATATGTCAAAAACTGGGTTGGAAGAGACATATGGCTATACAGTTGCCTAAAATTATTGAATATTTTAGTAACCTTGTTCAATTTAATTTTTGCAAATTATTTTTAGGTGTAAAATTTCTAAACCTCAGAAAGAGAGTCATATAGTGATGTTGCCTATGAATATGAAAGAATAGGCTTCTCCCCTGAAAATACAGTAATTAACAGTTGCAGTAATTGTTGCCATCACAAACCAAGTATTTTTCCTAACAGTTAAACATTGGCTGCCTGAGACAACATTCCTTTCCTCTGTGCTCAGAATAAGGATTGAATTAAGACAGAAACCACTGTGGAAGACAGTAAATTTCCAACAGGAATGAGCAGAATGCATTATGGAATCCCTTTTGCAAGATGGAGTCCCCAGTCAACCACAGTCTTTGCCCAGAGAGCTGTGAAATTCACAGTGCCTATCTCTCCACTCTGGCTAAACACTGGAAAAGAATTCTGAAGAACAGCCCCAGCTATGAAAGGAGGAGTGAAGCACATTCAGGCTCTGCCACCAGGAGATATCTTTGAACAGCATGGTAGAAAGCAGATTGTTCAGCGAGCAGATATCCCTACTGTAACTCCTTTGCACCCTCCTCCAATTAGAGTATTCAAAGGCTTGGTGAATAGATGGACTTATTCAAATGGGTGACTGTGATAGCAAAAAGGTTTACTGCTAATAAAAATACCTATGTTTTAAAATCACAAAATGAGATAACTTTCCAATTATAGGAAGGTCAACAGTTCAGCATTTGCCATTTCATGAATTAGATACTAACAATTAATTTAACCATCAGTAAGGAATTAATTTAGTAAACAAACTCATGAATCATGATCTCAAAGTAGCTAACCTCAGAAATGCTGAGTCATGAGAAGGTTATAGGAAATGTCAAGTAGAAGAAATGAATCTCACTTCCATTTTCCTGTTTTTCTATTTTTACGTACTCCTTTTCCTAGATCATTACCTTTAATCTGGGACCTTATTGATTGAATGCTATGCCTTGTACTCTCACAGAGAAATTAATGGATATAGCCCTGCAGTGAACAGCATTGATTGACTGTAATCAATGACTCAGCACTGCCACACAAACAGGGGAGACAGACTCACTTTGTTGCCCATAGCACATCAATAACACATTTTACACAACAAACCAAATTTGTTCTTCAGGGAGAACCTTATCATGCAACCATCCAATCTACCTCCTACTTAGATTCAGTGCTAAGGAGAACAGCCTCCTCTCCTTCACTAACATAATCCTCACATTTATGTACAGCAGCTATGTTCTTGCCTATTTTACATTGAGATTGTGCTGTTCCAGTTTTCATGGCTATATCACATGATCTACATAATAAAAGGAGTGTATTTTGTAGAGTAAATGGCAGTGGTTTCACACATGTAACTATTCACACTTTTACCATGACTTTATTAGGTTTTGTATTCTTACTAAACTCTAATGTTAAAATGGGAGTCCTGGCAATAACCCTTAGAACTAATAATTGGGTAGAAGCTAAAGTAATGTAGTCATTCAGAATTCCTCAATGTCAAAGCAGTGTCTATGGTACTGGAATCAGTAAAGAGGGTGGCAGTGGATCCCATTCTGAAGCTGGATCTGCTCTTCTTTACAGGTCAGGACTAGCTGTGAGACACCAGTCTCACTGCTGATTTACTAGCACCTGATTAGAGTATGGAAACTGGAGGCATAAAGTCAACATGAAAGGAAAATGCAGGTCCATCTTAGGCACTGCTAAGGTGTTGGGACATGGACATAAGACAGGTTGGGTTTTGAAATTGGAAAATATTTCCAGATTTCATGCTAGGGACACAGACAAAGTCATAACAAGGAACTACAGTTGTAAGTCTGAAAAAGATTTTGTGGAGTCATTCCCTGCTCACCATGAGGATCAACTACACTTAAATACTCCACAAAAAATATTTTGTGCAGTCTAAAAAATCTCCAAAAACTGACCTGACAGCTTCTTTGGGTAACCCATCACAGAGCCTAAATACCAGCTGTAGAGTTCTTCCTAGAATCTAATGAAACCCACCATTACTGCAATATGCCTTTTGTTCCATCCTCAGAGATGAAGGGCAATTCATATCTATGTCTGTCTTATTTATTCTTTTTTCTAGACAGCAATCAACCAAGCTGAGCTCATGCAAGTAGCACTTTGATAGGAAAACCAATGAGTTGCCAGATTTGGGGGTGGCTGCTGCAACTGGATGTGTTCACCTTTTGTCCTCATATGAAGGCAGCAGTGGGCAGCAGAAAAGCTCAGCTCCTCCCTGGACCTCTGGGTGAAGGCAGGTGGACAGAATATTAGTTCATAAGATGCTTGTACAGGACGCACTGGGAATCCAGATTTTCAATAAAATACACTCAGTTCCTGCAATCTATGTCACATTTACACATTTAAACAATTTTTGGTTTGTTTTTCTCCAGTTTGTTTGCGTATTTATTAAAGTATCACATACAAAACTGTGTGAACAATTCAGGATGGTGTTTATCACAATAACAGGGCAAAATGGTTACCTCTCATCCTCTTGTTCTTAATACCTTCAGTAATGACTCCCAGAATGGCTTTCACATTTCAGTATTTTGCCTCATCAGCAGCTTGCATTCATTTTCTAATTTGCGGTAGCCCACAGATACTCCTACTGACAAATATTCCCCATTTTCTATAAATAAATTATATTTACTCCTCAGAATATACAGACTCATGCTTCTTTTGATTCCATTCTATCTTCTTGATTTCAGACTAGCTTGCCAGCTAGTGAAATAAATTTCAAATTTAGTTCTACCTCCCTCATCCTGGGTGTTGTACTGGAAACTTGGCAGATGATACTGACTCCATCAATTAAATTTTTTGGTTTTGCAAGCCCTTTCTAGAGAGCTTTTTGTTTTAATTTTTATTATAACAATTCTGCATACCAACTTTAAAATGTCTGTGGGGGAATAAAGGCCTTTCAGCTGATGGTTCTGCTCAACTGTAATCTTCCATTTTCTCCTTGTGTTTCATTGCTTTAGTTCTCATGTGGCAGAGAAAATATCCAAATTGGACTCCTCGTGGTACAGAAACATATGAATTAAACCTTCAAGGCACATTAGCTTAACCTCCAAAATTAGAACACAAACTAACAACTGTAAGTCATTTCACTCAGTTTCATTAATCCAAACCAAAGTAATCTTATTGTGCATTCCAGCAATGTGGAATGATACATGCTAGAACCAATGTCTCTGAAACATCCATGTACCTATGGGGTATTACTGAAAAATTGCTGAAATCAACAGCTAAACTTATTTACAAATCCAGGTAACCTTTTCATTAAAGAGAGCACGCTAGAGCATATGTAGAAAAAGAAATACATGCTTTTTTCTTTCAAGTGTTCCATTCATGTTATAAATGTGGTGAGATTCTAGAATAAAGCATGTAGAGCTTTTATAATTTTCTATCAGTTGCATTTCTCTGTTCTCATCATCTTTGTCTACTCTCATCATCTTCGTATGCATACGGATGAATACAATCTTTCCTTTTGTATTTATATTTATGTGACTCCCTCCAAACCATTAAAAACCCAGTAAAATATGAAATGCTTGCAAGTCTAGAGGTTAACTTGTCGCTTTTCTCTTCTGTGTTTATCATATATATCATTCTTTAGGACATGCACTTCTTTGATACAACTTAAGGTGTATTTATTAAGCCAATCATACATGCTCATTGAGTCCAGCCATTCACATCATGTAAAAACTGAACATCTTAAGCAACACATGTGCAATAAAAGCAAACAGATGTTTGCAGTCCGAGTTTGCATTGATGGTGGTGCCATGGCAACATATCAAAGGCAAAATGCAAGATGGCCAGAATTTCCCACTGGAGTGTTAAGCACAGCTACATAACTTTGAGCCCACAACCAGTAGGATATCCCAAACCACCCTGTACTTAAGGTAAGAATTCATAACTAACTGCTAATGCCTAAACTCCCCAACTAAAATTGGATGGACGGAATTTCCCATGAAGGAGACAACTAAGATATGAACAGTATAGTAAAACAACTACTCATTTTACATAATTAACACAACAGGAACATTAGAGTTTTTTTCATACAGAGTGAAATTAAATTTGTCCAAAAAGTTCCACATCAGGAGGTCGTATCTGAGGTTTTTATATGGAATTTTCCAGGCTAGACAGCTACAAAACAGAAACGTTAGAAACTCAGCAGCAGAAGCACATGCACCACTGGAGGAGCCCAGCAGACAAGTCATGACACTTTCAAACTGATACCCTGAGTGTGTCACCAAGCAGAGCACTCTCAGCCCATTGCAACAACAGGAACTGCGCACAAGGGGTCAAAATTGGCCTTTCTTTCATAACACTGGATGTGAACATCATGAATGCTAAATGAAGCTGAACTGAATATAATGCTATCCAATGAAAGCAACTGCTTTTTTTTAAATATACTATATCCCTAAATCCAGCCTTCAGAAGACCAATACAAAAACACCATTGAGTGAAACTACTAAAGAAAAGAGAGTGCAACTTAACTTCTACCCGCTAATGAACCTGTAAATGGAAGACCTCAACTTGTTCAAGGAAAATCCTGAGTATTAACTGATTTGCCTAAAAGCAATTACCAATTATTCCAGTCTGTGCACACAATCACATGGAAGTAGTAACTTTACTAAAAAAATTCAACAGAGATTTTAGATGCATGTGAAATTGAACATGTGTTGAAATCATAGATATAGATAGATTAGGAAACATGCATCTGCCTTTGTACAGGCTTTTAGACTCAAGTATATTTCTAGATATTTTACTGAACATTAAAGAATTTAATGTGAAAAAAATATTAAAATATGGAACCACACAAAATTTGCAATGAAATATTTGTCTTCCTTTGATTACTTGCTACACCATTGAAAGCTAGATCTAGTATTAATATTTTTAATGTAAGAAAAAAAATTTAAACAGCAGAGAAATACATCCTTAGCAGCTGGTAAACTCAGACCCTAACAGAGGTTGCATATTTTTAATATCTTCCCCTTATGACTCTCAAAGCAGTATGTATTCCAAAACTCTAACCCTGATAAATGGTTTTAAAACATAACTTGGAATTAACATAGAAAAAATAGATTTAAAGGATAAGCTTTCATAAATAAGACTACTTGCAAGATAACACAGGCATAGAGAATTTGTGGAGGATTCATTTTCAGCCTAGTCATTTTCTCAACCTTTTGGAATGAATAAACACATAGGAAGACAGGATAAAAAACTTCACATCTTCATCACAGACCTTTCAAGCTTTACATTTCCCAACCCTTTTTAATTAAAATACTTGCATTTTTCCTGTCCTAAACAATTATATTACACAATAGTGAACAAATATACAGATGTCAAAGACTTCTAATCCAGAGCACAGTTTAATGTTCTCTCATCTCAGAAAGTGCCTTCTTAAGCCATTCCTCAGCTTCACACTGTCCAGCTTTTTGTCTCCTTCATTTTCATGACTCTTAAGAACTTATGCTCACAGGAGCTGTAATGAATGCAATGTCAGCTCAGAGGTTTCTGGTGGGGAACATGTCATCTAATTTTTAGGTTGTGGTTGCAGATTGCAATCATCATAACTATATCCTGAAAGTGGCACACCAGAGCCAAGCCAGGCCTTGCAGTACGAGGACAACTGCTGGACTAGAATGTCCAGGTCAGATTTGGAATGATATTTTTAACTTTACATTCCAAATACATTTACCAAAGGCTGAAAGAAGAGAGGCAAGTTTTAAAAAAGGTTTAAAAAAATTAGGCAACACACACTTTTTGTGGATCGTGTGATCTCTGGAGAGCAGCATTTGGCAGATGAACTGGGCAGACAGATAAAGATGCCCTTCTTATAATTCTTTATCATTCATCTTCAAAGCAAGTGAATTCTACAGAAAAAAGTGATTTTGCCTTACTCTGTAGACTTCCATCTCCATCTTGAGTTATTCTTAGAGCTCTTGCTTAGAGCTCTTCAACTGCAGATGGCAATTTTCAATTAGGTATGTGCTTCAGGGGAAATAAGGAATTTACTAAGGTCGCTTAAGGGCAATGAAATCACACACGCCATATAAAATGCTTACACCACAAAATGATAGCATAATGGAATGGTAAAGCCTTTAACAAAATCGTAAAGGGAGCATGCAACCAGTACAGCATGTTCTTTTATTATTTCAAGCTCTCCAGTTACACTTTTGAAAGACTAATTTGTTTGTTTTTTTTTATTTTTTTGAATATGTGTAAAGATACCAGGAAAAAACATGATTTATCAAACTGCCTCTTGACAATGTGTAAGAGCACTCAGCTTCAAATTATATGCAAATCAGAAAATGAAAGCAAAGATGAGGTGATGGATGCAAGTCAAGAAAGCCTACAAAAAACAGTGCCCTAACTTTGTTTTCAGGATAAGCAGATTACTAAATGTGGAAAAATATTTAAGACATTTAGTATGTTACTTTCATTTCTAAACAAAAGTTTTATGATAATATATGCTAAGTTCATAAAGTACTTTCTGATTTAAAAGTGACAAATTAATGACAGTTCTCATGAAATAACCCATCAGTAACACAACAGGAAAGCAGAAGACAATTTTGGTTTGTTATCAATACTATTAAGTCCAGGTATTTCTGCTTTCCATCAGTCTTGTCTCAGTTACACAACTAAAGCTTGTACCACAGGTGTTTAAACAGTCTTGACGGGCTCATTGCCTTCACCTGGGCTCAACACATTCATCCTCAAGATATACAGCCCAACACAACACCATTACTGCACTCTGAACACAGTTCTGCCATTAAAATGAAAACAAACAGATCCTTGAAAGGATGAAAAAAAATAGAACTTTAAATAGGGTCAGAATGCCTTTAGTTCTTTCTTCTTTAATCAATGAATAAAGCCCATCAACTATTAAGAGATAGACCCATGCCTAGGTGAATCATCCCTATCAGGGTGATTTGCAGGAATTGAGGCCAGAGAATGGTCATCCAGTCATAGCCATTGGATTTTCTTATGATTTTAGCTAAAGCACAAGGTCTATCCCATTTGAAATGGGATAAAAATATTTTAAATTTTATTTACTTTGAAATTCTTTTCTCACTGTAAACAAGTATAAAATTTCCCTGGGTATATCTCCCAGCCATCAGTTCTGGTCTGAATAGAAATTGCTTTTTATGCAAATTTGTTTGTTGAAATTTGTGCGACACCACAGGCCCAGCACCAAGCTGAGGTAAAGCCCTGGGGCAGACACTGGTTTGAGGCAGGTCCCTCTGATGCTACAAGTTCTGAAGCCACATCATTACCCATCTCCTGGTGGCAGAGGCAGGCACTGTGACAGAAAGAAGCGAGAACTAACTGCTCCCTTTGTGTCCCTTGGAAGGGTGACACCCCCAAAGCTGACCGTAGGTTGGGCTGCAGCCTGGGCCAGCCCTGGCCCAGCATGGTCACAGAGGTGGCTGCTCAGATCCTGGGACACAGCGAGCTCGTGTCCACCCAGAATACACTGGAGAGACTTTGAACCACGTTTCTACGTTGCTCAGCACTGGGAAATCAAAAGACCATTAATGATTGCAACATAGCTAGACAAACTGATGGGGGCAATGCAATTTCCTGCAGAGACTTGAAAAAGGTGATTTAAGAGCATGTTTCCCTGGAGTCTTCTCTTGCCCTTTAAATTTATGCTTTACTAACAGCCCTATTAAAAGTCCTTTCTCTGTACTCCTTCTCAATTCAAAGCAATAAGGATATCCCATAAAACCACCAGGATGAGATGTGCAAAAAGTGAAATTTATGGTTCTAAAAGGTCTACCAGCCTTGCTTTCTTTTCTGTGGTGGCTTCCACCACCAGCAAAAATGATTCATCACAATGAACCCATTAGCTTCACCCCCTGAAACAGTACTTAGGAACTTGCTACGTACTTTGTGGTGTGGAAGCTCCTGTTAAAGTCTCTACTGAAACTTCTATAACTACCTTGTGTCATTCCCATTAAAACTTCACTCGACATTCAGTCAGGATTTAACAAAAATCTCACACAGAAATGAGTGAGAATCTCTATGAACCCAAGTGACTTTTAATGCTTTCTTTATTCTGAATTATTTTTAACCAGGTAATACTGTATCTCTGGAAAACATTAATTCATAAAAGTCAAAGCTATTTAGAAGGAAGAAGGCTTTTAAATAATAATCATCTTTATTGTAAGCTTCTAACCTCCTCAGAATTTTACTTTCCCACTTTGCTAGGAAAGATGTAGCTACATCTCCCATAGCGAGTGCATTCACATGCCTGTGCACACATAAATATGGATAACCATGAAAATAAGAGGAAAGTGATCATATATCAGTCTCTTATGTCAGAAAAACAAAAATAATTCTGAAAATGTACTCCACCTGTTTCTGACTAGCTCTCTGCAGCTTTTTTTCCTTAGACTGTACGCCAAGAGATCAATTCCATTCCTATGTTTTACACCATAAAGGCAGAAAACTTAAACAAAGTTCCACAATGAACATGCTGCTACTTAACAGTAACAGTCCTGAGAGACTGCACACCAATATCCTTACAGCTAGAGACCTATTTGAAATTTGTTTTCAACTTTATTTTTCATTACGTCCTGACTAAAATCTTCAGGGAAAAATTTCTCCATTTTGTGAGGATTTTACTGAGAGCCTGTTGTAAAAATGTTATCATACTGTGCAAATACATCCTAATAAATACATATCCTTGTTCTGAACTGGGTAAATCCCTATTGTAGTAGAACCTGTTTAGCTTACATTTCCTATAACAGTACCTGAAGTTTATTTTTTAACTCACTGCAAAATCTTTATTGCTACAGGAACACCCTGTATTGTAACAAACACATTCCAGCTATGCTGATTTAACTGCAGTCACACATATCCCAATAAGATTCACCAAAACCCCAGAAATGCTAGAGGAGCGCACCTTTTGCAAAATGTACATTTTAAGATAAAAAAAAAGCCCAAACAAATAACAAACATGTCAAGAAAGAACTTCTTTTCCCAGATATACTTGGATGATAACACCATGAATTTGCAGCGCTTGAGCCAGCTGACCAAAGCATCTCAGCTTTATATCCAGTCTCAGCTCCCATTTGTTCCCCATCAGAGCTAAGAAAGTTTGAGAATCTCTGCAGTAAAACCAAGGTGCATCCGACTCGGGAGCACATGGAACGTCAGACAAGTTACGGGAGCTGCTGCCGCAGCACCGCCCGCTCCGCTCCGCAGCCCCTCGGAACTCCGGGCTGCTTCAGAGGGAACGCTTGCAAGGGCAAACCTCGCTCCGACCCTCTCCGCACCCTGCCTCCGCCACCCGCGAGGACCCGCCTGACATACCTGCTTCTCCATGTTTGCCCCCGAGAGTTTTTTCTCTTTTCCCGGAGCCGGAGAGGAGCGGGACAGTCCCTCCCTGGCGGGCTCGGAGCGGCGCCGCGGCCGCGGGGGCTGCGCTCGCTCCGGCCCTGCCCTGCCCCGCCCGCCCCTCTCGCAGGCACGGACAGCCCTGCCGGGCTCCTCCGGGCCCAACAGGTTTCCTTATATAGGTAAACACAAATTGCATTCCTGGTGACAGGCGCTAACTGGAAGTTAGCTTAATGTAGTTAACTCCACAGATACCAAATGGGTCCGAGCTCCTGAAGTTTGCTCAGCACAGCGTGATGAAGGGTCTCCAGAGGGGAGAACTGCTTCCTTGCACTAGTTTAGCACCTATGTAGTTATTCCATTACTTAAAGCCATAGCAATACTGAGTGCTATGTTCATATTACATTAAACATTTGAGGATTTTACAGAACACTGAGCCTGCATTTTCATCCTAGAAAAGTGGAGGTGACAAAGTTATGTGTATGTACTACAAGGTGACAAAGGTTTGTGCACACTAAAAATGTTAAAATAATTCCCACAATATTGTAGTTTCCATATAAAGGCTATCGTATATCAAGTGTTACGTGAAATGGTTAGAAAATGAGGATTGCATTACTGATATCAATGGAAAAATGCAGTGTAAGAAAGTTTGGTTTACTCTTTCCCAGTTCCTTTTCTACACAATGTAATAGTTAAACATTTGGTGACGGACCTGTCTTTGTCAGAGATGTGTGATTGCAATATATTAACAGACACACCCCTACCTAAACAGGGAAACAGATAGAGGAAGTACCAAGAACTCTGCTGCACTCTGCAGAGCAATAACATGCGTATTTAATATATTTTTTTCATCACCTTGACTGCTCACTACTTGGTAACCCTTTTCTGCAAATGCAACTTGCTTGTCTGGAAAAATTTCACCAGGCAATTAATTAATTAATTACAAAGAAAATCATGTAATATGTGTTACTTTATTATATTCAGGCAAGATTCACTATCAGTTATTGCTTTTCTACAAGCTAAAACACTGTTGACAAGCAGGGGGAATTAGAAGCAAAAATCATGAGGATATGGAATAAAATCAATAAAACAAATGATGGAGGAACACAAAATATGAGTGAAAATGAGCACATTTTCAGTATTTGATAAAATTATGAGAGGCTGACAAAAAAATAGAATAAGCTCTAAAATATATAATTTTTTTTTCATTCTTCCCCCCAGATATGACTATAACTCAAAATGCAGAAGACACACAAATTTGGCTTCCTGGTGACCTATGGAGTGTTAGAAACAACTGTGTACCATCCAAAAGCTGAAAATTATCATCATCCAGTGGAACACAGCATTTCTTATTGCTGCCCAATATATGACTGGAAGATCATTAAATAATATACTGCACAGAAAAGCTATTCCTAATGTCCATTCCTAATGGTTTCAATATTTCTTTAGTTATAATTTTCCCCTTTCCCTGAGGCATAAACATTCTGCCTCATGATACTGAAAGAGTTTGGCTTAGAAGTTGAGAAAAATGAGAAACAATACCAATAAAAGTTGTAAGACACTCAATAAATAGAGCTAAAATAGTCTCCCTATACAGTATATAGAGAATCAGGAATATGTGGCCAGAGGCTTGGTGTAATGATCTTCATTCAACTCTTTTGGGACAAATAACTCACTTGTGGCTCTACTGCATAAGAAGAGGATCTTGGCCCTGCCAAGTTCATGCTCCTGTGACAGAGCATTTGCACTGGACCACACAGCCAAGTATTCCCTTACCACCAGTGACCTCATGATCAGTTCCTGAAGGAGTATCAGTTTTTTGGCATTAGTCAAGCCAATTAAAATTCATCAGATTCCCAAAACTGCAACAACAAAGGAATTTTAAGAGGGCTACTTGGCTAATAGTAGATTAGATAGTAGATACTACTTCAAGTATGGTTGACAGTCTGTCCTTAGCCTAGCACTTTTCTGTTAGTCAACCCAGACCCTACAATAAACATCAGATCAATTTATCTAAAATACTCCCTCAATTAAGGATTTTCCCACCACTTCTTCAGTGCCCATACACCTGCTTTACCTACCTTAGTTTCAAGCTGAAAACTCAACTAACTTTCACATTCTACACCTGACAAACCCCTTTACCTCCTGACATACCTGTTTACCTCCATATCTTTACCCAAACATCACACTGAGAATCAGTCAGGGGATCTAGGTTCTTTCAGCCAGGTATGAAATCACATGCTTTACTTGCTGGCCCCCAAGCTGTGATTTCATTAGAATGCTGGCAAAAGCATGAAAAGTTTCCCCAAGTCCTGCATAGGCTACCTTCGTAAGAGAGAAACTCTTTGCTTAAAAAAACACTCATAGTAAAATAATCATTTATTCCTCCAAGATAAATCAGAATGAAATTTATTTATATTTTCACCAAGTGTCTCTGTTAAAGCATCAACAGCAGTTAATCATCATAATGGATATCATAGTCAGATTTTTTATTTCTGAGTTCTTTATTTTTTTAAGAAAACTCTACATAATTCTCAAGCAATTCAGCTAATTCTTGAAGCTGAGAGTAACCTAGACTTCTTATCCCCATTTACTGTGCTGTCACACATACATATCTGCATGTAATGCTAAGACTGATTGCACTGAAACCATCCTCTCCTTTTTTCCAGGAAGAGATCTAGTAGATCTGAGCTTGTATTCTGCATCAGAGCATATAGGAAAAGATATGAGCCAGCCTCTAGAATATATTGGGTTTAAGGCTAGGAATTAAAAGATTCATTAGAAATTAATGTGATTGATGACAAGGAGTTATTTTCCTCACTATTGTGCTCCAAGCTGCACCCAACAAAAACACAGCATTAAAAGGACATCCTCATTCAGCGTGTCATTAGCTTGTTTCCTGTGCAAAATCCATACAAACAGTTTATTGGCATTAGTTTAGTCCCTGCTGTTTAGATAGTAACTATTTGTAAGCCAAATGACCTTTGTCCAGCAAAGCCAAGAATCACGATCCTGGGCAGAACCTTGGCTATAGATCAAATGTTACTGCCTTTCTCTTTACTTCCAGTTGTATGCCTTACTAGCCATACTTGCTTTCATCTCAAAAAGTGGTTTTTAAGAAATATTTTCTCTTAGGAAAACACTGATAGATTTTCTCTTTCTCACTTCTGCCCATTTTTAAAATACACAGTCAAGTCATCCTTTGTGTTTTTGTACCAGAAATGGAAACCTAGTGTAAATTTTCATGGTGAATTTTGATTGAATAGAATAGGTGAGAGTAGTACACCAATAAATGTATATGAAACAAATAATGTTAATTTCCAATCATCTTGCCATGAGTCTCTAAATATTTGCCCTATTAAATGCTCAGGGTGAAACACAGCAGGTTTAGTCTCCTTTCACTGAGTTCTTACACAATAAAAAGGTTTGCTTCTGAAGTTCTTTGTAGGCTGAAATTGTCCACACTTGAGTGGCTAAATAAATTGGCTCAATTTAGCCAGGTAAGTAGAAAGCAACAGAGATCGCTCAGGTTTCACTGCACAGCGCTGTGGCTGCACATTTTCCAGAATCAAGCTGTAAATGCATTCTCAAAGTTCTAATTTCTTCCATGCAATGGCAACACTTCCTTTCACTCTGATACAGGCAAGATTTCATACCTCATCTTGGTATCTGCATCTTTACATCTTCAGTTTCCCTCAGAGATGTGCATCACTGACATCCCACAATGTATGTTCTGTTTTGTGGGGTGCAACAAGATCATTCATTCAATAGTTTATTGTTAGTTCTCAGCCACATTACCCAGCCCTCAAATCAAGTAACGTGCTCAGCTGGAATGGCAGCAGCGAGTAGCTGGCAAATGAGGGAGATTCAGTTCTAACAGCCTTTGTTTCACACACAAGTCTCTTCAGAGATATGCAATATCATAGTGCATCTCTCTTTCTGCATCGAAGGTTTTTTGGTTTAAAAACCTAAACTCCTGAATAAATTTCTATGTACAAGTCCAAAAGTGCTATTTCCTCATTGCCATTAAATAATTTATACATGCAGAATGCTAATATTACATTTTAAGATACTGTGGCACTATATACAGATACACAAATACATAGATTGACTCAGACTTTTAATTTATGACCTGAAAAAACTATGAACAAAATGCCCTGATGTTGAGCACCGTTTTCCCCAAGCAAGCAAACTACTGGAGAAACCCAGCTGAGTGGGTTTCTCTGGGATAGAATTTCTTCTGAGCAGCCAGTATGGCTCTGTATTTTGGCTTTGTGGCTGAAACTGTGTTGACAAAATACTTTTGTTTGGCTGTTACTGAAGAGTGCTTGCACCAACTCAACATGCAAAGTTACCCTTTTTTCTCACACTGCCCTACTCCAGTGAGGTCAGGAGTGGGTAAGGAAAGGGGAATGGGTACTACCAGTAACTACAGCTGACCCACACTGGCCAAAGAGTTGTTTCATACCATGTAACAAAAATTTATTAAAATCCAAGACAGACTAAGAAGAAGAGAGGTTGCTTCCTGAGGTAACCATTGCTTGGAGACTGGATGGACATTGGTTTTCCTTGCAATGTGGTGACTTGCAGTGGGTTACTTTGCTGTGCTTCCCATCACACTCACCTATTAACTGTCTTTGTCTTGACCCATGAATTTTCTGACTTCTGTGTTTGCTATTTTCTTCTCATATCTCACTGGAGTGGGGGTGAGAAAATCAACTGTCCAGTCCAGAGATTAACAGCAGAGAATTTTTGGAAATTTCTCTTTACTACTCATCAGTTATCTGCTTTTGCCTCGCAGAAGATACATCAGAGCAGCTTGTGTAAATGCTTCCATCTCATTTCATGGAAAAGTAAAAACCTGTCATGCTACGTTGCCCTCTGCAGTGGCCTGCTGAAGTAATTTGACTTCACCTTGAAATGCACTAGAGGCATCTAAATGACAATCAAACATCTGAGAAACAGCTGAAGTTGTCATCTCTCAGCCACAAGTTCCTTGAATATAACCATGTGTACACAGGAACTTCAGGGAAAACCACAAGATTTCCAGTCAGCAGGTACACTGGCCACAGACTTGGGCCTGAGAGCAATGTAGCCACAGACTGTAATTTATATACTCAGCTAACAGAAGGAACAGGGGTTTGCTTTTCTTCCAGCAAAGGCAAACTAAAAATTATTGTAAGAAGCTGCATTCGTTCAACCTTCTGGCTGAAAATGAAAATAGTCAAAAAAGAAGAAACTAAAAGGTTAACTTATTCAGAAGCAGTAAATCACAACTGCACATACTGTGGGCAGCTGAGCACGTACCTTATCTGGGGAACCCTAGTTGTATGAATCAGTTAACTTTATGATACAACTCTTACTTTTTATTATTTCCTCATCTGGTGTTCAATTTTACAGCCTTAATGCAAGTACTTCATTAATAAAGCACTACTTATAAAATTTGACCACATTACTTAACCTTTACACAGAAACAAAATGTCAAAACAAGTTAAGGCAAATGACTAAGGGTATTAGTTTTACCCCTGGGAAATGAATTGAGTTTTCTTCCTCACCAGTCTTTCAAACTGCATCATTAAATCAATGTAACACAACAAGTTGCTATCTTTACCCTTGTACCACGTGTTCTTCAGATTACAGGAACACACACTAAACAAGCACTTTAAGATTTCATTAAATACATTTAAAACTCAAGGCTGTGGTATTAGATGAAGCTATTAGCACACAATCCAGCGAAACAATGATTTCCTTCTGTAGACTTTAAACACTTTATCTGGAAAAGTTAATGAAGTAATTATAATGTTGTTATTAATGAAGATTAGAGATGGATTTAAATGGCATTTCGAAAATAAACCAGACAATTAAACAGGCTTTCAGACTCTGTAAACTCCTTAGGGTCTGGGGGAAGAACTCTCAGAATACCTATACTAAGAAGGACATTTGGAAAACACTTAGTTCTTAATACCATAGAATTCCAGAGAGCAGAAATTATCTTCATGTCAACATCAACACTGGGGATTGTAAGCACTGTGATGCTTAATGCTGACCAGCTGTGCTTGAAGCTTTATTTTAAAGTCCTCTCAAGCTGTCTTTAACTGCAGCACCTTCCATATTAAGCATACTTTGCTAATGATGGGGTAGTAGAAATGTCATTAATGTTTGAACTAACATAAGATTAGTTAAATCAGTAACACAATTTTACATGGAGGAGAAGGATGATGCTGCAAATGAAAGAGTCATTGGCAGATGAACTTTTATATTTCATCCCATGTAATACTGCAGAAAATGGATGGAAGCATGTGTACTGGAAAATCCTGAATAAGCCCAGAGAGGTGTTCCAGAGCAGGAGTGGGCAGGAAAGGCAATGCAGGACCACCTGTTCCCTTGTTTGCCATGAGGGCAGCATCAAACTCATGCTTTGTTGACACATTTTCCCTTGTGCTTTTGGAGGACCCACAGCTTGGAAACTGCATGAATTCACCTCACCTGACTACAGAGGTGAAGTACTGAAAATTGGAGCCCAGCCACCATAAGCTGTTCTACAGTTTCTGGAAGAAAAATATTGCTGTTTCTCAGACCCTGAGTAAGTGGATCACCTGAGAGAGGTGCAGCTCTCTTAACCCTTCAGAGGGGTGACCACACACATGGCTTAGAGTGCCAGTTACATTCCTTAAATTGTGAGATAGAACTGCTGGCCAAAGAGCATGTGAAAATGAGTTTCATGACTAAGAAAATATTGATTAAAATGGGTAGCAAGCAGATTATTGTGACTCAAACAGCTCTATTTCTGGGTAGAACACATGGACAAGTTCAATCTTTAAACAGTCCATATCTTTTAAGCCTAACTGTGTGCATTACATCAAAACTTAGGGAAAGACAGCAAAGGCCAGACAAAAAATTGCATTCTGGGAGACTGAAGTATTTTAAGGAAAGTGTGATTTTTTTTTATTTGCAGATCTTTGTTATGTGAAAACCTGAAACACTGATCAACAGCAAGTTTTATCATGGAGTTCCCAGATGAGGAGAAGGAAGGAAATCATTTGACAGCACGTAAGGACTATGTGCACGCATTGCAAAATCAAACATTTTTATTAAAAAGAGATCTGTCCCAGTCACTACTTACATTAAACAGTGAACTCTTTTGTTCCAAAACTTATTGAAAATAACCAGTAAAAATGCATTTTTAGATTTTGTGCCTAAACAAATGAAAATCAGAGATAATACTGGTATACAAAAAACACATATTCAAAGAACTGTACTTAAGAGAAGGGAGGTAATAAATCATCTGTACACATGACAGCTGAGGCCTCACTTAGGATATCCTTTGACCTTCTCACTGTGAAGATGAGAGAGCAGCAAAGATGAAGAACATTAAGAAAGCTGCAAGATATAAGGAACAAGATTGAAAGGACATGCAGTTTAAACAAAATATGGAACTTTTAAGAAGGTTTTGAGAGAAACAAGATAAAAGAGAGGGACTTGATCGTGGTTGTTCAAGGAAAATGTTCACCTAAGCCACAACAAATTTAGATTAAATGTGAGGACAAATCTCCAAATAAGAGTTATTCATGAATGGAGAAGACTGCCAAAAGAAACTTCTAGGATATCAGAAGAGGAAATACTTAAAGGGAGATTAGATAGTACACTCAAAATAGTGCAGCAGATAAACCTGTAAAATATGTAAAAGAGCAGAATGGATAGCTTCTTTCAGCCTATGATTTGGTGTCTTTGTTCAGGACTTTACAGATAAAAATTCTTTTACAGTATTTGGCTTGTGAAAGTAGGAAAGATCCAGTTCTACAAAGTCTTAAGCATTATAAAATTCCCTAGGTATGCAAGTAGGTCCTCTGAATTCAGTTTATTTTAACTTAGTTTGTGTTATTATATGAGTGGCCAGAAACACTCCCTAACTGTCAGAAAATTATTTTGACAGCAAGCAAAGGATTGTAGCTGAAGTCTGGCAGGTAAGAAACAACAGAGGTAAGTTTACTCTAAAGGAAATATGCCTCCTCCATTCTTCCATTGCCTCCTGCTACCCAAGGCTTGCTGCTGAGTGACACTTGGACCTCCTTAAACTGGAGCCTTCTTTCCAAGGATTTTATTACTTTTAACCTATAAACACTCTTCTGATGTTGATTTAAATGTTGCTAAATAACAAGTTCAGGAGATCCACAGCAAAGAAATGAGGGAGGCTTTACCATGCCAGACCATTGCACTGTTACTCTGATCTTTTGGCCCTGTCACACAGCATCTACACTGCCAGTCACAAACCCAAGGCAAAGGGAAACCATTGCCCTGCCAAGCTATTGCTCTCTCAAGCAGCATTTAACACCTGGTGTAGTATGCTGGGATGGAATTAAGCTTGTCAAGGCAGCTCTCAGGTTCATGTATTGCACATGGCACAAAAATCAGCTCTGTGCATGTGGAGGCCACCCTACACTACATCTTCTGTAATCAGATTCCTGTGATAGGAAACACCTTCCCAGATCCATAACACAGCTGCCTCCACTTCTGAGCTATAGGCTCCTGTTGTATTAGAAATCAGCACTTCCAGGGCTCCATTTAGCTCAGCTATTTTAGGCATCTGCTTTAGGAATTATGCCCTCTAAGTGCCTATTTTTCTCTGGGGACTCTAAAGTGAATATTGATTGTTGGCTCAGACACTTTGTCAGCTGATTCCCACCTCTAGATATTTATTTTTCTGTAAAATTTGACATCCCCTTACCAACTACAGTAAGTAGTCAGACAGTAGAAAAGTAGCAGATCTGTTACTGGAGGAATAAAAGCAAATCATCAAATAATGTCTAACCAGTCATCTTCACTGCCAGGATCCCTGGAGACATTGTATGCAATAAAGAAAGTTTAGCTATTTGTTCTTTTGACTAAATATAATCACATCTGTAAGTATTTGGTGGGTAGAAGCTGGCTGGTTAGCTTACTTTTTAGCTTTTTTGTATATTTTTTTGTTTAACTTCACAGGAGTGCTGACTCTTCTAACCCTTTTTAGTAGAGGAAAGCAAGAAGCCAGTGGATTTTTTCTTGTCTTTTTCTTTTTCAGAACCCTCCTGAAACACGCTGCACTCTTTTCTAAGAAGTAGGAAACTAACAGGTCTGTGAATGTTGTTTCAGACCCACAGTTTGACCAGTTCTAGAAGAAATTAGAATTGTTTCAATAATTAAAAATAATTTCTCTGTTAAAAAAATCTACAGACTATTGCATAAATGTGTTGGCTCAACCCATGTTAATCACAGAGGTGGGAATAAATGCTCAATTAATGGCACATAGAAAAAAAGAAGTTTAATTAAATCTAACTATTAAGAAACTTAGTCTGTGAGTTGATCTATAGCTAGGAAAATGTAGTCACTGTCCTTGGGGTTCCATTATCCTGGCAACAGCATCTACTTTTTTTCTTTCCTATTTCCTCTATTGTTTAAACACCTCTTGTTACTCTCTCCTCCAGTAATATTGAAGGTGTAATTGAAGGAAGAAGTGGACAAAATTGTTCAGGCCATTATGAAAAATGCTACAGTACATTTTTTAAATGAATTTGGAAATACTACCACTTGTGTCTAAAAATTGAAGGTAATACTATTTTGTTTTCAATACGGGAGTTTTGAGTTAAAATGACAGCCTTCATGGAATCAAAAACCAATTTTGTTTACTCTGAGAGCTCATAGGTCAGGAAAAATGGGAGGGTTTAAAGAAGTATCTGTTTTTTATAACCTAGTGATGCCAGACTAACTTAAAGTGCTTAGAAACCTCTGTGAGCCTGACCAAAATCTCTGTGAGAAGTGAAGGCAGCTTTCATTCCCTGAAAATTTCACTCTTCTGTGTTGGAATATAAACTTTCTGCATGCTTTGTCTCCAAACTTGATTCAAAAAGAACGACAAGACCTATTGGGATTTGAAGCATATACTCCAAAGAGAAGCGTCAAAATTTATATAAAACATTTAAATACTGATTTCATTTTGCAAGAAAAATTATTTATTCTACTGTTGAAGTAATTAAAATATTCTTCAGTTTACACACTAGAAAATGTTGAGTAACACTTGCCCTTCTTTAAACCATGTTTCAATGATCTCTCTCCTCCTATTCAGAAGGCGGGTGCTTGAAGGTGACTTGCATTTTAAAAATGGAAAAAAATATTACTCATTTTTCATGGTGTTGAAAATCTGAAATAAAAAGGATACTAATTGGAGTTACTATGACATTTTCATTGGTTGTAGGCTTAGAAGAAGGTAAATCTAGGTACTTAGACCAATACCTATAGATTTATGTATGAAACACTACTGTTTGGGGTCATTCAATAAAGAAGAAATGATAGTGATGAAACAAGATATTTTAGAGCAGACAGGGAGTCAAAGCTTTAGCTGTTTATGTTTATTAAGCACTATNGAAGAAGGTAAGTCTAGGTACTTAGACCAATACCTACAGATTTATTTATAAAACACTACTATTTGGGGTCATTCAATAAAGAAATGATACTGTGATGAAACAAGGTATTTTAGAGCAGTCAGGGAGTCAAAGCTTTAGTTGTTTATGTTTATTAAGCACTACTATTTATAATAATTTCAGAAGGTTTATAATATTAACAGTTATCTCAAGTGAAGTTCCAATTCCGTTAAATCTGCTCCATGCATGGCATTTTCTTCAAACATCCCAATCACCTTCCACTTCTTTACCTGAGCAGCTGTATGCAATGGCCATGTCCAACAAAATCCCCATCAGACTTCTAAAAAGTGAAAATCAGCAGGACAGTCACCCATCAACATTTGAAAATGTGATCTTGTATCAGGATTATTAAAAAATTTATACTTCAGTTCATGTTCAGACCACAAGAAAACTGTGCACCTTACTGTGCTCTCTCCCAGGCCTTTAACATCTCCCATACTTCCAAGGGATGCCAAACACCCTTCTCCTCTTCAATCCTTTTCCCAGTCCCAGGAGTAGAGCAGTATGTTGCTTTCTCCTGAGCAGCCTCAGTACCACAGCCCAAAGGATTCCAGCAGCTGATGTGCTCTCTCATCAGCTGGAGCTGTTTGTCTGTGTGGGTGGGATGTGTATATAGGCTCAAGATTCTTATGGATCCTAGGTGGAAAGGCAGCACATTACCCTCACCTTTTCATGTGTCTGCAACATATTTCTGGTTTGCCAGCAACAGGAAAAACCAGTTCCCAATTACTGCTGGGTGGGAGTGCTGGTAGATGGGGTGACCCCAGCTGTTTGTAGAGAGGCTACTGGACTGTTTGGAAAGGAGGTGATACTGCTGATACTGGCTTCAGCTCTGCAGGGTTCAGCTGTGATATGTGATGTGCTCTGTCTTCCTGTAGAGCCTAAAAAAAGAACACATCTAAATTAAAAAAAAATTAGCAGGAGGAGCAGTTTTTTTGCTGTCTACAGCATATGAATAGCAGCAGCAATGGGGAAATTCTGGACTAGAGCAACAGGCCGCACAATGGCTTTTTTTGAAAATTATGTGGATTAACCTGAAAATGCTTTACAGTATTCATCTTACTTACATATTAAGAAGTTCCTTGGCTCAACCCATCTTGTCATATTTGTTCCCAAGCTATGGAAGTAACAGATTATTAAGATCAAGGACTGTTCAGGCTCAAGGTTTATCCCTGGACAATGCCTTTAGAAAAGCTGGGAAAAGGCAGAACTTTCTCTGCTTTTAGAGAATGGTGGTGCTAACATGCAGGGAAAAAAAGGATGTTACAGTGTTTTGTAGATACGTAAAGAAGACAGTTCTTGAAATGTAATTCCCCTGTTAAAACCCAGGGGAGACAGTTCACTTGGTAAACTGTGACATCTCTATTGTCATCCACAGTGTACATTTCCTTGAGGTCTGCATCTTCCTGCAGTAGGGTGTGCATATATTTTCAAACTGTGTGTCTAGTTTTGTTTTTTTTCTTTCTTGTAAGTATGAGTGCTACATGTGACAAGCCAGCTCATTAATATGACAGCAAGGTGCCCCTGTGTGTATGATACTACAGTTTTAAGACATGAGTGACAGTAAGGTGCTAGTAAATAGACAAAAAAGCTAATATTCTGCTTACTTTTATTTTAGACAATGAAGACTTTAGGGTTAGTTAGGAATTTTTCTTTTTTTTTTTTTTATTCTTTCTAGTTAGTGTGGTTCTGTGGTATGAAGTATGCATCCCTTGGAATTCTTCTTCAGAAACATGTCAGCTTGAGGTTTCTTCTGTTTCCAGCAAACAAGAAGATAATTGAAACCCTTCCTGGGTAACAGCTATGTTTCCTGCTGGAGACAGTGACAGATCCAGCAAAGCAGAGAAAACACTGAAATGCAAAAAAACATTTGCCGTGTTTTCCCCTTCATACTTTTAACACATACAGCAATTCCCTGGACCAGACTACAAGTTATAAGAGGCAAATATCAAGAGATGCCTGAAAAACTGACAGAAGCAGAAAGTTTTTTATTTTTCTGCAGCCTGTGAAAGTGCCAAACCCATCAACCTGCAATACAGCACACCAGCCTGGCTGCTGAGGGGCAAGGAGGGATGCAGATCCAATGGCCATTCACCACCTGGTTTCTGTGCTGAAAGCCATTACAGCTACCTGCCCATTGTAGCAGTGGGTTGGTTTGTGCCAGGAAGACCTGCTTGGGACAAACAGTGTGCTTATATCCCCACTGTGGGGATTGCCTGGCTTTCCAGCTGCTTCTCTGAGAACCTGGGATCTTCTCTTCTTAGTCTCTTTATGGAGGGACCTTCATTTCCCCTTGTATCTGCACCCATACACTAAGTGAATACAATGCAAAGCCCACCTGTGAGACATGGCATCCACAGAAATCTGATATGATCATAGGGTGTAATAGGTTTTTGTCAGATGTGATAGGACACTGACTGTGCTGGTAGCAACTAGCTGGGCTGGATTTTGTTTCTTCATGCCAAATGGAAATGTTTATATTTCTAAGAAACAAAAAGAAATCCACTAAAAAAGAAAGAGAAATTATTGGAAAGTGTTTTCCAGACTCCAGATGGACTCTTCTATCAAAGGAAAAAGCCAGCTGCTGGGTAGGGAATACAGAGCTGTCAAATCTATATCCATGTTATGCCCATCACACACTCCTCTGAAAAGGAATCTGTTGGCAAGCAGCAGTAAAAATTTGCTGCCCCTTGGAGTGTCCAGCAGAGAATAGGGCAGCCAGAACAGCAGTGCTGTGCTGAGCAGGAGTGGGACTCTGTGGGAGCTGGCATGGTATGGCTGAGCTCAGCGAGGAGCTTCCACAGCCTGTCCTTGGATGCAGGATGCACCTCTGACATGAATGGACACTTATATTTTTATAAGAGTTGCATATGTAACTTTAAACCTACACAAATTATGAAAATTCTACCTTTGAGTCCTCTATCAAATTCATGCCCAGACTATTCTAAATACAGGTAAGATTTCTCTATGAATACAACACGCTAAATACTGGTCACTGTATTTTACATGACGATAAAAGTGCACTTTCCTCCCCATTTTCATATTGAAAAAAAAGATCATCTGAGCATCAGATTGTTTCTGTCTTACATTTGAATTATATTCAAATATGCATGAACAAATAAAACATAATTATTCAGTTCTTTTAGCTGTATTGAGCTTTTTGCAAAATGATTCAAGATTTTTTAATGCTTCTTTTTAGTTTACCCTGCAGAAACTCTCATAAAATAAAAACATTGAAAAAGAATATTGCTAAATTACTTTTTTTTTTTAATGATAAAGACTGCTATGAGCTAGGAAGACAAGAGAGGCAGCTTTCATAGTCTCAGACTAAACACTGAGTGTGTCTTTTTGGTTTCTCTTTAAAAACTCTAATTGGAAGAGAAATATGCAAAGAAAATATTTCATTATTTAACAGACCAGTGTAAAAACTGCTGCTGCTTTTTGATTACAAAAAGCACTTACATTTCCTAAATGTTTGTTCTTTATGTAGTAAGTTGTGTTACTAAATGCTAAATGTATAGCCTAATGTGTAGGGATTTGAGTGGACAACATACTAGGAGCAAAATCGAAAACATTATATAAAAAGTAAAAGAGGGAGACAAGCCTGCACATAATTTATATCCTCAAAAATTTACTCCAAGTTCTGTTTGTTTTTTTTCCATAAAATAGAAGGAGGAAAATAACAGCAAATATTCTTTACATTATCTTCCAAAAATAAGAAAATAGTTGGAGCTTTTTTTGACTGCAATGAAGCAACTTATTGGGTGGTGGAAGTAGAGAAGGGAAACCTCGGCTGTTTTCGAGAAACATAAACTCAGTTCAGACAGTGTCTGAACACTTCTGAAGCCATTTCCTGACAGGACACATTTAGCCAGGAAAAACTGTGGGAATCACCCAGTCACTATCAGGACAGTTATACCTGTCTACAGCAGGAGGAAGACAGTGCTTTGCGTGATATACAAGTACAGAAACACCATTTCTGTATTTTAGAATTACAGGCCAATAATTACAGTCCTCATTAGAGTTAGCTGAGAGATTAAATAGTCCTTGGCACCAGTAAATGCTGTCTCAGGACTAGTATTTAATTCTCATGATTGGTCTTTGTAGGCCAGTTTTTAGTCCAGTAGGATCACACATTTGGTACATAAGAATCAGATCTGCTCTCTTGGGAATGTCTACCTTTAACCAAGATGGCTCAAAATATGCAACAAGCAATATCAAGATGAGCTTCTCAGTTACCAGGATTTTTTGATGGACTCTGTAATCCATGAGTTTGATAATGTCATAATGCCTTCATATTTGCATATTGGCTAGCTAGATATTCCTGCTGAAACAGCTCCAAGTGACAAGCTATCATCATTGTGACTTCAATATGTACTCTTTGCAGCCTGTCCTTTGAAATATCCCCTTTTTATTGACCTGGCAGTTCATGGTTCACACTTCCAAACATGCATCAGGTAGATAATACGTCAGCCTACATGTACATTTCAAAAAACAGCAATGTTCCCATGGGGTGCAACTGCAGAATCCTGGACTCCCACTAGCACAATAGCCTGGGGCGTAATATTAGAGCTTAATTTGTTTTACATATGGAAGACTTTATAAATGTACCATACATATTTCCATGCTGTGGTTGGATTTTATGGAAAGACTGCTGAACTAGACGATAAAAAATATAATGTAATTCCTGAGCAATTCACTATAAACTGAATGTTGGAGAAAAGCCTTTGCATAAACAAGAGCAGCAATAATGCTCACAGAGTGACTGTAGAGGCATGGAAATCATATAGAAGTAAGAGAAAAAGCCACCTATATTAAGTCCTAGGAGGAGAAACACTGCATTTTATCATGAAAAAGTCATTTAAGCATGCTGTGCAATAGGCAGCACAATAATAGACCACTGTCATTTAGATGCCACTGGAAGAATTGTTTCCATCATCAGAGTGCTGGTTCTCCTTCATTGCACCTCTTTGTCCACTGTTCTTCCACCTTCAAGTCCAGTAATGAAATCTCATAAAATAGAGCAGACACCATCTCAGATGCACAAAGCAGTCTGATGCCACCTGTGAACAGAGGCTGGAATCTATGGAATACTCATTCAGAAACTCTCTGCTCCCCCAGCCTCTCATCATGCAGAGCTACTTAGAGCCCTTTAAACGTGTTAATGGAGTACTTCCTAACTGTCCACTTGTTAGTACTTTAATTTCTCCACTAAATTACTTCACAGACTACACACATGTTATTGGAATTTACACCTTGGCGGAAAGCACTCCTGGGGAGGCCAAGAGAAGCAATTTATTTACACTTGCTTTTTACTTCAATCAACCTGCTTTTTCCTCATTTTGTCTCAAACTTCTCCTCTTTACTTACCTTCATTTTCTGCTTTTCTCACCTGTTTACAGGAAGGAGAAAGTCCAAAATGAGATTATTAGATCTAAATTGCCCCACCCCATTCAATGCTGCAAGCGGATGAAGAAAGGACCTTTCTCTGGGACTCAGCTGCATTTATTTTTCACCACCTGCAGCAGCAGTAGCAACGTCTCTCAGATTTATTTTCCATCTCCTTGGCTGCCTTGGAAAGCTGTGCCCCTGTCAGTCACAGCTAGAATGATGGTTGGCTTCTCTGGGACAATGTCATTGTGGTTACAGGTTGTGGGGCAGCAGAAGATAACTGAGCCTTCAAAAGCCATGAGTGAAGCCCCAGGTAACAGTTTGGAGAGAGACTGGGTGATATGAAATCCTGCTGCTCCTCCCCAGCTACTCTCCTTCCCCTTAGTGGTTCTCACATTTGGAGAACCCAGGACCTCCACGCTGTCCCTACACATTATTCATGGGGACAATTATTCATGGTTTTCTGAAATGTTTTTAGGTGGATCAATATTTTATTCCAAATATTTTATTCCATTATTATGAAAAGCAAAACAGGTATATTGCTACTATGTTTTGTTTTGTTTCCCATGAGAGCTCACTCTTTACATGCTTCCAATTAATCTCAGAAAAGCAACAGGAACATCTCTGGCCCTACAACAACACCCATCTCTCAGCAGACCAGTTGCCTCTTTTCACTTGGAGTTTGTGGTTCTCATTACCATTTTCAGAGTGTCATTGCTGCCAGACTTTGGGCTTTTAAACATCACTCTGATTTTCCCTGTCTCCATAATTTCTTTGTTACTTATAAGTATTATTGCAAGTTGTTCCTCTCATACAGAACATCCTAAATTGGTCTTAGTATTGCTGGATTAAACTTCTCAACAAATGTGAATTATAAACCTTCCTGTATCTATGAAGTCAGCTGTAGTTCTAGTCAGATTTTCCACATGGACATCTCTTAAAATGTATTTTTAAGCTAATGTGGTATTTGTTTCATATGGTTTTGGGATGAGAGTTTTCATCTGATACCTTCGTGCTCCTTACCATATAAAAATTTACTTGGGTTGAGTTTGCTTTAGGGAGTCAAACCATCAGTTTTTCACTTTTGTCCTTCTGACTGAGTGATTTGCCACATGCATCTTCAAGGAGAACCCAGAAATGTATAAATAGCCTGAAAGAAAATTAGATGATCCATTTCTGGTGTAATCTCTCTTTCTCTTATTCTGGAGCAGTTTAAACAGACAAAAACCCCTCCATTTCTATTTGCAAAGCCTGTGTGTCATCCCTAACACTCCACAACAGCTTTGATGCTTTGGAAGCTAATTTTCTCTCAGGAAATAAAACTATCAACCTCAAGAGGAACAGGTGTGCAAAATGCAATCAAAGGGTAAGTAAACCATGGGTTTGGAAATGCCATGCATAAGGAAGGAGAGCAGCAGCAAAACATGACAATGACAAGGACAACAACAAAGCCAGATTTGAATAGCTACTGAGGTTTTTCAAGGCCATGATCCAACAGAAGTCTGCAGCTCTGCCATGGAGATGCAGTGCTGCCTTTGTGCTTACCTGCCAGCAGAGCTAGAGCCCAAATGGCCTCCCAAAGGGACAAGTCAGAGAAGAATTTGAGCTGGAAGACAATGCTCCTGGATGAATTTGCTTTAGAAAGAAATGTTCCTTGACCTTCTCTCACCCTGGAGCATCACGTGATCTGGTGCCAACAGAAGAGATGAAGGGAAAACAAGGATTTTGCACCCTCTTTTTAATAGCTGTGTGAATTTATCCTAAGGTAAATTATAGCATAAGCCAGTAAGTGGCCCGATTTTTTTTTTTTAAGATTACTTCTCTTTGTAAAATTTGGTACCAGACAAAGAGAAAGCAGGCAGATAAGCGTATATACGTAGTTCTGGATATTCACACATAACATTATATAATGTTATAGATGTCAAAAATCCGGGTATCTTAATTTTATAATGCTTCATCTTAATTCATACGAATCCTGTAAAATAGATACCAATCTTCAGCTCAAAAGTGCCTTTTTACCCACTCAACTTGTGCAACCACTCTAATTTTTGTAGACTCAGTTTTCCAAAATGAATTTTACATAATATGAAACATTTTTGTTCTCTTGCTTTTCTTTAGGCTTTGTGTTGGCAAATAAATTACAATAGTAAAGACATAACTTGAGACCTCAAAATATTACTTTGATAATCTCCTCATACAAATGGTTCCGAAGTCAATAGCAAACCTCAGTCTTACTTGTGAACCCCATTTCTGCTTGTCTGTAGCCACAGTTGCAGGAGGACTGGATAGCTGCAGAGACAGCCCAGGGTACACATGGCAGCACGGCTGGCAGCAGCCAGACAGGGAGGCTGGCTCAGGTGCCAGAAGCAGAGCCAGTGTGCCATTCTCCTCAGACAAACTCTTGCCAAACAAGAGGACTGTGAGCAACAGGAGCAGAGCTTGCTCATGCAGGAGCTTGCTCATAGAGACTCTCATGCAAGATTCTCTATGGGTAAGAACCCTGACACCTGTGCTCACTTTTTGCCGGCGTCCTACCAATTCAAGATATCCAGATTGTTTAACTCAATTCTCAATATTCTGACACGCTTTATATAGTCCATAAATTTTATTCATGCTGCTTATATTTACTTTTTCAGTTATTTATAAAACAGTATTTCATAGTCTTGTTGACCTGTAACTCATCTCTGAAAAATCTTATTTGAAGTACTTCTATTCAATGATAAATCTTCCCTGACACCACTTTGATGTATACCAGCTACCAAGTGTCTAAATCCACTTAATTTACACTTAATCAATATCAGATAGTGTTGACTTCTAATCACAATCACAGCAGTTCAGGGCTTTATGAAAGGCAGTTTCTATGGTATGTAAACAATTGCTTTAATGAAGCAAACTTATCAGAGGAATGAAACCAGATCTACAAGCCATAAAGGCTGGTTGACTCATATTCCCATTGTTTGAATTGAAGAGGATTAAATCCCATATCAGCATTCTGATGTTCACCCTGCTGTCTAGGACTGATGTCAGCCTGGTTGGTCTAATAGCTTCAGTTACTCTGCCTGCCCTTTTCAGCTACTTGTATTACTTTAGCACACACCCTCTCCTGCCTGGAGCCTCTTTGCCATCAGAGAAGTAACTCCGGGGTTTTATTTGAATCATATGATATTAGTAGATGCATCTAGGTATAATGAAGAGCATAGACTTTTCCATATTCTTCACAAAATCTTTTTCTGAATAGCTGTTTTATTAATTGAAGTAGCATCACGGAAGGCAGAAATTGCTATGGCTGTAGCACATACAAAAATTCTAATGTAGCATGACTTTTCAAAATCCCAGACACAGAAATATTTTATTCAAGGTACAGTACTATAAGTATTAATATCTGGCTTTGCAAATAGCCTCATTCAACTTCAAAATGGATGGAATATATACTATAAAGTATATTATTTACAAACAGTAAATTTTTTTTTTCTAAGCTGTTTTTCCTATAACCACAAAAGTACAATTATACAAAAAGTCTAAATTCCAGTTTAACATACTAGAGGGCACAAGTAAAAGAAGAGAAGGTCTTAGAGTGACAGACAGGAAGTTAATGCCTCCCATCTCTAGGCATGCAACTCCATAGCAGTATCAGAAAACAATCCACAATGTTAGCACTTCATTTTCAGCTGCCATTTAAAAACACCAAGTCCATTTAATCTACTTGACCCCCAATTATGTAATATGCATTCATTCAGCTTTCTTTGGAAAGATCCTCAGTACATTTTTCTTTAAGGGCACTGGATGCCTAAGAAGAAAAAGTTCAAAACATCTGACAAATACTTCTGTCATTTGATTTTCACTGAAGAGAAATGCAATGGTTAAAATTTAGCCGCATCATATTTTAGTATCAGCCACAGCATTTTGAATTAACTGCAACCTATCTAAAATCTGGTATTTTCAATTAACTGGAGCTTATTCACATCTGGCAAGCTAGCAAACAGAGCAGGAGAGTGTTACAGCACCTTAGCAGAAGCCTGCCATGAATACACATTCAGACAGCCTGGGAGAGCATCAATGTCATTCTGGGAATGTTCCTGGCATGGTGGAAGAAAAACATCAAAGACATTACTGATTTAAAACTGCCTCCAAGAGTGCAATCTGTAGTGACAGGAAATGGAAAAATTAACCTCAAAGGGACTGCAAAGAAAGAGCTAGTCCAGCATGATAGTGGGTTCTGCACATACAGCTTATGTTTTGTCACAAAAGCAAAATAATGTGCTTTTCTTTTTGGCCAAAACTCAGAAATAATTCTTCCAGGAGCTCAGAAACTGCAGGAACCAAACCAAGTTTGGGAGGGACAGCTCAGAAAGGCATCCTTGTCATCTGCATGGTACATCTAGTATTTTAAAAGGCCACTGTTACCTAGATACCAGCATTTAAAAAGCAACAAAAGACTAATAAAGTCTGAAGATGGAACCCTGAAGAGCTATGAGAAGGAAAAAAGTTGGAGCAGAATAACTGTTGGTGAGCTCTGCCTAAGACTATTCCAAACATGCCAAAATAGTACTTGTGGTAACCCAGTGGTGCCTTTAGAGGTTGACATTGCCTTAGTGTGATTGATGGAATCAAAAGCTTCCAATAAACACAGGGGAAGAATAAGGAGACAACTTTGATCCCAAGGTAGGCTGAGGGCTATTATAGTTCATGGAATTACTATGCATGGTTCTCATGCCTAAGACACAAATGCAAATTCTCTAGTATTAAGGTTTAATTGGAAGAATTAATTGACAGAAGGTTTTGCAGTATGAAAATCTATTTACAAGATGTGTTTTTGTAAACCGTAGAAACAGGTAAGTTCCTTCAGTAGTTTTCAAGCTGAACAACTTAGCTGCTAAAATGTCTTTTGGGGAAACTGTTTTACTGTTCAGGGTCAACATACAGAGTAAATTTCTTATTACAGTCTGAATACAATCACTACACAGTGACCTGGAAGAGCACTTTGGCACAATATATCATGTTGCTTACTCTTTAACATTTGAATATTGCTCCACAAAAATTAATTTCCTATAGGGAAGACAGGACATTGGTTACTCTCCAACATAAGTCCTCACTTCTAGGGTATTCCCCTTTGTCCTAGGCCACCCAGAGATTAAGTCCTTGAAAAAGCTGAGGGAGACTCACTAAACTAAATTCCATGAGCTTCAATGAACTCTTCCAACCTGCAGGGACCCTAAGAATTGTGCAAAAGAGTTGTAGTAAGGCTGAATTTTTGTTCTACCACTCCTTCCTGATTCACATGATTCATTCCTGTAGAAACTAAATAATATGTATACACAGTCAATTTTTGTATTCCTATTATGTTTTGGAGGTAACAACATGGAAAGCAACAACCAAGAGTTTTGGGAAGAAAACTGATTTTCCTAAATATTACCTTGGGATATAGGTACCGATTTTTATGGCTCACCAAACAAACTGTTGGTCTGGGGCATTTTTGGCTACATCTTGCATTTGCCTGCCAAATTTATAATCACTCTTAGCTTTCCCCATGTGTCCAAAAGATCATTCCAAACAGCTGCAGTATTTGGCCCAAGGGGCCTGTATGACCACATCAAGAAACTCTGAGGAAGGAGAAGAGCATATGCTGCAAGATGGCAGTGGTTGAGGAGTAAGTGTGCATTTGGGATACAGACAGCCTGGAAAAGCCAAGGGGATCATTCTTGCTTCCTGCTGAGAGTCAGTCTGTGCCGATGATCTGGGCAAATGCAGACGCAGTCTGAATGGCAGAGGGGAGATGGGCTGTTAAGGGACACAAGGCACTGGACCACACCTTGTGTGTAATTCCACTTGAAAAACCCAGGGCAGACAAGGAAGGAACATGAATTAGAAACACTACATGCATGTGTGACTACTAAATGGTGTAGGTAAACAACTTACATGTTTAAAAAAATAAATCTGGACAAAACCAAATCTTTGCACATGGGCTAAGCAACATTAGCAAATTTCTTCATCATTTACATCTTTTGAGCAAATGGGTTTGTAACAATATCTCCAGTCACAAAAAAGCCAGAGGACACAAGAAGTAATATTAAAAGAAAGACAAAATTCCCTGGTTTCAACCAGAAAATCTGCACCTATGATCACAATGTCCTTTTTTGATATCCTGAAGCAAGAAGAGGAAACTAGAAGGTGCTGAGAGCAAATTTTACAATAGATTTGCTTTTTAACAGCATTGCCCTTGCAGTTACAAGGGCAGAGATGTTGTAATTTGCATAAAAAAACAACTCTTTCTCACAGTACAAATAATACAAAATTCTGGGCCATAGTGCAAACAAAGCCAAGCATATTTTGGTCTGACTAATGTTAAGTCAGTTTTTTTCTAGTCAGATTGACTGGCAGTAAAGTCCACATTTCCTAATTGTTTCAGGCAACCTTCTCAAGATTAGCTGCTGTGTTTTACCTATTATTCACCTAAACCAAGTGTAGATTTGAATTTCCTGACCTTTTTAAAAAAGTTTGTACATGAATCTAATTTGGTTACGCGATGCCATTTTTTCCTCCCTAGTGGAGAGTTTTTATACCATGTTGGGACATTTAACATTGAATTACATAGAAAGTGTTGCCTGAACATGATATTGTACTAAACCTTCAGACAATGAAAACATTATGAAACCTTTATAGGCATCATTCCCACCAGAAAATATTTTCCATATTAAATGTTGCTGTATTTTTACTCTGAAGTGCAATCAATGTTTTTAACAAAAACTAAATATAAATATATATTCCAAATAACTGATAAAAAAGAATGAACAGGTGTGTTACATGTATATGTCTCTAAAAAAAAAGAGTTTTACAAATTTTAGCTTTTGATTATTTTTCCCAAAACAGTACTTAGAAAAACATTCTATCACCACAATATTGAGAGGAAATCAATTTAGCTGGGGAGAATTTTTGAGATCACAAGGGCTAAAGATACTAAAACAGGCAGAGACATAAACAAATATAATTAGTACATAAATATTGGTATATTGCCGTTTTAAACCAGCATAACCAATTTTAAAGTCTTAATCAGTGTAACTGAAGTGTTGACAATGTGCAACAAAATATAAAGTGAACTGCTGTTCAGACTATCTAAAAACATCTCCTCCCTCTCATCAGTCCCTGAACTTGCCTCCGCTCCTGTATGCATCAGCAGACTGGATTTAGGATTAAGAGATTCAGACCAAATTGAAACATGGCAGGTCCTTTGACTTCAGTTTATGCTCTAACATGTACCTTCATACTTAGAGAACTGCATTTTAAGAGTGTCTTCATTCACCTTTAAGAGTGTAAATCTGCCCTCAATCACACTGTTTGAGCACAGCCTTTTTTGCCTCTTCATAGGCAAGCTCCAGGGACAAGAAATGGGGAAATCTACTGGGCTCTAGTTCAACACATTTCTTCTGTTGCTGTCTCCAAAATAAGTGTTTGAAGAGAATCAAAATAAGCAAGTGATAAATAGCACAAACAGCGGTAACAGCAGGACATCCAAAACACTGCTGCTTCAACATTTACTGAGAGCCCTCAATTCCTGATAATTATCCCAAGTCCTCATAAAAAGTTCTCAGAACATTCTTCATAGTCTGTTCTGGTAAAACACTGAAACAACTTGCCCATAGGGGTGGTAGATGCCTGATCCTTGAAAATATTCAGCATTAGGTTGGATGGGATTCTGAGCAACATGGTTTAGTTGAAGAAACCTCTGCTCATTGCTGGGGTGGACTAGAAGACCTTTAACACATAAAGATGAATGTAGGAGTTAATTTTTCAATAGAAGGCTCCTTTGTCATTGCTAAACACCAGTCAAGATACTGTTTTTCTTTAGTTTAGATGGCTTTTTTTCTCCCATTGCTTTAACATGAGAACTGTGCCTTTCTTCAAAATGTAACTTAAGAGATTTTCAGCAGGTGGGATATTTCATGCACATTTTATATAACTAATTACTCTATGTTTTTAAGCAGACACTATAGGTACCAGAGCTAAAAGTAAATCTGAAAAACCAGTAACACGAAATAGCAATAGCAGAGGTGGATCATTTGATAGAAATATAAAATCTTTCTTAAGTAATTCTAGCAAATTTCAGTCACTGAGAGGAAAAAATATCTTTCATATGTAACAGTGATTTTCTACTGTAACATAATCTTGAGAAAATAGGGAAAACTCATTAGTAATTTAAAAATAATATTAAGGAATGGCTCATTTCAGTTGTCTGAATAGGCACTCCATCTTCCCTGATGCACTCAATTTTCACTATTGCACAAATGAAACATATTAAAAAAAAAGTTATGAAGACTAAAATTTCAGTATTGATTCATTCAAGAAAGAGATGAATTTAATAGATTATGGAAAAGAATCTTATCATACCATTTTCTCAGCATGACATGTAAAATTTTTGTCCCATTTATGCAGTAGTATATCATAAGTACCTTTTAAAAAAATTATTTAGATACAGGTAGAGATAGAGATAGAGATAGAGATAGAGATAGAGATAGAGATAGAGATAGAGATAGAGAGAGAGAGAGAGAGAGAGAGAAGAGAGATAGGTATAGTAATATTTTCCCTTCTTTACCTCATGAGGAAGAGAAACTCTGACACAACTTACTGAACAGCACAAGGATCTGATTCAGGCATGGGACATAAAACAAAACTTGCCAACAGTTAACAATGTTTCAGCTTTTTTACCTATCTCCAGCAAAGGGAATGCAGCAGAAGTTGAGGACAGATGAGGACAATTTGCTGCTTTAAGCAGATATAGTGACTCCAAGCTGGGGGAGACTGAGTGACAGACATTACATAACAAGAAGACAACACTGATTTTCTCGTATGACTCAAGCACACAAATTTTAAACTGGCAAGAACTTGAGGATGTTTGTACTGCTTTGAAAATGCGGAACATAAAGGGAGCAGATGAACATATGAGGAATATAAAGGGAGAGATATTGCATTGCTGTAAACTATGTAAACCTTTTCCAATTCCACCATCTTATCCTGGATTACTTTAAGCTTTTCTCTGCCCTAGTTCATGAAGATAAATGCAGGCAACATGAAATCACACAAGACCACTGGTTGAAGAATGATAGGGGTGTGCACATTTAAAAAGCTGGGGGCAAGGCACTGTTGCTGTTACTGTCACCTGGATGTCAACATTGCCCGCAATGTACAGCTGGATTGAAGCACATCCCATCACATCTGCACACTAAGAGTGAGCAATTTTTTTTAAGAGTATAACCTGCACAAACAAGGAACTATTTATCAGTCATATTATAAAAAATTTATGTGCTTTCCTAAGCAGTTCAAGACAGAAATCCGAAATATATAAACACTTGAGAATCTGATGAGCAGTCAAGTACTAATACAGAGGCATTTTCCCTCCACTCAAAATAGTTAAATACTGTGGGTCACGTTGTAATAGCACCATAGTGCAGAATTTTAGAATTATTCTTTTTAAGTAATTATTTCTGTGATGAGAGGACTGCTAATTCCTGTCAGCCATCCTGGGTGTTATTGCTTTTATTGTTAGAAGTCAATAAGAGTTTACTCAACAAATTAGTAGCTAATTTTAATTCCCTTTTTTGCAGGTTTGGGGTCAGCAAACAGATGTAATTTTATTTGCTTCCACAGATTGCTTTCACTTTTGTTATGCTTCAATAAAATGTCTAAGTACAGCTCTGGGTGTTTGCTCAGTTGTAATGAATTAAGTGATTGAAGACAGGATTTTATAAACCTGCAAAAAGAACAGCAGAAAACTTCATAGTGGTGCAGTCCCACTCCACTAACTCCTAATAAAAATGCACCCTTAATAATTTTTGTCCAAGTTGATACCTGTGAACACCACAATGCATCTTTAAAAAACTAAAAAACAATACCAAATCTTTCAAACATGCTACATCAACAACAGTAGCCTTTTCCACCTGGTGTTTCCCTCATTTCTTCCCTCTTTTTCTGTGTCTTCTTGTGCTTTTTACAAGCCAATTCAAGAGGATGACCTCCTTGACTGACATGGTTCAGCTGACCAAGGTCAAGGAAACCCTAACAAATCTGTTCCCTGATTGATGGGAGAGTTACAACAATAAAACAGAGAAATGGTATGGTAGGATTCATCTTGACTACATTTCTTGCCTTGCACTTTTCAGTTTATGCAAGACATTACATTACTTCAAAATTTGTTCAACTGCAAATAAACCTGCTTTCTGGTAAATAAAATATGATCCATAGCAGGAATATTGTATTATGTTAATAAGGTAACAATATGGCTTTATAACTTGGGAGTCTTATTACCACACTATTTCTAAATCCTTGACACCTGCAGATTTTCTGTAATTTATATAACATATTCAGTATATTGTTTTATAAATCCTCTTGAACTCAATTGCAGTTTTAGGACTGCAAATAAAATTTCCAAATACTCAACAAAAAATATCCAGTGTAGCTGAATTAGCATCTCTGTGCATATTGGAAGTTCAGCAGAGTGACTGTGTATGCAGTTACCCCAGGTGTGACAGCTCAGGGCAGGTCCAAGGTGCAGGATGTGATACATCTCAGAAGAAAAGTAGATGCCACAAAATAGGAAGATTCAATCTTGTCTCAGCCATAGGAGTGCCACTGCTTGAGCTCAGTAAACCAATGGTTTCAAAGTACCCTTTCATAACTTAGAATTATAAAGCAAAAGACACTCAGATGTGAACCTCATTGTTAATATGAAACTACCAAATGCTAAAATGACTGAACTGAAATTCATGGGAAAAAGGTCAATTAAAGGACTGCATATCTGTGAAGAGACCATATTTCACCCATTTCTAGATCTTCTCACAGATGTCAGTAAAACCAAAGCCTTGTTGCACTATATTTCTTCCCAGCTACCCACTGACAGTAATTTGACTCTGAAAAAAAGATTTTAGAGGATTGAATTGACCAAGAAGCTCACTCAACTTTGCTGTGCTTGCAATAATTATACAAAAGTAGGTCACAACATCACTACAGGTGAAAAGTATTCGGAATAAATGAGACCTATAAGGAAAATGGAAATTTGCAGAAATCAGTGGAAGTACTTATGCTACAGGTGAAAAGCTACACAATCTCTTACAGAAGTTCTACTAGATATAAACCTATTAAATCACTTCTATGTCTTTTTTACCATGAATACTTTGATATGTGTATCCACTACATCATCATATCATAGCAATCTCTAAATTAAAAACTTACTGAGGAACTCCATAGCTGACATTCTCATAGAGCCTCATTATTATTACCAGTTGCTTTAAACACTATAAAAGTTCAGTAGAAATCAAGCCCTACTTGTACTCCCTTAACTGTTGTGGTAGAGACTGCCTTTGCTCAGAACTCAAGCTCAGCAGAAAAGCAGAATAGGATTCTTAAATTGTTTTTTCAGTCAATATCTTTATATAGTATTTGACCGCCTGGAACTATAAATGACACAAGGTTACTGAAGTGATATAGTTACAACTTGTTACTTACACATTTACTTTGCTTTATAACACATTTACAAATATTAAATTTTTAACATTTTATGCAGATATGCAAATTTTTAATCTCAACGAATTTTTAAAAGACTCCAGCTTAGAATTTACTCATGTAAATTTTCACCTCATCTTTTACAATTACTGAAGGAAAGCTGCACAATTTTCCTACATCAGCCACAGAATGAAACAAAACAACTCAAGCAAGAGCTGGAAGTACCCTTTTGCAAACAGCTTGACAACTCAATACACTGGTTGAAAGGTATAGTTTACAGTTTATTTTTAGTTCAACTTCATTCTTCCTTATTGGAATTCCATTTCTTACAGTCTAAAGAATACAATTCTGATCACTGCAACTAATTAGTGACTTAAAGTAAACAGAAAAAGAATGGCTGGAAGACAGCAGTTCTTAACTTTATTTGCATGGCTGGAGGAGGAAAGAATTACCTGGAGCTTCATCCATTTTTCCATTAAGGCCTAATTTAAGAGATATTGACTCATAAATACATTTTAGGAGAACAATTTACAAGTAGAATTAAGTCTCCAAAAGATTCAAAAATATGTCAATTGAAACAAAAAATTACTGAGTACCCAAAGGAAGTGTAATTCCCTTATTTGCCACCACCAACCATTGTAATTCATAATCAGGGGGATGACACAGATACATCACCTACAACACAGTGTTTTTTATTTGTTTCTTCTGTGTTTACAAAGTTATATTTGTTCACATGTGACTAACAGGCAACCTCATAGTTGGATAAGGTACAAAAGTGGGTTATTCAGCAGAATGCAGACAGAATATTTTCTTAAATGACACCCCCAAAATTCAGCCCTAATTCTAAGGTACATTGAGGACAGCTCTCACCCACACAGTTCCCTTCAATGCCTCAGTTTTTCCTAATTTAATATTAAAGGGTGCCCAAAACATTGGACTGTGTTGTTTGGTTTTAAGCTTGAACAAAAGTAGGAAAAAAAATGCAAGGATGTTTTCCACACTGTAATATCCTGAAGATACTATTTTTTGTGATCTGCCAGACAAATCCAGGCAAAATGTGGATTAAAGACTCTCATCCTTGTTTATCTTCTGGCCTGAGTATTCAGCCAAAACCTAGTAGACAACTGAAAAAGCACATCAAGGAAAATGAACTTTCATTTTTTTTATAGTAGGCCAAGCATGAGTGCAGGCTGTTTAAATGTTTGACAGAGTGACCTCTTTCATTGTTTTACTTGGGAAAAAATAAAAATATCTTTAAGATGTCACAGAGCTAGATATTTGACAATTTGAAGTTAAGTGATTCTGTCGCCGAAGAAGTCTGAATTCCACTGTATTATCAATTTACATGAAGAAAAATCGAAAAATGTCATCTAGACCACAGGGCAGGACATTCTTCAATCAAAAGAGAAAACATGTCAGCTTCTAAAAACGTTAATATCTAAACAATCTTGCACATTGATTTTTGCAGCTACAAGGAAAACTGTATATCTTCCATAAGTCAAAGAGCAAAATTTTAAACCTTGCACAGGCATCTGTGATTTTTTGTTAGATAGTAAATGAGTTAAGCAACTTATTCACACAGATTCCTAATTTATTTAAATGTTTCCCAATTAACATGTCAAATTTGAACAAAGTTTATGGTCCGTAGCATCCTTCTTAGATTATGAGTTCAAAACAAAGCGTGTAGAAAACAGAAAAATGATCAGGGACATACTCCTACTTCTCTTAGGTAATAACTTTAAATTACTTGCATTTAAAATGTTAGAGAAAGGTTCTTTTAAGTGCTCAAAAATCTAAAAAATATGCATACCTTCTACCTGCCTAACCAAAATGGAATGATGATGATAATAATCTTATATTTAAAGCTGTACTTCTTTACAGGAATGTTTTCATCATACTTTACAAACAATATTGAAAATGTATCAAGTAATACTCCAGCAAAAATGCTTGAACAGTAGAGGTTCTTTCCTCATAAAGCTGGAGAGGATCTCAACTCTGCCATACACCTGGAGACATTTCAGAATATTCCCCCCATAAGACGAGAAAGCCTAAAATGGGTTTATATATTTCAATTATAGGTGGATACTCATATATCCATATCTGTGTCTATAGCTCTGTCTAGACATAGAGCTCTGTCTAGACACAGAGACTCTGTGTCATAGACATAGAGTCTGCATATGTAATATATGGTAATATACATACACCTCATGAATTTGTATACACGTCATACACATTCTCATAAACACTCGGCATTTTAATATTTTCCCTCATAACTCAGCATTGTGCATAACTTCCTTAACCATCTGATTTTGTCTTTTTAAGTACACAAAGAACAGCATGAAGTAACAACATCAAAATCATCTTCTGGGAAAATAATCTTTTAGTTGCAAAGAAAGTGTGCAGGAGATCATCATTTTTCCATATTCTTGCTCTCCAAGGTTGCGCATGTTCTCTCTATCCCAAGTTTCTTCCTAATTTTGCTGGGGGTCTCAATAGTAGATCTCTGTTTCAAAATGAGGTTATGCTACAGCAGCATTTTCACTGCTCAGCAGGTACAAGTGACCAGCCCTCTTACCAAACTTCCTTGTGCCAATTTTCCCTCTATTGACCAGCTTCATTTGGTGTGATCAATGCAGTCAGTATTATCTTGCTTCATCACTACATCACTCTCACCTTCCAAATTGTTTTTCTTTACTTTTCTTTCTGCCAGCACTTTTTTCCTCCCCGTCTCCAGCTATTACTACTTTTGTTCTTAGCTTAAGAGTTATGTCCCCCAAAGTGCACATGGAATTTTCGTAGTCACTTCCTTTCCCTGGCATTCACTCTCAGATCTACCTGTCAGTAGAGAGTTCCTCAGTGACCAGCACTCAGCCTTCCTTCCAGCCATTCTCTCTACCAGGACTCCTGTTCTTCCACCCCTGTCCCATGAGGTGGTGCAGAATGCCACAGATTGCAGCTTCCATGCCTGCTTCCCCAGCAATTACTAAATTTATCACCTTGTGATAGACAAGACACATTGAGACAGGCATCTGCCATGTAGGTACTTAACTCTGAGCTCTTTCCACCTAGACCTCATGGTCCTGTATCCTCAACTCTGTCACTGAGAATAATTTTCCCTCCCCCCCTGAAAATTAAGATGCTGCATTGTTAATGTTTGCAGAAGAGTGCTGCCTCTCCAGTGATGAAACCAATCAGGAACAAAGAGCATACGTCACCTCCAGACAGGAGAAACAATGGACTTGCTGTTGTACCCCTGTGTGCCACCTACCATCTCCAGGTGCCCACCCTAAGGTCTTACTGCACTTCGCTAAAAGTGTGAAGTTTGCTTTTCTTTCTGCAAGGTTTGCTGTTCTTAGTGAAATGGTTTTATGAAATATTTCTGGCAAATACACCCACGCCTCCCATGGTGCCACTGCACACCCAGGCTTGCAAAGCATAAACGTGAATGGGGACAGACAGGTCTGATGCGAAATCCATTGATGGCTACTCTCATTTGTTCTAATGGACTTATGTTCAAGATTATTTGGCTCATTAGAACAAGTGAGAATCTGCCACAGTATCCCTAATCTTTGTTAGCAGATGTCTGTCTTTGGACCATATGTTGGGTGTAATCACTTTCTGTTGCCATTTCTACTGCATGGTGAGCAATTTGGCAACTACTTCCTCTCATATGAGAGGCATCTGGCACAGACAAAAGCAAGCCCTGTGGATTTCTCTAGCAAACAGAAAGATATTGAAAGCAAATTATGAATATCAAAGACTGTATCTGGAATGGGCAGATAATGCTTCCACAGATATTTGCATATTTGTCTTCAATTATTCAGTATTCTGTATGCATAAAATTCATTAATATAGTAAATCCATAATATACAGAAGACTGTGATGTGTGACTGCACAGAAAGTGAATGGCAATTTCATTATATCATGATTTTCATTCAAGCATTGGTACTTATGTAGTTCTGGGTTTCAGGACTTTTCCCCACCTGCCATACTGTGGTATTGTAATTCATGCCAGAAATTTGCACTTCACTATCCCCAGTGTGTTGGTGTTTCTGTTTCTCTTCTGATACAGAAATTATGAGCACTAAATAAGTAAATCTTATAAAAAATTAGTAATTAATTCTATGGAATCAAGTCAACTCTTTGAAGTTTTACATGTTTCTGATTAAATACATGAGGACAATAAAACTGCTCATAAATATTCCTCACAGTCTCTTCTGACACATTTCAAATATTTCTCAGAATTTAGAGTTAATTTCTTTCAGTTTTGACAAAATCATTTGATAGATGAACATAAACCAAACTGTTATTCACACAGCTTCCTTCTACTTGGTCCTCGTGTTCCATCTCAGGTGTTGGCATTGCTACTGCAATATAAAAACACTGATATTTCATCCAGAAATGCTAAGTAGCAATTTGCACTTTAAGGTTTCTTTTTTTTAAGATGCTTTGTTGCTAGAGGAATGTTTCTTTCAAATACAATATACAAATGAATTTTGATGTCCTATAAGGCAAAGCTCCAATTTATAGAAGTTTAAATAAATCTTCTCATTCTGTCACTTGATAAAAATCTGCTGTGTTACTGGCACAGCTGTGAGTACCTTAGGGACTTCTGCCAACTATCTATGCCAGTGGAATAACTTACTTTTGCACCCCTTTGACGAATATGATTGTTGTTCTGAAAGAAACGTGATCTGTGGGAATAACTTCTGCTCAAGTGTTCAATTTCCTGATTGAGGCTCAAATTCCAATTTCCAAGCACAATGAAATAAATCTAGTGTAATAACAAACACCAGGATAATTCCAAATGCCATGTCTATAAAGGAAAGTTGCTTGGTAGGTTGTACACAAAATGAGAACAGAATCTGAAATGCTGATGAGAGAGCACCACAAAGATTCACTTGTTCAAAACCTCACAAATTGCAGGCAGACTTTACTCAGCATGTGTAAAGGTGGCAGACATATGCCAACATTTAGAACAAACACACTCACTGATGTTTTAATCAAATCTTGGTTCAAATTTAATTGAAATAACCTTAAGAATTCTCAGCACCGTTAATTGTTCAGTTCTGTGTGTACAGCATAGATGGGAGGAAAGAGACACATACTGATGAGGGCATATTAGGGAAAACATCCCAGGAGCTTGTTTCCTTAGCAATTTACAAAGCAAATGAAGGTAATGTGAAACTTCAAATCTTACAATATATGCTTTATTAGACTTTAGTTTCTTGTTACTCTTTTCTCATTAGAAAACTCTTTTAAACACTAAAGCCTCTATATAACTCCTTTACATTGTTCAAATCCCTTTCTCTAAACTCTAAGGCATGTAGTAGGCTTGGTACATGAATTAGTTCCTTGTGATACTGTCCCACAGAGGGTATTTTACTGATCCAATAAAACCACAATGAAATTACTGTACACAGTCTAATACTGAAGCCAAATTATTGATTTTTAGGGCTTCATATCCAACCCTAAAGTGGCAGCATGCTTGAAATCCACACAACTATACGTGTCTTTGGCAAAGGACCAGGCAGCCATAGCCACACGCTGTTCAAGCATTGCCACTGCTCCAAGAGCCAGGAAATGATGTGTGCCTGTGGGTGCCTATAGGATAGATGCCACTCAACATACTCCACCTCTCCAATTATTTTTATTGAACTGGGTTTTTTCTTTTAAACATTGAGATGCCAGGTCAGTAAGAAGAATAATGGCACCTCAGTGGGGATATGACAAAAAAGTAACTTAGTACTATAATTTTATGTCAGTCCCAAAGTGTCATTTATTCAGGTTGAGGGGCTTGAGAGGAAGTTTAAGTATCTGATAAAAAAAATAACACAACCCAAGTGGTCTTGTCTGTACTACAGTATTAATTTCTACATCAACCTTGCTTCAATATAAGGAAATGTTTGAGATTTTGCCTGTGAATATTTTTTCATGAGGGATTTTATACCATTGTGACTGCATCCATGACTGATCCAAAAAATTGTCTTTATTTCAATAAACTTGAAATGAAAGTGCAATAGTTCATTCATACAACTAATTGGTGGAAAAATTTTTAATATACTATTAGAGGAAAATTTCAATATTCACATATATTGTAAAGCATTTAGAGAACATAGAAACAGTAAAGAAGAAACAATGCATAGGAAAAAAAAGGTCAAGAACTCATATTCCATCCTGAAATGTTTTCCTAAAGGAATAGCTTAAGTGCCATATGAAACTGAACTACGTACTTCCCTTTTCTTTTAATCCTCGGAAAACAATGGAATATGAGAAGAAAAAGAATTAGTAGCAAAGTATGTAGTACAAAGCTAAATAGAAGAAATAAAGTGAAGAAAATAGACAACAGTTGAACTTCTGTGGAACTTGGTGCTCTAATGTAATTTTCTTAATTTAGTTTTCTTATTCATTTAAACCCTCTAATTTCCAGGAAACCATTGAAAATTATTTTATTAATATTTTTCCAACCAGTCTTTCACTCACAAAAACATATTAATGTGTCTAAGGAGGCTTAGATTTTATGTGAAAACAATTTTTTTGCCTGGATGGATTAATAAAGAAGGTCTCAATTTGAGCAAAAATTACATGCATATATCCAAGGTCTTCTACCTTCTTGCTACCTAGACACAGATTAGCCACTATTACTTGTCAGCCTCATGAAAAACGCAGCTGAATTGCCTATGCAGTACTCAAAATACAGAAAAAAGTAATGTATATAAAATGAATACTTTAATAGTGTTTCAGAGATATTCGTGGGAGTAAAAACAATAAGCTAGCAGAAGAGGACGTTTTGCCCAAGTTTTTAGAAGCCTCTAGTAGTGAAACAAACTGTCCTGTCATTAGGGTGTACAGGCTAAAAGGATGCCTTCAGGGTATTCATTGAATTATTATGATGGTTGAAACAAAGTTAAAATTGTCACTTGGTCTCTTCTGCATATAGGAGAACTTTCCCACCAAAAAAGTTAAAGCACCAGAATCGAATTTGGACAGAAATAAGGGACCCATTGTGGGAAGAACCAGTAAGGTATGCTATTATCTTCTTTCAAATCTCTCAATGTATGTTTAGTGTATCTTCTTGGTTTTAAGGCATGATTTTTCTGTCTTCTAAGCACAAGTGCTGTATGCAAACCTCTGAAAATACTTTTCATAGTGTTCCCATCACACTGTGTCTTATGTAAATATTTTCCCCTTTGATTCTAGAGCCTGTGCTGTCATTTCAATAAGGTATTTACCTTTCCATATGTGAGGAAAAGATTAAGAAAAACTGAAGTCATATCTCAAATGCTTGTTCTCCCACTGTCATTCATAATATTGTGTACAAATCAAAACAAAGTGGATTTTGAGTCTGGAAACTCCCATATATAATTTTCTGATTAAGACTGAAAGTCATACATTCAGAAATTATCTCCAGTTCAAAGCTCCCTTCATTTTATAATGCTTGCAACATTTCTTCATTACTTATAAGGAAATAACTGAAGAACAGCTATCTAAAATTGGAAGCCATAATCTGCTTTTGATGGAAAATCAGAGCAGGCTGTCTTCTATAGGCAACAGTTATCTCAGTCCATCCATTCTGAAGATTTACAACAACAAGAGTGGATTAACAGTATTCTAACTCTAGAAATTACCTCTCAATTTCACTTAATTAGAGCCTGAATTCAATATATAGTTCCATGTTGAGTAAGCAAAAATAAGCTAACAAATATGCAGCCTGTCAGTTCCAATGAACCCAGACTGCAGAGAGCTGACAGCGTATAGTCTCTCATACAGCTATGAAAATTACAGATTGTAGCATGAAAGATTACATATTGTTAAGCAGTGTCAAACCACTTTGGCTGTTCTCACATGTCAAATGTGTAATTACATAAGGATTATTGCTAGAAAAGCACAAGATCTGGGTGATTTGAGCTGTGCGCCAACTCAGCCTTTCATTTGAAAACTCTAATGATATATACGTAGTTTGGATTAAAAAACCCTGTGTTCCAATGAATTTGATTTTTCTTTGGCTGTTTCTTGCAATGTTACACTGATGCTGTGCTGCCTTCTCTAAAGGACACCCCTACAACCTGAAAGTACCCTCCAGTGAATGTGTGAGGTTAAAGGCATGCACATGCAGGAGCTCACTGATTCTGGCATGACCCCCAGCATGAAACAAAGCAACTCTTACTTCAGATTTTCTTTGTCAATACAAAGAAGAGTTAAAATTCTATTTTAAATAGGATGCTCATATTTTAAATAAGATGCTCATGATTTTTTAGTGGTGCTATGAAAGAGTACTACCCACATTCAACTACCACAGCTACAGCAAAATAATATGGGCTGGAGAAACAGAAAAGAACCTTGTAGAGAAATGCAATTTGACCAGCTGGGGATCAGGAAGAGAAATGACACCTGTCATAAGGTTAAATGTCATAAAAATGGCTGTGCTGGCAGAACTCACCACCATCTGCACAGGTATATTTCTGGTCCTGTGACTAAACATGAATTTAGAGGAGCCTGTAAACTAATAGGGGACCTCGAGCTGAATTTTAGTAGTCACTTGCTATGAGCAGAAGTTATTTACATTTTTATTTAATTTAAAAACTTGTGAATATTGTCCCAAACACTTCATCGTAAGTACATAAATTATAGATGTTGCTTTTTGGGCAAATAGATGGCTATTTCTTCACAGGACAATCATTACACCAATCAGAACTTAAAACAAATGAAGTAGAACTCTAATCTTTCCCAGGTGTTATCAAAATAGAAAAAAAAAAATGGAAAATCAGAACCCAAACATGTAGAATCTTTTCTTGGAAAAATCCTCACTTCTCTTCAACCAGGACTTTTAAGGCTGTTTAGGCAGGGCTAGAAGCTGAATCCAAGTTAACACCAGAATTTTCAGGCTTCTTCCTTGGAGATTGGTATCTCGGGAGCACGGACCAGGGACTGCCATCATCTGCCTTCTCCTGCTGCTGTCTTCACACCAGGATGTCTCACCAAGAGCAGTGACAGGTGTCACACAAGCCAGAGGGATTCTTCTCCACCTCCAAAACAGACTCACTGCATGGGCATGCCAAGGGTCGTTGCTTCTTTATTTTTTCAAGGTGTATCTCTCAACAATTCTCACTTCAAAGCTAGTTTTGTAGGAAGGCAGGTTATGATTTCCCTTGAACTCCTGTGATGATTAGAATTTATAATTTTGCACTGTATTAGTGAGCCACTTCCAGCAAAGCACAGTCTGTCCCCTGCACTCCCTGGCAAAGGTCTGGGACATGATCTGAATGAAGAATGCCAGGAGCTTGGCTCAGTTACTCCCAAAGTGTCGAGTGCCATCTGTGATGGGGATATACTCTGGCGTATCCCCTCTTTCAACTGCTGTCCCAAATTACAAGGATCTGCCATACTCCCATATATCCTGTATAATATCTGTCAACTACATAAGGCTGTGAATATGTTAGGGAGCCCCATAGTGTGCAGGAAAATTAATTATACCCAAATTGATCATTTGCATCCAGCACTGTCAAGATATCTCACCAAATTATCCTATTTTCCAAAAATCATGGAACCAGATTTACCCTTTTAACAGTTCGCTTTCATTAGAAAAGATCATTTAAGGGTAAATAGAACTTATCTCCCTAGTTGAATTTTGTTATTGAAAAGGTATTTCCTGTATTGACAGGGCAGTCATGAGCAGCCTTGTCTCAGGCCATTTGTCCTAGGATGAGTATCTCCTAGCAGCTATTATTTGGGGTTTTCAGGCCCATATGTCAGGCCCAGTGTTTGAATATCCTTGCATAAAGGACACACATCCCTTACCAGCTTGCTCAAGGCCTTTTTCAGTCAGTGAATATCTCTAGGACAGGAGTTTTCATGGGCTTTTTAGGCATGTTAAAGCATTTACCTGCTGCCAGGATAAAAATTTATATCCTCATAATCAAGATTTCCAATATTCCACCTTGTGGTGACTTGGTCTTCTGTCAATGAAACCACTGGTAGAAATCCTGTCATGTAGCAGTAAAAATAGATTATTATCCTAAAGCAATCTACATTTAGATAACAATGCTCTTAGGAAACCAGTTATTTTACCAATGTTTTTAAATCATGTATAAAACATAATGAGTACCACAAGATTCCTATTTTTCCATAATATTGATAAGAGTTTTAAAAATGTTTGGCATTTTATATAGATTAACTCAATTAAATTCAGTTTTAGGTATGTGTTAGAGTGCATAGAAGTCTACATATTTATGCTTACAGAGTTATTCAACTAAATGAGTAGAATTTTTCCATATCTTACTTAAAGTCTGTTTTGCAGCAAAAAGAAGTCTTTTTCAACATTGCATATTTGGTCTAAATTCACAGAAGGATAGCATGAGATGCTTCAGAGAGAATTTAGATGTAAACTAATAGGGGACCAAACAGTAAGACTTAACAGAATTTATCTGGAATTTCTCATCTTTTTTTTTTTTTTTCCAAGACTGTGACATACAGTTGTTCAGTGAGTAGCTATACACAGCCCACAAAAAGGAAAAAAAAAAAATAATTCAAAGGCTTCTTAAGAACTCACTTACCAGATAGCATTGGTCTTAAACTAAAAGTGGAGAAGATGTAACCAGTGGCAGATGGGCAGAATCTCAGGGAGGAAACACCAATTACTGATGGAGCAGTATGCTCCATCCTACATCCTACAACATGTGAGGCCAGTGCTGTGCACTGTGTCCTTGTGCTGCCCCTTATCCCACCAGACCCTTTTGCCTTTCTCTCTGGCTGATCCCCTGCTGGGTACAGCAGCCACAGTGACCTCATGGAGCTGGGACACGACATCTGTGTGCCCGGGGCAAGGGACATGCACTGGGACATGGTCACTCCAGTGAGACCACAGCAGCACTGACCCCCAGTCAGGAGCATCTCTTCCAGTACATCCTCGAATTTGTAAATCCTTGGCCTAAAGAATTGATGACAAATTACCTGGCACTTTTACACCCTTGATTTGCTAGAAAGATGCCCTAAACGTCAATATTTGATATGATTCAATGTAGAGGCCATTTCCAACAGCCTTGCAAATGGTGAATTGTCTCAGAATCATAGTTTTAGGATAAATTTCCTAATATTGAATTTCTTAGGTAAACATAGCTAATGAAAAACATGAGTATGTTCCCATGATGTTTGTCAAACTACTGTTCTGTTCAGTCTGCTCATGAGCCACATTCCTCTCTTTTTTTCCACTGTTCTGAGTATGAGCCACTTTTAGCTTACTCAGTATTTATGGCTCACATAAACCTCCATTGTTCCTTTACACATGATAAAAATATTTAAGGATTGGAAATAACATGCAGTTTAATGGTTATCCTCAATAGCCATTGTGATGTGATAGAGAAAATAATTGTCCTGTACTTCTAGCCCAAGCTTGTCTGACTTTTGCAAAGATCATCTCTCATTACCTCATAATTCCACAAGCTTCTGTAAGTCCTTGATGAAACTTTCTTTTATAAAGACCCTTTCCAAACTCAACACTTCTCTTCAAAAGCTTTAGAGTTGATGGACTTCAAGAAGTCAAGAATGAATATAACTAACACAGCAAAATGCCAGCTGGCGGCTGTAATAAAGAATTAAGGAATTAAAACAACTACTGATTCCCATAAGATTATTTCAAGACTTTACATATTCACATATTTCCAATTTTGCTATAAAAAACAAAGACTTGTTAATAGTTTCTATATCTATGTTTATTTTCCGAATTTTAAACATAAAATTCTGCCAACAAACAGAGGTAACAGTTAAACAAAAACAAACAAAAAAATTAACCTTTTAAAAAATTAATTGCATACTTTGTGATTTTCTGATTCACCAGTTTCTGGGGATAATTTTTCATCTTGACCCTCACAAAACAGTTTCTGTAAGGCTCAGGAATTTTTGTGAGTGTCCAGATGTCTCAGAGCATCAAATTTTTAAGGCCTTAAAGGGAAACAACATTCATATAGAGCTTCTTTGTTCTGTTGGAAAAATAAACAGCCTCTAACGAGTGTCTTATGTGCAACGACCAACACAGCTTAATATTTGCAAATTGGGACTGTTGGAAGTTCATTTAATATTAATGTCATTTTGATATCTGCTTATTAATTTACTCATTGCTTTCAAATTCTTTACTTGTCCCTCATGAGCTTTGTAGCACACCAAGTTACTTTCTGTTCATAAATAACAAATGTATGTGTGTGCTGCAGGGATGTGGGACCCTCATGGAAGCAACTCTGCTATGCATCAGAGGGGGAGGAGAACTTGCAGACAGTAGATCATATCATTTGCATTAAAATTCTATGCCCAATATAGTATGTAGGGACCCTTGGGAATGTTTGTTTTTTCCAGTTGCCTAGAGAGTGTATTTAAATGTGTGGTTTGGACTATTTTTATTGACCAAAAGTGTAAATGATAGAGGTTTCCAGATATTCAGTGTTCCTGGCCTTTTTTTGCCTTGAATATTTGTTGTTTTTTCCTCACAAACTTGTTAGCAAACTCTCCACAAACAGTATGTTTCTCAGCTAAGGACTTTGCCAGTCTTACTAGAGTGCAGATTTCTTCACAAATTATTTTTTCTAAATCTGTTCCAGTACGCTAATACCAATTAATTCAGTCCTTACTTCCTTTAATATTCCCAGTACAGCACAAGAAACTTTGAATTACATCTGTATGAAACCAATGTTACTTTGATAAACGAAGCATTTTCTCATTAGCAAAAAGTACACATGCATATGATAAAATCTCCAGCAGGGTTAGCAGCTGTTTATTAATGGCTGTTGGCTTGTTGATACAGACATTTATGTTTAAACATGAGCCAACACATTACTTCAATGGGTATATCTGCTCCTGTGTTTTCCATTTCACCCAGGCATATCAGATCATATTCCTGTTTCTTTTACCATTTGAGTCATTGCAGACTGGGAGCTACTCCTATTAAACTCAAGCAATCACACCAGTGTAACACTAGATAAGAATGAAAAAACAGACAAAGCCCATATTTTTCATGCACAAACATTTGCCATACATTATGGGTGCTTTAAGCTTTTCTTGTTCATTTTCTAGTTATATTTTCTGAGATCTGATACACTAAAGTATTCAAAATTATATTGATGAATTATTCAACAACTGTCTTAACTATGATTTATCTGAAAGCAGAAAGAATTCATCACCAGCAGGACTAAAATAAACACTCTCTTATGACTGTAAGATTAAATTACTGACATAAACAGAATCTGAAATTCCTTCATACAGTGCTCTTCATGAACATCAGCAGAGAAAGGATATTTTCTTGTAGGGGCTGCAAGAGTGCACAGATCATTTCTTAGCAAAGATCATACTTCTTCTTTCACAAGGGCATCAGAAGAGCTATGTATCTAAAAATTTCCGCCAGTTGTATTTCTGATAATAAATGGTGACACAAATGGGAATTTCCAGGCAGTGCTAAAGGTTTCATATAAAGCAGTTAATAAAAAGTGCAGTTTACCAAGGCTCTCTTGATGCCAGTTTTCAGCAATGAGTAAAATTTGTAGTATACAGGAGTTATATATTTTTTTATTTAACTTTACCTGGTGTGCTTTTAATTGGCCCCTGAGGAACAAGTTACAACCAGTGAATCCAGTCATCCCCTGGGTCCTGTAACCAGGGGTACACAGTTCAGCTTTAGTTCTATGCTTCATAATTAGGCATCCATGATGAATACACACACGAGATTGAAACACAGGATTCCATTGTGCTTTCACTTATTTGCAAACCTGAAAAGTTTATTTTTAAGCTCAGCATTGTATAGAGGGTCTTTTCTTTCCCTCCTGTCACATGAAATGCCAGAGAGGGATGGTTATTCTGGAAGGCCTTTTTTGTTACATGTGAACAGCATAGAAATTCACTCCTAGGACAACATTTCAGGATTTGAAACAGGAAAAAAATGATAGAAAACCAAAACCAAAAACAAAAACATTATTTTTCTTTATTAGGAGTTTTTAAGAAATTAATTTAATGTTACAGACTTACTTCATACTTACAATATCATAAGAAAGTATAGGACTGGTGGATTTACAGTGCATTGCACTGGGCTAGTGCTCTTTATGTTTTTGCACATTTTCCTGTCTCTTTCAAGGAGAAGTTCTCACAGCTCCACGTATATCTGTCAAATCTAGGTCTGACTTTCAGGCATGTGAGCTGTTTAAATCCAAGGCCTGAATTAAGTCAAACATCTAGTGACTGGTGAAAAGTTATTATCATGAAATATAAACTTGTTTTCTTATTTCATGAAAGATTTTTTTCTCAGTTATCTTTCCAGACTTTTCATAATATTTGTCAAAGTTTGATTTATCAAAACACAGCTGCTGTTGGAAAAGACAAATATAAACGTTTAGTGTAATTATTTGAAAATATTAGAACTTTAAAAGCAATGCTCTAGAACATCATGTTTGGCAACAAGTATATATTCTCACAAAATAACTTTTAAAGTACATTTTTAATCTTAAAAGTTTATATCTCAAATACTTCATCTCTGTTATACCCTCATATACTTGCTGGAATAACTGTACCCACATGACTGTTTTTGTCTTGTCTCAACTTTTCTGGAACTCCCTCAGCCTATAAATTTGCACAGCCTTTAACAGTGGTGCTTTTATCTTATGTTATTTTAGATATGACTGAGATACTCATCATAATAGCAGTGAGCACTGTAAGCCTTTTAAAATCTTGCACAAAATCCTGCTCTTTCAATTTAAGATATTACTCCATTACCTCTTTCATAACCTTCCTCTTCAGAGCTTAGCCTTGGGATATATGAGAAATACTTAGTCTCTTGAAGTGTTAGATTGGCACATTTCCTAGAACAGAAAATAAGACACTTCAGCTTCTGAAATAAACAAAAAAGAGCAGGCAACAAGCTACATGTTTTAGACATCGTGAAATCCTGGATTTTATGTGACCTTTCTCCTCTTCTGAGTGCACATTGGGGCACACATTCTCCTTCCCGATGAAGCACAGATTACAATACAGCAGATGGTTTCAGAAGCAGTGAAAAGCAATTTGTTATTATATTAGCTCCTATTTTCCTTTAAAGTTATTACTGCAAAACATTAGATGCATGTTAAACTCTATATTAAACAGTAGTCCCGTTGTCTTCAAGCACAGTCTCTTTAAAATTACAGCTTGCATTTCTTTTCTATTGTTATACACAGATGCTTCCCCTTAGTAGCAGAAGAAAACATCAGGGAAGAAAAACGAAATTTCTCTCTAAATGGATATGTTAAAATGTAGTGCCTGAATTGACAGAATCTCCTGTGCTTTAGAATAAAGAAATAGAGAAAGTGTACTTATAAAAAATAACTTCAGGAAAACGTATCCCCAAACTTATAATCCTGGTTAGTATAGCTGTGTGGCAACTTTTTTTTCCTAGAATGTTGAGAGTTTATTTCTGGTTTAAGATTTTTAAATTATTTTTCATGAACTCTCAAACATCAGTTTATGTTGAATAATATTCCAGCCTTCAAAAAATTCCCTCTGGTATTGGAAGAACAAAACACAGGAGAAACTAAACCCGCAACATGCAAGAAAACATAACAAAATCAAACTCTTATTATGCACATCAATGTTTTCAAATACCTTTTTATACAGACATATATAATTTTCATCCTTATAAACTATAAGAAAAAATATTTTCAAAGATGGTGAAAGACATTGTGTGACATTGCGTGTAATACAGGTTATCCAGATATTTTATTGACTTTCAATTATTAGTATTAAAAAACAATAAAGTTAATCAAAATTGGGGTTTTTTCCTATTTTTGGAAGACCATAATAAAGAAAAAAAAATAAAACCAACAATAGCCATAAAACTGTTAATTTGACCATGAAGTGGTTTTGCCTTATTAAATCAAAATTTCTGAAGGCCATAGAAGTTTTAACCTGCTACATTTAGTCTTTAGATTTTGACCTAGTTGGGAGCTTTACTAGGGGATGTTATTGTTCTTCTCCTTAAAATTAAAATTTTTTAAAAGGGAGAAAGAATTTAAATAAAGAGTTTTGCAAAGAGATATATGAGGGTATTTTTTAATTTATTATTACCCTGTGGCAACAAAACAATTCTAGAGGAAAACAAACCAGAATCTTTAATAGAAAGAAAATATGTAATGGGAATTAATCTTCAGGTGTTTTGTCATTCATATCTTGTTCAAACAAATTTATGTCGCATTTTCTTAAGCCCCTTGGATTTCTTTATTTCAGAGAAAATTACTAAGCCTTGAAGCTTGTGGCTTGTACTTTACTTTTCTCTCCTAAGAGCAGCTACACATGGTAACATCATTTTAAAATGCCCTCTCTCCGAAGCCTATTTGGGTGAATATTTATCATTTGCATATATAACAAAAATTTTGAACGCCATAGGGCTGTATTTTCTCATGAAAAACTGGAAAGTTTGTTTTATGAGCCTCTGAACAAGGATTCGGTTTGAATCGGAATCTTTCACGGAATTTTTGTTGTTGTTCAATCATCTGCTCCGGAGTCACTGTTCAACAGCTGTGATAGGGACTCGCAGTGGCTAAACCATTATTTAAGGGAAATGTGAGTCTCACTGTATGTCATACATTACAGTGAAAAGCATGAAACATCCATTTATAAAAATCTATTTTACTGTAACAGAAGTAATTCAAAACTCAAGAGTATATGTAACAGCTGTGATGCATTTAATGCATTGTTTTATCTCATTTAAACTTGTTTTGAAGTAATGCATGAGAGGTTATTAGTGTAACTGGTATAAAGGGAGGTTTGACTGAAAAATATTTTCTTAACAGAGTAATAAGGCAAAACACTAGAACTACCTTCCTATGTTAAACAAAGTAACCCATACCACTTTGAAGGCATAATTTACATTTTTTCTTATTTCTGAAGGTTATTCCTAATTATATTTAATGGAAGAGAACTGTATTTTTGACACAAACACAACTGCAGAAGTTTGATGGTCTTAATTAACAAGAGTTAAATTAAAGCACTATGAAAGACTTAGCAGAATGGTATTTTGGGTCCATTCACTTCAAATCTCTGCTCTTTGCTTCTTTGCTTGCATTGTTTTGCTAGGATTTGTGCAAGCACATATGAAGAATGAGGAATGGTATTATGCAGGTTTGGAAGACAGCTGAAAGAAGCTGAAAACACGACAAAAGGCAGCAATGCAGGTCAGATTTCTGAAAGAATTATTTTTTTAACCATGGCTGGAGAGTTAACATTGAAAGCAAATGTTGAAAGATTCGAACAGTTGTGTATCTTTACCTGGATTAGATTATACAATTGTAAGTGGAAAATTAGTCAAACAAATTAATCTTGTGTACCTAACCATCACTGAAAACAGAATTAAAAGAACCCAAATGTATTTATTTTTTAAATTAAATATTTACATTTAAGATATGATTGACAGTATTTTTAAGGTAGTCCTACTGAAACTTTGTTAAGAGTAGCTTGGAGAAATAATATTTGTCCAGTTTTGCCCAGACAATCATTTTGCACATTTTCAACACTGAAAAATACAATATTAATTTACTTGGGCCTGCTCATATACTCTGGACTTCTAGAAAGAGAATTTTGAGGGAAGTGAGTCCTAACAGGGTAGTTCAGTTGAAAACAGCATCTATCAGGATACTACAGAGTGGCTTCAATAAAAAGCATAACCCAATAAAATGCTTTTGTGTCTACCAGTTAATTGGAGTGGAGTCCTAACCTCTCAGGGAATTAATCTCCAGTAAGTCATTGAAAGCCCAAAGCTAGGACATGGGCTGCCCTGGCCTTAAAACATCCCTGGGAAAAAAGATACCAGAGGGTGAGACAAAAATGGACCACTCTGTGCAACAAGCCACCCATATATACCCAAGCAAATTGATGTCCAAAAACATTTCTGTACCAGCCTTGTTGAGGACATAAACTTTATCCTTGGAGTCTATGCATGCCATGCACAGAGGCCAAGATTTTTAGAATAATGGAGGCCAGATATCAAAGGCAGGAGAGCTGCACAATCAACCCATCATAACAGTCTCTTTTCCCTCTTCTGCCTCCAAGAAAATAATTCTAATCAAGGACTGACTCTCGTACTCCCAAAAGAGGCAGTGCTGGCTTTCTCTGGTTGCCCACATGATTTCCCATTTAGTCCAAGGTGTCATGGGTTGCAGTGTAAAATATAATCAGGGGTGTGTTATTCTATTACCATCCGTTGGAACTGGGATGGGGGGTAGTAATGTGAACTTCTGTTGATAAGCCAGCTGATAAGAAACCATCAAGAGCAGTTTTCTTACCTCTTCCATGGCCCATCCTCCCTCCAGGGATAGGTCTTCTGCTAATGGGCCATTGAGTCCACTGATAAACTTCCATCATCCCATTGGGAAATGTTCCAGCCAGGAGGGGAACCAAGCCCCTCTACCTGGATAAAAACCTGAGACTTGGGACACCGAGTCAGCCTTTTTGCACTGCACTTCTAGAAGAAGAACAGGCCCATCCATCACCACTGGACCTTCAGTGGAGGGCTGCACCTTTTCTCCAGGATCACTGCTTCAACAGAACCACAACTGCTACTCCAGGAGAACTGCAGCCACCATTGCAAGTAGACTGCTGCCAACACCCCGACCAACAGGGTGTCAGGTTGGATTCTGACTCTGTCAGTGATTTTCTTTTTCCTTATTGCATGTATTTTGTTTCCTTTTAGTTTTATTTTCCCATTTTCTAATAAATTGTATTTCTGACTTGGAGTTTCTCACTGATTTTGCTTTTCAAATCAGAACACCAGGTTATCCTGAAGAGAAGGTCTATAGACTGGATACTGTATTGGCAGAGGCAGGACTCCAGAGCACAGGTGGCTCATTTTGCATCTGTAAAGTCTAACCAGTGCCTGAAAGAGACTTTGCCCATCCTGTCAGCCTAATGTTCAAAAGTTGGCTACAACTGCAATTTTTGTGCAGTGCTCCACCCATGTGGCAGCAGCAAGAGATTCTGCTAAAACACCCAGGAGCCATCAGGTGCCACCTAGCTTAGTATTTTAAGATTCTGTATTTTAAGCAGGATTAGGTATGAAAGACTTAATGGATTTTCTCAGGGGAAGACAGCAAGAGAAAACATGCACCACATTTAGGCTTAAGATAGACTAGGTAGATACTGGATGTGGATTTTTCACAGATTATGTTTCAATTGTCCACCAAGATTCATCTCAAACTCTGCATGGCAAGTGAGAACAAGAGGTATCTGAATTATTGGTTTAATTCAAGCACCTGGGATGTAAAATAATCCAACAGGAACTGAGACTCTCCATGCAAATCAGCATATGTTGGCTGACAGACAGCTATCAAGGAGCAAGAAAACTTGTGTTCTCATAGATTGTAGTAGTCTCACAGGTCATAGGGATACTGTAAGATGAAGACTTCAGGGTACAAATTTATAGCTTAAATTAGTCAATAGGACTAAGGATTGAAAGGATGGAATGATGACATCACTTTGGGCATGCAGAATCCAGAGATCTGCCTGCTGTCCTCTTTAGTTACTTGGGACTTAGCAGAATTATGCTCCCCTGGTGGTCTTTTCATGTTCTGTACCATGTGAACTAAAGTAACTACACACAATTCTTGCTTTTTAATTTCAACTAAATAGTACATTTAACAGAAGTGTTTCACAAGGAATGAATTCACAGGTGTCACCAAGAATTTCCACTAGTTTTAAATCACAGAATCATCCAGAATTTTGCTCACTAAGAAATTCAACAGTAAGAAGCTATGCACAACAATAAAAACAGAAAAATCTTTACACTGAAGTATTAAAATAATGTTTTTTATATAACTACACTACTACTGGAAACGTCAGAGTTTATGTATCTCACAGAAGAGGAAAGGCAATTAAATTCTCATTCTAGATTCATGCTAGAGCCTGTTCCAAATAATTCAGCTTTAATGGGAACTTACTGATTTGAGTCAGGAGGTCAAGGGCCACATGTGATCTCTGACATGCCATTTCTCTGTAAACCATACTGTCTTGTTAAACAATAATCTATTCTGAACTACAAAAATTGGCATGACTTTTCCATGAGGCTCAAAAAATTCAGGTGACCTTTTGATTCCCAGCAGGAGAGGACAGGCAGTAGAGCTGTAAGTGCAGTGAATAACTATGCTTTTTCTGTAATGCCTACAGTAACATTAAGGACACTATCTTCTTCACAGGCAGGGGATTCTGGCCTCTTGGAAAACTTCACAAGAACATTTAATCTACTGTTTCAATTCAGCCGATTTACATCATAATTTTTTAATAAAATGGCCAACGTTTTATCAGAAAGCAGACATGAGTTAGACACGCCATGTGATTTAGAAGATAGAGAAGCAGATTTGATTTAGTTTTATTTCATTTCAGACAAGTAACATGATATGCAAAAAATCTATGATCACTTTAGTCACTTAAATATGAAAAACAGTAGGCAATTTGGGGTAATTTAAACAAACCACTATCTTGGGATTTCTAACAATGCACAAAATATATAGAAATTTCAGACACTATAACCTGCTACTGCTCATTTATGACCTCACATCAAAGAGAAATACTTGCTGGCATAGGTGAGGTCTCAGGTTATATCTGACCAGGGAACTTGAGCATGTGTCCCTGCTTTACATTTGTCTCCCTGGCCCAGACTATTTCTCATAAGGATAGAACCTGAATACACAACAGCATTCCCCACTTTCCACAAAATGAAATCCAAATACAGGGCTCAGACAAGATGCAAGTGATGCATGGACCAGAATCATAGGGCTTGCATGGTATGCTCCAGCAGAAAAGTTAGACATAGCTTTGAAATATTAGTAGGAAACTAAATGAAAAATACTCATTTGGTTTGTAACATCTGAAGTGCCCATCAAAATTGAGTTCCCCAATATCAGCTTGTCACAAAATCCAGCCTCTCAGAATGGGGCTCTGCAGGAACAAACCTCACTCAAGCCAAGATTTGGCTATCAACATTTGAATAATTCTTCAATATCCACTTCATAGTCAATGAAAAAGTAAACTAGAAAAGTTTGGAGCACTGGCATCATGATAGGTACAGTCCTCAATTCAGTGAGCTAAGCTAACTTGATTTTATCCCTTCTTTAAAGTATTAAGTGAAGGAATCCCTTAATCAGTGAAATATAATATTAAAGCAAAATAGAAGCTTCCATATTAACCCAGTGTAGCACACAAAAAAACGTCACAAACCACAGTTCTGGATTCTCAGGTTTTCCAAATTCAAAACCACATGAGTTTCAACTTTCAAATCATAATATTATTTCATTATGCTGAAATATTTAAGATGTTGCTACATTTCCTCTTCAGTCTTGGAGACAGATGGAACAAAAAAAAGAAGAAACTACCAAAGACATTAGTGGAAAATATTATAGCACTGCAGAACAAATAATACCATCATCATTTAAAACTGGCTCTTTTCTGTGAATGTCAAATTAGAAGGTGCTTGCAAATTTCAAAATTAGAGCTTCTACTGGCAGTTTAATTTCATTTTTTTTCCTTGCTTCTGTGCCCTTTGTCATTGTAACCCTATCACAACTGAAGTTACTAACAACTTCATTTCAATACATTAAGGAGAAAAATACTTTTCTTTTTGTCTGGCCTCTGAAAGAGTTTTTAATGCCTCCCCTATCAATATGCATTGTTTATAAATATGCATGATTCAGTACCGAATTTGGATAGTGATGGACCAAAAGAATTTTCATAGATGCCATTTACAGCAGGTCAGAGAAAATTACTTTATCAGAGGCACCACTAACATCACTGAAGAAGTTATTTTTGCTGAGCAATGGTAAAAAAATCCTCAGATATCTGCTCAAAATACCTATGTGTGTATTAGAACAAAACTAACAGGAATATAGAAATAATTTCCTTAGAAGTCTAAGGCAGATTTAGTGAGCTTTAGGCAAATCAATATCGTTGCCAGAACAAATATTCTGAATGCACTGGTTTAGTGATTTGTTTTGCTACAAAGTTCCACTGGAAGCTTCCTAGCTACAGACTACCCCATTTGTTTGCAGGACTATGTGCAGGAATATCAGTTTTTCCCATGGTAAAGAGGAAAGGTCTTTCCATTCAGAAGAATATTCAGCATAAACTACTGCAAGAAGGTTTCCTTTGAAACTTTATTTCCATTTTATTTAATTTGGTTTGGCTGATATGAAATTTGAATAAAGACGTGAAAGCCTCATGGGAAAGTCTGTGGTGCTTCTAGTCTGTAAATGACAGATTTAAGCCTCTTATTTTTCTTTTTTATTCCTTTTGTTACCACACTATTGTCAAAGGCACTGGGGAATGGATCCATCCCCTAAAACCCTGAAGGAATCTTAGCTATTTGCTGAGCACACACAGCAGTACACAGTCAGCACTTGTCTGGTGCCATGCAAGGTTACCTCTCTTCACAAATGCAGCAATATACTTTATGTCTACAAATATCTACACCCCAACCTAAAGGCCTTTGATAATTTCAACAAAGTGTCCAAGATGTGGTAAGACAGATTGCCAATATGTCTCATAACTCAGTGACCCGTTGTAACTGGCATACCTGGCCCTGTGCTATTTTTTCCGTTAAGGAGCTCACCACCGCAGCATCAGCTAAATCCGCTCAATCCTGGCACTTTACTTCTCTTCCAGTGAATTTGGTGTGGACTAAGGGCAGGTTCAGTGGAGTGACTGAGCATGGTGGTTATCCTGAAAGGATCAGTACCTAAAGGATGTGCAGGGGGCTATGGAGCATGATCCCCCCAGTCCAGCATCAACCCAGCTTGTTCCAAATCAGAAACAATACACTCGGTAGTGAATTTGGCTGCTTTGCTCCTGGAACAGAGACTGGCCACCTTTCAAGGCATCCTGCATTCCCAAGGTGATCTGCTACTCTGCTGTGAGCCACAGGGATTCATGGTTTTCCCTACAGACACTGGAACTGTAAGAACCTGTTACTTCTACACAATGTCCTCTGTCTCTTTCTCTGTGTGTATATGAGCATAGGAAGATGTCAATGTTCCATTTAGTACTAAATAGCTGACCTAGCTTTTTATTTTTTACACTGACTCTCTGCCTTCCCAAGATGTGGAAGGTCAGCATTCCTCCAGGGGCTCCATGAAGACTCATATCTTTTTTGTCAGGTAGTCACACAGACGGAGCAGCCAAACAGTGGTTGTGGTTTGAGAGAGTGGTGAAAAGGGTGAGCTGCCCCCTTCCTGGTAAGACTTCACTTCTTGATGACAAGGCATAAAGCTGGCTTGAGACTCTGTGGTGTAATGCAGAAAACAAACTGAACAAAATTACTAGATCTAGGGAGTGCTGAAAGATGTTTGCAACCATCACTCATTCCAAATAAAGGGTCTCAGCCTTAAACTTCATCAAACAGGACTGAGCTGGCTACTCAGGGGAGTGACTCGGAGACAGTGAGAATGCTTGTCATGAGAAGTACAAGTCACACACCTCTCATGGGTGGGCAAGACACAAGATGCTGGAGGTGACAGTGCTGGCAGACATGGTGCCACCCTGGACAACACAGAGAGAAATGGATCTCCAGGAACGGCTGACAATGAATACTACATACCAACTTCATACTCAATCCCTGGGGATGCACAAAGCCACAAACTGTGGATGGCTCCTCTGCACTCACATGAGGCAAAATGCTGATTAGCAGCTTCAGCTTTTTCTGTCTGAATCTCAACTGGGATAATGTTCAAAGGCAGAAATATGACAGACTAAAAATAGGCATCAAAAGCAGGAGTTGGAGGCCAGTATAGTGTCTGGGGTTATTCAGACTTGTGAATGTGTTACGAGAGTCTAGGGAATTACAGACCTAATTCTCTTAAGGCATTCCTCCTAAGGCAAACAGTAAAACTCCTGTGATAGGAAATTAAAAAATCAAATTGAAGCCTAATCATTTCAGTAGTTTGAGAAAAGAGCTTAATATCTTGACTTTCACTTTATAATTTGCTCTTGATTAAAAAGAAGATGAATTACACATCTGTGTGACTAGATTTGATTCAGAGAGTATAGGAAAGGAAGAAAAAGTCAGTTTTGTGGATATTTTTAAATCTAAATGTATTCCTTCCTTATTTACAGTGATAAACGGATTACATTATAAATTCAAGGCCTGACATGCTTGGGTTTAGTACCATAGTGACATATTTTCCTCAGTTCACATATCAACTTTTCCACAGCAACACACTTTGTAGAAGAGACTGCAGCACATCAGAAAATACTGCTGGGCTGAAGTGCATCCTGCAAACAACCACCTCTACTACGCACTAAAAGAATTGAGAAATTAAAGATGTTCATCTCTTCCCATTAGAGAAAATATCCAAAGTAAACCATGAGTTGCCAGCAGCTTTCCTTTTAGGGTTTAAGCCACACTCATGCAAAGCCCCCAGTGTTTGCTCTCCTTTTGCTTTATTAACCATAAAAAGCCGCACAGAACGCGTCTGTGCACAAGTTTGAACTGGCCAGGGACGTGCTGACAACTGATCCTGTGGCCAAACACAGCATTAGCTCTTCCTTCTGCAGAGCTCCAAGTCTCCCCCACACAGCTACGAATGCAGTTCTCTGCAGGAGCACAAGCCCCTGCTCCCATTGCTGCCCTTCCCATTTGAGATGGTATTTGGTGTAACTCCATCCTGTCCACTGTCCTAAAACAGTTTCTGTGTTCAGAATTATTGTGTTCAAGCATCAGCAAACTTTGTGGTGAAATTCTAGGATGATATATCTGTTTCTGCTTCCTTTTATAGAATTTTAGGAGCTGCTGTTGAAGCTATGGAAACAAACAAGGACCTCTTGAAAAAGTCTGACTTATCATATTGCTGTTAAATGTGGACTGACCAGTATTAATCCACAGAAAATTGGTACAAATCTCTTGGAATAAGAAAATAGGGGTGGAGGAAACAACAGCTTTGCAAAATTGAAACCTGTGTTTAATTTTCTAACAGACGAGTTTATGAACCTGATTCCTATAATTAATGCCTATACACAGAGTTCCCTGTCCTGAGTTCCTTCCAATACAAACATTGGTTTCCCAACAGAGAAAGCTGTGATAAGTGCTGCAGCAAGAAGGCCAAGCACAAGGGAAGGGTGCACACTACCCAGATGGTGCAGACTGTACAAGACAACCTTGCAGTCTCTCCCATAAAAGGTGGGTTTACTTTTAGTAGGTAGGTCTTGATCTAGGAAAAGAACAGGGAAACAATGGTATATTGCCCAGATATAGCCTGCAAATTCATTTCATTTTAACCTCTGACGTCTTTCTCTTCTGACTTTTACTGTGCTTGTAAAGAGTATGCAGTTCTCAGATAGCTAGATAATAGATATATATATATATATGGATATATATGGATAGATACAATTTTCCAGTTGATTTAGGTTTGTTCCTTTCTACTCAACAGTTGCTGCTGTCATTCCTTCATCTTTCTCCTCTGCTCTCATTACTCCTTTCCATTACCTTTGTCCTTTTGCCATTTTCATTCCAAACTGGATGCAAAACCAGAAACATCTCTTCTCAATGTATTGAAAACATTAAATATTTATGAAAAGTAAATTCTCCCCAATACATAGCAGCTTGCTATTTATAACTCTAATCACTGCATATAAATCCTATCTTTAAAAAGTTCTAAAAACAGTGGGTTTTCTCACAACATTCATTTGTCATTGACTTTAGCCCTGTTACAAAAAGCAAAGTAACTATAAATAAACTAGTCGATATCTTAAAAGGGAAAACTATTAGAGTTAGCCATGGAGTGCTTGGGTTTTCACTCCTGAGGCTATACAGCAGTAAGCCCTGTATTAAAATTGTGTTTCTGAGATCTCAGTGAACTGCATGAAATTCCAAAGATGTAACCCACGGCTTGCTTTTTTTATATTTTATGTACTTGTTTGTATGTAAATAGAAAATATCCCTTTCAGCTTTTGCAGTCTGGGTCTCAGAGAGGAAGTTCACCAAAAACTTTCACATAGAAGCATGTAATTTATAACAACAGTCAATTAACAACTGGGTCTAGGTGCCAGGGACCAGAAAATAAATCTAAATGTCTGGTATTTGCAATAGCTTTTTACTTTACGACTTTGGGCAAAATATTTCATCATTCTTTTTATTTTTATGACTTTGGGCAAAATATTTTACTGTTCTTTATGTATATGTGTATAGTCATTTGTGACTGCTTGCTACCAGAATTTAATTGATTACATTTGAATTATTTAAATCATGTTTAGTATAACAAAGTTGATTCAAAGATTTCAAAAGCTGAAATCAGAATCAAACTGAAAATACATTTACTTTTCAGCTATGGAGAAAAAAAGAAATTGTATTGTATGCAGAATAACACACCATCACTTTGCAGGTTGAAAGACTGTCACTTTAGGTCTATGATTTATTTAGAAAGGAAACAAATGTTCTGGATAAGCAACCAGCTCTTCATAAATATTAACAGTATTAACTATCAGGCAAGATAAATCCATGGTGCTATTAGTGAACCCTACCTTAAGGTCAAAGCCATCCCTCTGGCTATTGCTTGCAAAATGTGCAAGACATAGGAATTGTACACATTTATTTTTTCTACTCTATTTCTCTCTCTGTCTTTTTAACTTATTTGACCACCCTAGGCTCAAAGTTTGCATTTGCAGATGAGTGTATCTTCCAAGTGGCTTCCCCCAGCCTTTCTAATGGGAGAAATTTTCTCCTTAGAGTGTATACAAACCATCATTTAAGTCTAAAGAAAAACATTGGCTGAGTGATGTCAGTTTTATGATGCTGTTTATTACCAGCTATATAATCCCAGTTTGAGACAAGGATTACTCAGCACTTACAGAGAATCCACCCAGATCACTGCTATACCAAAAGAGGACAGCACAAGGTTATATCAATCTAATCACTTTAGCTTCAATAATCATTTCACAGAAGAAAACTACAAAGCGACACTAACATATGACTTTAATTAAAAAAGCAGGTTTATTTTAGCTCTCATGTTGAAAGCCACAAGGTGAAATGTAGAGAACACAAAGCTCATTCAGAAGAACAAGGAAATTGGGAGTACCAAGAATTAGGGTCACTTCACTCATCAGCTCACAGCAAATCAGATCAGAGAAACTTAGACTGAGTATTAATGAAAATTCAGAAATAATGATTTGTTCAGCCACATCAAGGATATTTTGAGAAGCCATGTCTAACTAGACATGATAGAAATAGTGTCTTAATTGCTAAACTTACAATCTGAGTTGTCACATAATTTAGGAAGTAATGGGACCTAATATGTTAGGACACAAATATCCTGAACACCTTCCCCTAGTTTTCAGGCACATATTATCCATATGTGTCAACCCCTGTGCCTCCCCAGGTAGTATCACTGAGCTCATCACAGGATGTGTGTTGTGAACATCTGCCTAATTCATGACCTCAGCCATGGAAAAGAGTCAAAACCCAAGCAAAAAAGTTTTACAAATATTCCCACAAAAGCAGCAATACGTGAATCACCAGAAGATTGAACTTGCAAGTGACAAAGAAAGAGCAATTTGGCATATCCAAAATAGAGTATGCTGACAAAGGTAAAGAGAAACCTCCAAGTGGGACTGGGGAGACAGTCATGAACTGCTGATAAAATTCCTCTGCTAACCATCATTACATAAGAAATACAATATAACAGGTTATTTCTACCTCTGCACTATCTCTTTCACAAAAAAGTTCATTTTCTTTAGTAGCTGAGATAAATACATTACTCATAAGAGTCACTAGCATGCTCTCCTTGCCCTAGCTGTGTTTTGCAAGCAGACATCTAGCACCGAATAATTTAGGGAGGTTTATTTGGAGAAGGGGGCTGGGGGAAGGTAAAGAAAACTAATAACTCCAGCAGTCCCCCTCAATCATCTCCTAAAAAGGGTCAGAGTGCATCTGCCCTGAAAAATCCAGGCCATGTCTTGCCTGAATTCCTGACATTTGCAGAATTCCAGACACGATTAGGAGAGCATTAATGACAGGGAAAAGCACTAACCATGTGCAATGCAAACAGCAATCATCCAAACCATTGCCAAGTTTATGTCCCACAGATGCACAGTTTCTTAAGTGAAATGGTTCTGATAAGAAAAGCATGGCAGCTAAAGAAAGCAAAGCATGGCAAAGGAGTTCTTTGGTGAGTTATCCCCCTTGGGCTGCCAGGAGGCAGGAGATTCCACAAAGCTGAAGTCATCTGAGCTCAGAGGAGGTCCTCAGCATGGAAATGACACACCTTTATTATCACCAGTCTCCAGCCTGAGAGGAAACCACCCTACCAGCTAGGGAGTTATCTGTACCTTCTTCTAAGCTTTTCTCCTCTTCTCTCACTCCTTCACTAAAGCATGTTATCAATAAAAACACAAACAAAACCCAATTTAGACCAGAAGAATCTTTCCTTTTTCTTTTTTTCCCTTTATTCTTCAAAAGAGAGCCAGCAGAATTTCAAACATCTTATGACTGGTGATGAGAACATGAAGAGAACATTTCACAGTATGTGGCAAACATAAATTTTTAATTTAAAGCATGTAGCAGCTTCATGGGAAAAAAAAAATCCTTCTGGCACAGGCTAAAATGGTTACAGAATCCTGAAAACCAGTACCAGCCATATACATACTGATGCGATAGGAGGCAAGCTGTCACCAGTTTGAAGGCACTGACTGGATTCATAATCTTAAATTAATGTGTATGTGGATAATTCATTGATTGCATTCAACTTGCATAAGTTATGTCAAAGAACCTATTTTCTTAATTGCCATAACTGCCAGGAGGCACAGAGTAACATATTAAGATGCCAGCTACAATCCACAGTTTGCACCTCTGAAAGACTATTGAAAACATTATGAAAGATACAAAAGAAAGGATCTGAGGGCATAGAAATATCTTCAAGAGGCAGACATAAAAGCTGAGCTTAACAAGGAGAAGAATGACAGATGACATGGCTGCATGCAGTTATGTCATAGAGAAAAACAGCAGGCTCATTAATTGAAGAGCATAATCCTCAGTGGTCAGAAGCTGATGCCAGATAAAGTTAAATTGAAAGTAATCATTTGTTTGGACTTCGTCAATCATCAACAAAAAGCTATCAAAGCAAACCTTCCCTAATTTCAGATCAAAACCGGATGCCTTTTTGGAAGGCATGTTTAACTTAAACAGGAAGCAATGTGTTCAGCATGGATAACGGGATGAAGTGTAGCAGCCTGTGAGATACAGAGAGCAGACCACACTATTGCCTTCCAGCTTTAGGCTCTGTGAATCCCTGACTTTTTTGGTGGACTCGGTCAGACACTGCCTTCAACAGTTTTTATGCATTTCACAAGGCTGGACTGACCTCCACGTCCACACTGGTCTGCACTATGCACTCTTTGCATGAACCTTTCCTCAGCCTGTGTCAGAGGCAACTTGTTAACTCACTAGAAATTCATTTGAACAAATTTAGAAAGAATAAAGACAAATAAATCAGCTCTGAAACCTGTGGCTGAGAAGCTAATTTTCAAAATATGTGTAAGTTGGTGACATGAAAATCAATTTCCTCTGGAATGTGCTTCTCCTCAGCATGGGCTATTTCAATGCCAATGTGCTCTCTCACATCATTTGGTTTGGCTGTGATGCTATTAAACTGAAGTGGCAAGATTTTTTTTCCTTTCACAATGGCTAAAAAACATTAATTTTCTGAAGTGACTGAGCAGAGTTTAAGGTATAGGATGGTTTAATATGTGTATTTTGGAAGAAACAGAGCCTGAAATTTTCAGTGTAAAAACCAGGGAATATTAGATTACAGTGATTGGAGAAAAGCAGAGTTGGGAGAAGATTCAAAGACTTGAAAACACAACTACGCTAAAGCCATAAGTGCAATTCTGAGAAGTGATAAACCAAACAAACAAAATAACCAAAACAACTGACTATCAATGGAGTTGCAAGGAATGGAGCAGCAGGAAATTGGGCTTCATCCCTGTCCAGGGTTGATGCTAAATTGTATCCACATTCATCTGTTTAGCTCAGAAATAAGTGTCGTACCTTTAAAAACTGGATCTGAGAGCGAAGAAGAAGCCGTNCCCAAAGGGCCCCAGGAGCTCCCACCTGTGTCCCACCGGGCCTGGCCTGGGCCCGGCCATTCCCAGCCCTGAGGGACCGACAGCAACTGAGCCGAGCTACAGCCACAGGAGAGACTTTTTGAATTTGGCACCTCTGCAGAGCACACAGAGGTTTGGTTGTTCAATGTTGTTCCTTTGTTGGTTGTGCTGGGGAGTGCTTTGACTGTTAAATAAACAACTTTTTTCCACTTTCCTCCAAGGAAATTTTTTTCTGTTCTGAACTAGCTGGAGAGAGGGACAGTTCAGATTCATTCTCTAGAGGGACTTCATCCAGAGATTTTTTTCCTAAATTTGCCCTAAACCAGGACAATCCCTACCTGGGCTTCCTGCAGAGCAGCACAATGCAAAACGTCCCTTTCCCTCGGGGCAGGCAGAGGGAGCACATGGGGAAAAGCAGCAGCAAAACCCCGGGAGCAGACACTGTCTGCTCCACACACCAGCCCGAGAAATTCATGCCAGCAGCTTTCTGCAGGGGCTCAGGGTTGCACATGTTGTCTCATAAGGATACAGGACATATTTGTATCCAAACATTTGGAATGCTACTCTTCACACCCAAGCACAGCAGGAGAGAGTGGAAAAATGCACCAAAAAACCCCAAAAAACTATAGATACATATATTAAAGAACAAACAAAGAAAGAAGAGGGAAATGGGAGGGAAAGGAATATATGATGAGAAATCTTTCCTGTTCTCGCTGAGCCCACAAATCCTCAGGACCACCCTGGATATAAGTGAAAACATGCCAAAAAGAAAAGAGGAAATGCTTTTCACAGAGAAGTTACATTTCACCTCTCAGCTTTAGAAATGCCAGGCTGGCATTTTGAGAACTATTATAAGTACTTTTCTTACCCTCAGTAAGGTACTTTTCTTACCTTACTTTTCTTTAGTTATGAATCATTTTGCATTAACAATCTATTTTTAAAAATTATGACAAGAATCTACTCTCAGAAAGCAGCATCTGTCATATCCATTCCTAAATGCAAACTTGTTTTATCCTATTCTGAATCCTGGTTAGTAAACAAATCCATAAATCCATTTTGACAATGTCATTAGATCAAGCACTGGCTTTTTGGGGAGGGAGGGGCATGGCAGGACAGGAAAAAACTTCAGAAAAAAACAGAAGACTAAATTTTTTTCTTTAAATGAAGTGAGAGAAAAAATGAACAGTTCAGAGAAAAATAATTATTAAAACCCACACTAACCTCATTTTTTCATATCCAGCAGCATTGAATTGGGCCTGTTTCCACTAGGAGTGAAGGTTTTCCATATTCCATATGGGGAAAAATAAATCCCTTCCCAATTACACAGCTATGATGGATTTTTTGTTGTTCAGATTGTTTGGGTTTTTGTTTTTGCTGGGGTTTTTTTGTGCCAAATCCAATACAGAAAATCAGTCACCTTCCTTAATTCATCTGAGAGGGAAAACTTGAAACATAGTAGTTTCCTTTGGCTAAGGACAAGGAGAGAGCCTGCAATACAAAACAGTAAATTCACCGTACCTGATCTGAGTGCATATGCTCCATGAGATATTCATATGACGTTAAAACACACACACATCCTACATATTTTTATCTGCTAAGGGGCTACATGACATTTTCCATTCCAAAGGATTTGTGGAAGATTTTATAAATATTGGCTTCCTTTAAAATGAAAAAAAAAATTATAACAACAAAACCAGAAGTGTTTCAATAAAAAACAAAATACTGGATTAGGGAAATGGCCTTTTTTATTCCATGAAGTTTAGCTAAACTAGAAATTTTCACAATTCTGTATACGTATATCCTCATAGGTTTTTCTAGGGAAACTCCAAGTCAAGAGCAATAAATTTTACAAAGACATTTGGAGTATGCCTATACCAGTAAGTGACACAAGGGGATGCTCCCAGGCACTACAATTTGGCCATGTGTATCATTCACTCCTGGTGTGGTTTTGACTTACACTATGGGGAACACTTACATACTGTTTCCAGGAGTAATTTGGAAGTCAGCTTGGGTCCATTGCTGATAGGTGGTCTGCAGGGCTGTTGTGGAGGGTTGGAGTTACCAGCACAGCTGAGAACTGCTGCACATACACTGGCCTCGGGGCCAGGCAAGGGCTGGCCCTGTCGAGAGCACCAGGACAGGCCACTGATGCTGTTCCTGAGCAAGCACACTCTGTGAGCAGCACATCTAGAGCTGCTCTTCTTGTCATCAGAGAATGAGTCTCTGATGACATGAGCTATGTCAAGCCTTTCCTGCAGTCTCTTATGCAGTCCCAGGGCTTCCCACATCCTCTAGATGGGGAAGGAGGAGAAAGTTCAGCTCCCTGTTCCCACCCACAGACCCCACACAGAGCCCAAATCACCCCTTGGCCAACAGTTGGCCAACTTCACTCATCCCCTTATTCCTAGCAGGAGTGATTTGCTCGCTACTTAAATAAAAAAGTTACATATGCTACAGGAGTGATTATAGTTTTACAACACACATTTCATTTTAATTTTTATACTAATGTTGGAAATTTTGCACCAATTCTTTATAAAATTTTTGATACTCTGGTTGACAAAGCATATGTCTTTGAAAATTATGAAATGTCACATTGAGGTTGCTGTGCAAACATTATATATCTATGTCTCTGATGTAAGTTTCCGCCAAAACCAGTTTTTTCCCCGCCCCCTTGAAAATTCCTCACTGCCAAATAAATGTATTTCCAGCTGTATGTGTGGGAAACAACTTGTGTCATACAATGAATGACCAGCTAGGAAATGCACACCTGTCATAAACTAAAGCACATCTCGTGGGATGTATCATATTCCATTCCCAACTTACCAAGAGAGGATACAATGAAAAAATGGGTTGGTGTCAAATGCCAGATGTTTTCAAGCCTCTCTAATTAGGTAAAAATTAAACAACTGCTATGTTCTATATTACAGATATTTTGCAGATGTGTAATTCACATAAACATAAAGTCTGATTTTCATTTACACAGAGGCCTCTTTACACTGCTATGGCATCACAACATTGTTTAATACTGCCCTTAGTTACTCATGTCTGCATTTCAAGTTGCTTTATTTTCTGAGAGAGTATAATAATCAATTTCACATAAGCATCCCAGGATAAAGCCCACAGTATGATGGAGATGACTCCTCCTAGCAAGGAGTCTTGAGAGACACCAGAAGGAAAAAGAAGTCGTATTCTCTTTCAGTACTTATATATTCCATGTAAGGAATATAAGAGAATGACTTAGGTTCAATTCATCTGTACTGTACATCTTTGCAAATGTCATTGCATATTTATTTGTAACTATGATTAATTTGCTCATGAGGAGCACAAAATAGTAAGCTGTTTCCATTACCTGCTTAGCCCTTCTCCTCAAGCTCTGCACAAAACCCGAAGCTGAGAAACATCTAGGGAAAAGAATAATCAAGTAAATCCCACTTGCACCAAAACAACAGTTTCTCATCTTCCAGATTAAAATAAGAGAAAAATTATCATTAGTCAAGGTAAAAGGGATAAAACTTTAGTGTAAAAATAAATAAATCCAATCTTGAACTTAATTAACTATTTAATTTTGTTCCTAACAGTGTAGGGGGAAAAAAAGAGTTCCTATGTTCTTTCTTAATAAGAGAGTTGGTTTATCTATCATACACAATTGTCATACATGAAGAGCTATAACATGAAGGATACTTCTTCTCACAGGAACTCAAACTAATTTCTTTGTACCTTCTTCCCAAGTAACAATTGCCAGAACTCACTAGAGTCAGATACACGTTTGTAGCCATAACAATTAAGTAGTTTTTAAAAGAGAGACTGTCCATTTTACAAAGAACTAAAGATGGGAGTGTGGTTGACAATGCTTATCAACATCTGACTCCAGCTATTTCAAATACAGTTTTCTCATTCTCCTCAAATATGGATGTTTGTATTAGCACTGCAACTGCAACACAGTCCCTCCACTGGGGACTGCTGCTGGGAAGAAAAGCCTGATAAACCACATGGTTAATAGAAAGAATGCCTGGACTGAAAATTATTATTACTACAGAAGATTAGACAAACACATTCACAGTGTATCATTTTGCCCTTGGAGAAGATTCAAGCATGGTTATTAATGTATTTTATTTCTTTCTCAGCATTCCTGAATTATTGTTTATCTTTTAGCCATCTGGTCCAATTGTTAATTTTCCTTAGAGATGGGCAGTCACACTATGTGCTTATGGCAACCAACATTTTGGCAAGGATTTCTTTTGTTATTGTAGGCAGTATCTGTCCAAATGATACTGCACTAGTAGAAAGCATTTGTCCTGAAAACTAACAAGACACCATGTAGTAACCCTGATTAAAATGTCGTAAGTTTTCTTGCTATGTTACAAATTGCTCAGAGAAAATGAATGTTAGTCTAACCTCCATGTTAGCTCTATTTGGAACAGAGTTTAATAAGCTGCAGAGAAGTCTGGTCTGGTTTCTTGCTTAATTTCTTGTTCATTTTGTGAAATAAATTCAAAATTACAGAGGGAATCATTTTTCACACACATGGAGCATAAGGATGAAAGCTGCCACCTGTTCATGGACATATGCATATGCAGAATTAACCTCAAATATGGGCTTAGAAGGCAAGGAAAGCACAGGAGACATCAACAATTCATGTTCCAAACACCATTCCAGCAATTCAAGGCACTGTGCACCATGCATGTGGATACTATGTCCAATACTATGTTATGTACCCTAGAAATGACACACAAGTTCTATTCCTCCTGATGTGGTATAAGCTGTAGGACATCTGTGATGTCAATACTTTCATAAATTTTCTGTATCTTTTCTCTCATTTGCTTACTTATTATGTCTCCATTCCTCTCTTATTCTCCAAATTTTATTTAAAATGCTCTCTGCCTTTTGTTAACATTTTCTTTTCTTCAACCATCTTTGTTCCTTGTGAAAGGGTGGGGATAATTTCATGGCATGCTGCAGAGTTATCCAAATGCACTTGTGCAGGTTCTGGACTGTGTCTGGATGCATTAGCTAGATACACCTCAGAGAAATGCTAGTAGAGCTGCTTGGAGTGGACATGCCTTGGTGTTTTATGCAGTGAATCCCTGCTGCACCTTGCTGTGTCAGCAGACACTGAGCACACCTGCTTTTGATGCTCAGACTAAGGATCACCATGCATTTTATTAAAATAGGCACTCTAAATTCACTCAGGCACAAAAAAAGCTGCACAAATATAGCACTGGTTGAGATATAGGTCATAGGATCAAAAGAATTACACAGACACTGCCCCTACTATAGCCTTCTCTCTACAACACTGGCATGGAACAATTAAATATCAATAACAAATAGGCAGTATCCATCACAGCAGCACTTTATTCAGTGGAGGTATTGTAGAGGGCAAAAGACTGATAGCTGCATGTATTGCCATCTTTCAGAAGAGCTTAGCACTTAGGTAGGATGTATTAGAGAAAACTTGCCCTAGGAGTTGTGGTCAAGATGATCACAGAGGAGGTAGGAAGGAGCCACCCCATTCACAGCAGGTAGCCCAATGAGCACTCACACAGGTTCCAAAAGGATGCTCCCAGCCTGGCCCCATGCCTGCCTGGCTATGCCTCCCAGAGCCTGACTGATAACAGCAAGTTGTTCCAAAAGGAGTCCCACAGTATGGGGAATAAGATGAAATACACACCTACTTCATGTGGAGCAGGAGGATTTCTTTCATTTTCCACTTATCCAGAAAAACTACATATGTGTGAATGTGGAAGACAGATGAATAGCTGAACTGGAGCTGTTGGAAACTCTTCAAAATCATCTGCATCACTCAGTGGCTTTGGGAAATATCAGTAAGGCTTTATGGGATAGGAGCCAGGGCAATCTCAGTAGGTATTCATATAGGGGAAAGGAAGTTTACCAGCAGTGGTGAATAGTAGGGACAGAGACCTCCATCTCTCCCCACTAAAAGCCAACTCAACCACCCATTAAAATATTCCTCTTTATTCCAGCACAAGAACAGCTCTCACTTCCCCTATAGCCAGAAAGTACTTTGTGCTCTAACCACACTGCCCTTATCCTCCCACACAGACCAGAGATCCTGATTCCCTGTCTCTGCTCCTCACTCTGTCCTGGCCATCCTCACCAAGGAAAGCACTTCCTCACTCCGGTAAAAGTCTCCTTCCTTCCTTCCCTTGCTCACCCCTCACACCACTCCTTCCTACACCCCTGTACTTCCAGCAGCACTGACACAATTGGGAAAGAAGCTGTGGGAAATGTTCACTTTGTACCATGGGGAGAAGGAAGCCAGAGTCAGGAGGTTCCCATAGGCTGGACCTGTGGATGCTGCTACCCCACCAAAGAAGAGCACCAGTCACCAAGCCTCCTGTAGTGCCCAGTTCCCCTGGGGCTTCCTCCCATAGCTGCACCAGCATCACGAGGTATTTGGTGAACAGATACTCCTCCAAAAGCTGTTCCTCAGCAGGAACACCACAAGTGGCCAGCAGTTACCATCTCCTCATTCCTCTTCATCTCTGTGGATAACTGCCTTTGGCAATCACATAATTTAAAGAGCCCTGTGGTTTTACTTCCATCTACTCCTTTTCCCAATAATTCTCTGAGACCCTGGCCACCCAGGCACCTCTCCCCTGAGCCTTCCCAGCCAGGAAAAACTGCTGCTTGTGTTCCCAGAATAGACCCAGCTTTTAAGATACAGCAGAGGCAGCAACAAAATTACTTGGAAGGGGTTTTATGTACATCTGGGTTACAGTGAGTTTGTAGTGTGGCCCCTCCAATGCAACTGAGGGGGTAGAAGTGAGCAGGAATCAAAGGATCCCTTTGTCCCGTGGGAGCACCGAATACAATGTATCACCAAACCTCATCTGTCTTAATAGCTTCCCTTCCCAAACACACCCTGGGCCTTGTAAAGCAAAAAGGGTCATTAGACCATCGGCCTCACCTTAAGGAAGTTTACTGTTGATCTGTAATCTCTTGGGTTTTATCTCTGAGAAAAGAGCAGTGGCACGTCTGGAGGAGCCTCTCTACGTCGGTCCCTATGGCCCTGTTTGCTTACCCCCACTCTGAGCCTCCTCAAGAGCTAAACTGCAAACAAACCAGCTCCTACTTTCTATAAAATTCAAAGAAAGACTTCGTTGAGATGTACTGGGAATCTTAAGTGTCAAAATAAAACCCTTGTGTTCCAGTCCTTAGCTTGAGGATTTAAAGGGGATGTCTAGTTTTTTAACTTTCTTTTTTTACAGAGCATTCCAGTACTGCAAAAGTATTTTTACTCTGAATATGATCATTCCTATCACAAAGGAGGAGCAGATGGACTTTCTGCTCATTATTGTAAAGCAATTTAGCTCTCTCATATTGACTGGGTCAGTATTGAACTCCTGAGCTTGAATGCTATCAGGAAGTTAGGCCCTCTCACAAAACCTCTCCTTAAAACCACAGTATTTCATGATGTGTGTAAGTCTGAATGTCTTAAATGAAGCATTCAAGTGTAAAGAAGAGTGGGATTTTGAAATTTGGTCAGTGATTATGAACACCTTTCTATTGGATTGGTCAATTATCACACATCACCTCCCAAGTAAAATAGATCACTCATCTTTTTGCAAGAACATATATTTGCATTCTAGCAATAAAAAGATTAATCAGAAAAAACTAAATCATACAGAGGAAACAAAAAAGAAAGTTTAACAAAGATCATCTTACCTAAACTTGTTCAAATAAAATAAAAACAAAACAGGTGGATATGTGATAGCCATCAGTGTTTGTAATTTCAACTCAACATATAAGTATCTTCTTTGTAAGTCTGATTAAATCTTAAAAAAAAAAAAATTATCTCTTTATCAAGTTCATCACGCACAGAACCAGAAATAAAAGGGTTTAAACTGAAGCAAATGAAGTTCATGTTAGATAACAGGTCCTGTAAAGCACTTGAGAAAGATTGCCTGAGGAAACTCAGAGATTTCTATCACTGTAATTCCTGAGAACAAGTTTGACAAATTTGAAAAGACTTATATTCACCCAGACCTTCTTGGCTCGGGAAGGAAAAAAAATTATTCAGTGCAGATCACTGTTCTGTGTTATCACTGCAGTGATATTAATTTTGAATTACACAGAATTTAGTACCTAGCACTTAAGAAACATGTAACACGTGCTTGTATTTTTGCAGCTTCCTTTTTTATGTGACAAATAAGAAAGCAGTAGAAGAATTGTTTCATATTTTTTTAACAAATTAAACAAATTAAACAAGATTTATAGCAAAGTCAACAATTCAGGAGTTTCAACACCCATTCTCATGTTCATTAGTGGGATTTAATGGTTCTTCATAAGAGGCTAGCAGACATAGATTGGTTTCTAGAGACATTACCCAGAAATTCTTCTCTATTGGTGGATTTTTCAAATGAAATATCATTTAAAGCAATTTGGATGCATTAACCTGTGGCAGCACCTGTGGCAGCTGAACTTACAAAAACATTCCCTCTACCATCATCTTGAGATCACAAAAGAAGTGTCCAGAGATTTCTACCCACAACTGCATAAGCTGACTGTGGTAATGCTACATGTCACATGTGATGGAATAGGGAAAAGCAGAACTAGGGTTTCACAAGTAAACTTGAAGGGAAATAAGAATTTAAAATCTCTTTTAGGGCTTTGTGCAACATTACCATCTTAACTGATTCAAAATACATTTTTCAGATTTTATCAAAGTACCTAATATGAAGTCATTAAGACGATTTTTTTTTTTATCCTATTTTGATACTATGCTTCCCTTTACTTTTTCTTCAAAAGCAATACGGTCAGAAAGTGTTAGGCTTTGATTTTCACACAGTCTTATGTTAAGGCTCAACTCAGCTGCATTTGTTTTTTAGAAAACAGGAACATACTTTTAAATCTTTAGAAATGGTTTATTATTTAAAAAATCATATTTGATAGATGAATTCTTATAAAGTGTACTAAAAGCAAAACACAGAGAATGATGAATTATGCACAGAAAATAAAGAATTTGCAGACAAAAAGCTTTGAAAGCAAAAATAAAATAGCAAAAATTGAAGAGCTATTAATAGCACATATGGAAATTTCTGAGATAAAATAAACCTGAAATACTTCAAAGTGTGCATTGAAGTCAATGACACAACTTTCCTCTGCTCCACTAGCAACATCAGTTTAGAGTCCTTCCTGGCTATGTGCACCATAGGAATATATTCTCCTGAAAAGTAGTTTGCTGAACTGAACACTGGGAGGGTGGAAAAACTCATTATTTTATTAGAAACCTGAACTTTTTGGATCTGTCTCTTTGGCTACGTTTGCCAAGGAGCAAAATGCACTGGAAGAATAATTTAAAAATCAAGAAACATTTATCCAGCAATGACATAATTTTCCATTTTGGTTATAAATGTTTTAAGGTATTTCTAGGTTTGCTCCTATAGCTCTTTGTTTTAGTACCATCATTGTATCCTATCACATAATAAATATTAGCATGCACAGTGTATCACTTTGTATAAACTCCTATACATATTTCAACACCTACCTTCAGTAGCCTTATCCAGGTAATGAGTAAATCATAACTGTACCAAAGCCTGTACATTTGAGCTTTTGTATTTTTTTTTAATTGTCTCTAAGTTGCACTTAACCTAGCGCCTGCCTAAGACAAGCCTTTGGAGTGCTAGTAAAGAATGTTCCTAGGAGCACACTCTGTGTGGAACCAAAGGTCCATATCTGTGCCACCTCAGGCCACACCATATCAGTAGTTTTGGTTCCAGGGCTGCACCTGACAAAGTTGATTTAGGTACTTAGGGCCTAAAATAAGGAGGAAGAAATTGGTTCTTAAGAGCAATATTTACAAACCACCTTGTGGAGGTTGAAATTTTCTTTTCTCATGCACACGTAAGACCACAGCCTGAAATCCCAGCAAGAACTGAGCTCATGTCTTTGAGCATGAGAGCATTGACTTACCCCTTACACTATTGCAATAAAGTCAGCAGTAGTTGTGTCTACCTCACTGAAGATATGGTTAGAGCATTTCTCCATTTGAGCTTCTTTAAGCCACAACTCAGATTTTGCCAGGCTCTGTCATAACCAGACATTACTCAGTAGGGGAAAGAGACAGACCACTTTCCATCCTTTACATGGATCAGAATAAAAGGCATGTATTGAGACAGGCACTGATGTGCTGCATTTAAGGGCCTGGAGCCTGGTGTGAAAGCTCCAAGACTAATTACGACACAGAACACAGTGGGTGATTTGATAGCTATAATTGTGTCAACATCTCACTTTTCCAACCTGTAAAACTGAGGTAGTTCAAAAAAGTTAATCTCTATTTTGACATCTAGGGAAGTGTATGCTGTGGAGAAGCTCTCATTACCTTGCACCTACTTTGAATGAAAGCCAGATTTAGCCCATGTTGCAATTCATTTGGTTTGGCTGGTTTGGAGGCGCCCAGTATTAAATGTCATGGCAGAGCTGGGCTGTTTGGGATCAAACCTGGTAGGAGCAAACTTATCTGGTTAAGAGAGATTTTACATGGTGAGTTCTGGTGTCGTGCATGAGCGTGTGAAGTTGCCCCACCATGGAAAGCATCAGCCTTCCTGATCCTGAGGGATGAGTGGCACAGAAGGTCTCTCACTCAGCACCACAGCGGTGCAGGCAGGGGTCAATCGTGGCTTCACAGCTCCTAAGACCAGGACTGCTACGTTTTGTTTCCCACAAATATCCCAGCAGCAGCATTTCACTCTTCCCCTCAGGGCAGTCTCTGACTGCAGTCCAACGCTGCCAAGGGAAGGGATAATAAGGAAGGGGGGGAATGTATGCTGTTACATAAATGCTTCCATAGGCCTGACTACTGTTTCCTGAGAAAGGAAACTCCATTCATCAAGTCTGTAATAAAATGACATCTCATCAGCAGGGGAAACAAGAGGAAGGTACTTGTGAAGGGAGAAATCTGTCCCTCTACATACATGAACTGTTTTCCTTTGCATGCCTAATCTGTGAGGTGACTAAAGTTTCACCCACTGGTGCTATAATACTCACATGGGAAACATTAAGTTAAATATTACAAAATTAAAGTGTAAGAGTTATTGGAAACTAGAGCCGAACAAAATATTAGAATTTTTATCCTGGGGGAAATTCTAATATTTCAACATTTGTTTTCATCCAAAATTAAAATGGAAATGTTGAAATACCTCTGATTTCAGAGAATGAACATGTTCTCAGCTACTTTAACATTAAAATGAATTTGACAAAGGTGTTACAACATCTCCTGGGAATTGTTGTTAAGGTATTTTGTACTTAGAACCATGTTAACAAGGGATATTTCATTTGGGTTGTTGAACCAGAACTGTAAAAAAAATGCTTGGGGTCAGGCAGAACTTCCATTTAATTTTTGTTTTTCTTGAGGTTATTTAACCTTGTATTCCCTTTAGCAAATAAAAAAAAAACAACCCACCAAACAAACAAAAAAAGACAGAGAGAGAAAACATCTTGTTCTGATCTGAAAGGGAAACAAGTTTTGCAACCATTCAGTTTGAAGATATTCAACAGTGTTCTGGATTTTCTTTCTGATCCTCATAAATGCCTCTTTTTATGGTTAAACTTCAAAAAGAGAAAACTAATTTTGTTTCACATGTTACCACCAAGCGTAATTATTAATACAGACTCAATAAATTACTTCAGTTGATCGACAATTGAATTCATCAAGAAAATAAATCACTGAAAATAATCTATCTCATTTTTTAAAATATCTTCATAGACTTCCTTCTTTGATTGTGTGCCCCCACAGCTGATCTCCAAGCTAGGAAGTTGAAATCCTCTCATGGTACACTTCAATACCTCTTGATGGTATATTGACTCCTTAGCAAGTGGCATCTGGAAATTTAGGTTTTTTTTTCTCTTCAGGAGCAATAATTCTTCTGTCCTGATATTGTGTTGCTGGGTGCTGCTTGCTGGGTAGGTCACTTCTTTTATTGGAGTATTGCTGGAGTGCTGGCTGAAGTCTGTGGACTTACTAAGTGATGGAAGTATGAGCAGAATGGAAAAACCTCAGGAAAATAATGCCCTTATGGAGGTGAAAAGGTATCTTGCTGTAATTAAATGCACACTAAAACACTTGAGAAGCCAAAAGAGGGGACCCCACTGTTCAGATTCATTTTGCAGATTTAATCAGACTAGAAATTTTCCATTTACTCATAGATCATTCATTGATCTTCTGATGTTAGTTTAGTTGGCTGGTATTTTCTAAGGTCTCAGGCCATTTTTTCTGTTAAATAAATAGGACCTAAGACCTCAGATGTCTATATATGCACTTTTTTTAAAAATTCTTGTCCATATTTTTTTTGCTGTTCTCATACAAAGGCTAAAGGTTAGGGTTTTAGTTTAAACATAATATTTTCATGGTTCATAAGAAAATCTGTATTGGTTTACATTTTTGGCAACTTTCATTATACTCTAGTGATTCCTAGAAGTCCTTGTACTTTCCTGCTGGTGAGAGATACTTTCCATAAAATAACACAGTATAAAAATAATAATTATTAACTCACTGTGATGTATTTTCTGAAGGTGCAGAGAGTGTATCCAAAGGAATAAATACATTCAGTGTCCAGTTTTGTGGCCGGGTTTTCCAGTTAAAAATTATAATATTGTAAAAATGTACTTTAAAACCAGCATTAGAAGTTTCACTAATGAGAAAGGAAAAAATCCTAGTTACTTGTAATGTCCCCATATCCCCTATGTCTGACAGACAACTACAGTTCAGCTTTTAAAGAGGATTTAAAGAGTCTGTGCACTGCAGGAATGTCCCACTTTGAAAGCAGCTCTAAAAATAATTCCAGAAATTCCAGCTCTCTGTTCCATGTAGCTCCATGTGATTGACACATTACCTAGGCTGATATCTGCACAGAGTATATTTAAATGCTGCAGATATTTTATATTCAGTATACTGATACAGTTTTTTCCTAAAGGATGTCTGAGTTGTCACAAAAGTGTGGATTCAGCAAATTCTAAATATTGCACATAAAAAGCCAGGCCCACTCTCCACACCTGTGCACAGTGCTGCCCAACTGAGCTGTGCTCTAGAAGATACCTTACACAGAGCTAAAAGGCTCTGAGAGTGGTGTGAAATGGGTTTGCCTTCACACAGACTGCCTGAAATGAAGATGGACATTGTGATGAAAGGTGATCCTGCCCAAATTACAGGAATTCCTCTAAGCTAACTTTGTGTCCTGCATCCCTCTGCTGATTGTAAGTGCAAATACAGAGGAGTGGCTTTTGTTCCCAACAGGGTTTTAACTTTACACCCCTGGAACAAACTGTACTTGCTGCCATGAGCCTTCTCAGGCTATAGAAGCTGAGCCTGTTGATTAGACTGAGGAAGGCTCAAGCCTTTGTAAAGGATCCCTGTCCTGCTGCATTTGGTACAGTGTTTCTGCAGGACCATACAAGCCCAGGTTGTGTGTGAATCTGTGAGAAAGGTAAATGAATAGTGTTGCAGGGGGTTTTCCTGTGGCTATCCAATATTGATAAATGTATTTTTATCTTTTTGTGAAATTCACCTCAAGAAAGAAATGAAATTTTATTCCATTAAAGCTTTTATAATCTCTCTGAATTATGTTTCTCCACCAAACCCCTTTGAATTTTTCTATCAAATTGCAATACATTAACAGAATGAAAATATTTAAAATTTTATATGTTTGTCTTTACCAAACACTGACAAAAAGCCTAGGTGCATTTACAGAATAAAAACAGATAACAGAAATAAACAGTTCTAATAGTGTGAGATGTGCAGGAATATACCTCATAACATATTATATATGTCACCAAGGAAAACAGCTGATCAATTTTCTGTGCATATTCAATACAAAAAAATTTCTAATGATTTTCTAAGTGCTTGAAAATATATCTACCAAAAATTATGTCCAGAGGCATCTCATATTGCTATGAAGTAGAAGACAGAGCTGCAAGAAAAGATATGGAGCAAAAGGCAATACTGGTAATTTTTCATGTAAAAAATTCACCCACAGATCCAAAGCAAGTAGCAGTAGATACATTTTAAAGATGGAGAAATGCATAAGCAAGAAAAAGGAGCATTAACTTATTTGCTTAGGTTTTTAAATTTCTTTCCACTGGATTTCCCCTTGGATGTGTACTCCAATATGTAGCTGCAGAGTCCACAGAATAGCATAAGTAAAGCTAAATATTAAAGCAGATTAGAGTGAAATTGTGAAGACTATGAATGGAAACTCATTTCATATTAGCAGGATAACATTACAAGAATCTAAGGCAAATGTTGTTCATTCATTAAATGAATTTAACTAGAGCTCTAAAAGGTTGAGCCTACCTTAATATTTTATCAGTAAGTGAAATGAAAAAAAATCAAAATCATGCTTAGCAGAAAATAAACTCCTACCTCCTAACAACAGAACTTTACATGCTTCTCTAGGAACAGCAATGGCACATATTCATCAGAGACTGTGCAATTCTCACAAATAAAAGCCCAAAGTCAATAGTTTTGTCACACTGAAAAAGAGAACAATTAACTGTTCCTAGGCTGGATGTGTATACTAGAGGTTGCACAGTTACAGCCTATTAATTAAAAAAGAGACCTTGCCACAAATTTTGAGAAAGGCAGGAGCAGAACTGAACAGTTTTAGACAGAAAGAATGAATATCAAACTATCCCTTATATTCATATACATTGTTTTACTTCTTGTATTCCAAATTCCTGTCCCTTTATTAAAAAAATTCACGGCTCTAATTTTTCTAATCTTTCTTTCTTTCATAACTACTTTGTCTGGAAATGCTGAACAAGTTATTCCTATATATTGACTTCAGTCTATGAGGCAAATTCTGAACATGCCAAAATAACTCACATAGGTTAAGCCAGATAATGTGTCTGGTATCATATTTTGCAGAATACTTAAGTTACACATGTAAACACACATACACCCTGTGAGCTAATTTTTTGAGATAAGTTCTCTTTAATACTGTTTCCAAGTTCAAATATTTTCCAAAAAAAATCATGTGTTCTTTAATCTACTGATCTTTATGTCAAGCAACTGTGAGTACAAAATGAGTATTTTATATAGTCTGTATCGTATCAGAACCAACTGGCTGAAAATTTCTCTAGGGATGAATGAACAAAAAAAAATCCTTTGAAATAAAATAATTCTAAGAATCCGTTATGACTCTTAATGAAGAATCTTTCATAATGATTTCACAATCTAGGTCATATAATATCTGAAATGATAAGCTATGCTATATTTGAAACAAAACCAGGAAAGCAGTAAAAATTAAAACCAATTGAAGTAAAACATCAGTTCAATTCTAAAAGATGAAATACTTAAGGACCTATTGCCATAACGCTTGCAAGAATGAGGGAAGAATATCGGATATGTTTCATTTTCTAGTACTCCATGTATGAAAGAAAAATTGTTCTTTTCATAATGTAACTTCAATTTCAACAATTTAAAACAGTTCCAGAGCAAACAAGAAGTAGTCAAGAGTCCCAAAACGCAGTTATTGCTATGCACTTAACACACAAGCTCAGATACTTGAATATTCTGTTTTTAGGGTAAGAAAAAATACTGCTGCTTTTTACATGTAGAATTTTCATGTAATTAAGCACTAAAAATATTTTTTATCCCTTTATTTCTATAAAACACTGCACATTTCCATCATATAATTTAGAGGCACAAATCCACCAATATAATGCATTGCCTGAATGATTCAGAACACTTTTCTTTCTGTCCCAGCCAAGGTAAAGTTGCCTTGGGAAGAAGCAGCAGCTTTGGCAGCACCCAGAAAAAACATATCCATAGACAGAAAGTGGCTTTGCCCCCCCAAAGCCAAATTTAGCTCAGAGAAAACAAAAATCCAAAGGACCACTGAAAAAAAGGTAAATATCTTGTCTCTGCAATCACGTTTGCAAATTCTAGATCTTATAAATATTGTGAGAGGAGATTCTGTCTAATCCCCAAACTATCAATTCTTCCTCACTACTGAACCAAAAAGTATTTTAGCCATTCCAAAGTCCAGTTTCTATACTTTTCACCACAAATGCCTCTTCCATTTTGCAATTTGGTTTCTTCCTACCATTTACAGCCTTTTGAACTTCTTTGTGGATATTGCTTAAACTTCCTTTCCTCTTATTCTTTCTTCCTTCATCTCACCTCTTATTTTTCACAAAGGCAAGACCACAAAGGCACAAAGGCTGAGATTTTAAATCTGAAACACTTCTGCAGAACTACACCTTCCAGCAAGGCATTCAGGCAGCTTGATAGTGTGCCCTTAACAATAACAGTTATTAGGAGCTACGTTGCAAGAGCTCATTTTCAGTTAAAAGTCTGTCTAAGCTCCTGTAAAACTGCTATGTTATAAATCACTTCACTCTGTTATTATAAAAGAGGGGTAGTAGATAATTAGAAATATAATTGCATAATTATTACGCTCCACAAATTATACACCCAGGCCCCCAACACAAGTAGCTGCAGGGCCCCAGTACAGCCAGGGAATTTCTTTCTTCTAAAGCAACACATGTGTCAAGGCAGATTAGAAAGTTTTTTCCAGATGCATATGACTTTAGGGGGGTGTTTTTATTATTTTTCTTTTGCTGCCAAATCTGTTTTATCTTTTGAGATGTCTTCTCTAAGAAAATGTATAAATCAAGATACGGTAAAATGTAAATGAAGGCTGTGAAGTTCAGCTTAAGACTCCAAAATTTAGCAAGCCTAGCTTGCATTTTGGAGTGAAGATGTTTGTGTGACACTAAAATGAGCCCCCTACATTACAGAGGGAACTAGAGGCCAGCTGGCTTAGTTTCTCAGAAGAAATCCCTCTGAATGCTGAATATGTACAACCTGCTCTGCAGAAGACTGGAGTCACTTGCTGATGCCAGTGCAGCAGCTAAGGACCCTCCTCTGCAGGGCAGAGGCCACCAAGCCTGCCTGACACACACTGGTTGCTCCAGGAAAAATACAGCACTTTTCCCAAAAGCTTAGTTAAGCCTCATTAATCAAAAAGGGTTTTGAGACAAAACTGTTGGCTATTTTATATACATGCCTAGTTAAAATGAGCAGTAGTACCCGACTTCTGTTTACAAGAATGTAAACATGAACACAGGTAGGCAGACAAATTAACTCACTGACTTGTACAAAAAGTCAAAAGTTGATCACGTTTTACAAAACTTGACATTTCCAGGAAGGCATTAGGAATCACCTGAGCTAAACCAATTTGACACACTACCCTGGCGCTAATCACAAACTTAAACACAGAAGCAGACATGTGGAATTGGATCCTGTCTTTCCTTTTATGGGAGGAGATGAGGAAGAAAGTAACAATTCTTTTTCTGCCCTCATGGTGAGGCAGCTGCTGAAGTCTGTTCTAATAATAAAGAAGCAGGAGTCACCAGGATGGGTTTGCATTCTCAAAGAGCAAAAAACAAAAGCAGCAGATGTTGCATCCCAAACATCTTTGGTGACTCTGCTTCTGAGACCCAGTGGTATCTTTGAGGAACCTGAGGCACAGAGGAATATGTACAAAGTAAGCAGCTTTTCAAACAGGTCCAGGAAGACAGCAGTATAAAATGCAGCAGGATTTCCAGGCTGCAGTGGGCTTTGGAGTACTTCTGTCAGAATATCTCTTGTCTCACTGTCTAGGTTCAGTTTTCTACATAGTTTCATGCTATAATTAGTCTGATAGCTGTGCACTTATTTTAATGAGTAGCAAAGCAGCTGCTGGTGTTGCCTATAGCTGAATTGGTGTGTCAGCTTATAAATTACAGTTCTATTGCTTACACATTGGAGTTTTAAGTCCTAAAGACATTTCTCTGCAATTTGCTAATTATTGTAATTTTTGATAATTTTACATGACCATCTTTTTACCGAACAAAAAATATATTGAAGAGTTTTACTAGTTTAAACTGTGTAAGGAGTTAAAAAGAAGAGCATTTAGCACTTCCACCATGGTTTTCAGCGTGCAAGTGCTGAGGGAAGTGGATACTCAACTGTTCATTCATTTAGCTGCCTGGTCTGTAAAGAAGTGGCAGTCTAGCAGAAATACCTGCACAGATGAAGAGATAATTTTATTATGAGGAAATGAATTCTCAGGATGCTCCTCTTCCAGACATTTGCTATTTTTCTCTCATTATTTTTGTTAATGTTTAAGAAAAGTGGCTTCTTTGAGCATCTCCTACTGTCAGCCGCTGCAGCAGAGTGGCACAGCCTTGCTCCAGCAGCAAGCTCCTGAGTGAGGAGCACAGGAATCTGCTTTTATCCATCAAAACCTCAGTGACCTTCACCCACCCTCACTTTCTGCAGTTCAAGCCCTCATCACTTTGACACTCCTGCTATATATTCATTAGAATTCATGTCAGGGGTATGGTTGCACCCCAAAGAGGGATTTCAGAGAGGTTAGCACTGTGTTTCAGCTGTGGACATCTATTTTAAAAAGCCAACACCAGCATACCCAGACACTTGTAGTGTGACTTCCTATTTAAACCTTATCAGCTTCACCATGATCCAAAATAGCAGACAGCAGCCTCAGTAACACGGGACCCAGGCACTCGGTGGTGTTGAGCTGTTATTCTGTCACTGCCCAGGGGTCAGGCCACCAGGCCAAATTTTCCAGAGGGCAAATCTAGACAGACTCTCCACTACCATTGACACCCAGTCATCTGCTTCCCTGCCCTCCTTCTCAGGCTCTGAAATCTTTATAAATAAAGTTCAGTAGGATTCTAGCATGGTGTTCTCTGCCTAGAAAAAAGAGAGGAAAGCACATCACTGAACATGTATATCCGGAGTATACCAGAGCTAATTCTCTCTCAATTAACACCTCACCACTCTCTCCCCTCATTAAAAAAAACCCATCAAGGAACTAATAGCCTGCTCTTGCCAATTCTTATTAAATTATCTGGAAGTTCACACCAGATTATCACAGTGGCTCCATCTGGTCATATAAACCATTCTTTCCAAGTTCCTGCCCTCTGGAGAAGTCATCTGTTCCTACTGTGAGAAGAGTGGCAGCCCACCTCACACAGCAGTGATATGGTGCCTGATGGAATGGTATCCACCATCAGTGTACCCTACCAAACACCCATAGTCTCAGCTCCCTGGCATCTGGCACTGGGTGCCAGGGTGAGCTGTCAGACCCTGCCCAGCTTTGCAAAACTCAAGCAGAGCCATGTGGGATTTACAGTTCTTCAAGTCCTTTTCAGTGCATACCTAAGAATCATGAGTCTCTTTGAGAAACCAGCCATTTTTTATTGTAATTGCTTGCCTTTTACAATATTACAGCATGCAAGTATGGATGCACAGTAGTTATAAAGCCAGCAAAAATCAAGAGTGCATGCTCTGCATTAGCAGGAGGATTACTTTTCTGCTTAGTCATGAAGACTGCCCCTAAGATGATGGGAGAAAAGGCATGATCAGGATGATCTAAGCCCAGGCATCTCTTTTGAGCTTGGACTGCAACTGGAACCTAAGCTCATCCAACTGAGAGGGAGTGACAGTGGCAGAGGGAAGCCACAAGGAAGGTTTGCTCTACACTTTTCCAGTTCCCACTAGACTAGATTTTCTAGGCTTTTCTTCTAAACAGATTAAAAGATGTACACCAAACCACATAACAGGCATATGAAGAAATCCCAGCTGTTCCTGGTGCCCTCTGTAAGTACTTTAACTGTTCTAGCAGTAATGGTAAAAAAGAAAACAAACTAAAGAAGTGCAGATTGTTGTTTGCTTTTCACACTGCACTTCAGTTAAGATTATTCATTGTCAAGACAATTATTAATTGTCAAGACTATTAAGTTGCAAATTAGAAAAAAGGGTCATTATCTGCAAAGGGCTTTGTAACAACTTGTTATGTGTCCTTTCTCACACATAGATTGAGCTGCTACGTGCCTGTCTCTGTAAGCCTGGGGATAGCCAGCAAAATCCTCACGGCTGGCTGCTCCACAGGCACGGGAATGCAGAACTCTGTACATTCTGATGGGATAATTAAAGCAAAACCCTAGGCAAACTGTGATTTTGGGTTTTGACATGCCCTATATTATTCCTGCCTGAAATCCTTTTTTCCAAAGAAATTACCCCAAAAATTATTACTTTGAGATTTTATTTCAAAGTAATGAATCTAAGAAACATTTTGCTATTAGTTTTCTAAATAATTAGTTTTGATAAATCTGGAAAATTTGGCCAAGAAATTAAATAGAAGAACCACCAAAATCATATTTACCTTTAAAAATAATTAATTAGTCATACACAATGAAAAAAATACTCTGAGAGCTTCATTTCTTCAAAGTTAATTATTTCTTTCCTTTTTCTTTTCTTCTTTAATTATTTCTTCATGGTTTGTATCTTAAATCTGCAATACCAGGCAAATAGAGAAAAACAAACCAACCCCCCTGCACTCTGTCCTCTCCCAGCTTTCATTGCTATTTATTAAAACAGAGAATAAGCAAAACCACAATGAATGCTCTTGCACTTAGATTTTATTGAAAGATTTTGGAAGATAAAATGGACTCAAAACACTAAAGACAAATCTACTAAGAAATCTCTCCAGACCAAACCCAGAAACATGCATGAATTCATTTTTTCATTAGTTTTGATTAACCAAATTAAAATTGTATTTCATGGTCTCTCATTCCCATCTTTGCTGGATATGGACCAAAGTAAGTCCTCATTTGTAGTGAGAAGTCCAAATTTTCACACCAGGCCTTGCTCAAAGCTCCTTAGAAAACCCCAGTGACCTAACCTTTGGAAATTATCAGTTTTTATCTAAAAGTGTACTTTGAACTTGCATTTTGGATCAGTAATCTACAAGATTAGCATGAGACCATGCAGGATGATAGTTTGAATGAGTTCTGCAGTCAAGATGGGTTGCTTTCACAGCTGGACACTACTGCCTATGAAAATGCCATTAACACACATTGCCATTGATGGATGGCATCAAATCATCAGCCTCATCTAATCTCTTCACTACAGAAGTTAAGGAGGTCTCAAAAGCATAAATGCACACTAATTTTGTGTAAGAGGGTAAAAAATCAGATACAAGTGCATAATTATATGAAGGAAATTATTCCAACATGGTTATTTCCAAGTACTTTGTCAGTTGCTCTTTTTATCACTCTCTTCCTCTTCTATTTTAAGAGTAATCTAGAAATCTCAGAGACAACTTTTAGAAATTTGTAGAAATGCCACTTTTCCACTTGATTCTGGAAGAAGATGGGTTTTCCTTTAGTTTTTTGTTTTGTTTTTTTTCTATAAAAAGTTACTGGCATTTAAAGTTCATCTGTGAATTAGTGTGCAGCAATGCATGAAGGGGAAAATTTGCCCTAAAGAAGTTTAACTGAAGTGTACAAAAAACAATTTAAACCTCCAAAATGAGTATTTCAGGACCTATGTGTTTTGATATGAAAATGAGATGTAAATGACAAAAAATATGATAAATGTTTTTGCTCTGTAATTGCCCTTCCAAATTTTTCAGAGCCCTGTGGCCAAATCATCTTATTCCAATTAAATCAGAAGAGCACAACAGTGAGGCCTGCGCTTCAAAATACATTCCTTTAAAATGGCAAATAAAACTGCCTGAATGAAATCCTCAGACTGAAGGAGAAAGCAAGAAAAAGGAAGTTGTAAGGAGGGAATGATATCTGCAGCAGCACTTAGCAAAGATGAACAAATTGCAGTGGGAAAACAAAGGATCACTTCCTTTTCTAAAGAGAAACTAAATCAGAGTAATTTGCTTTGATGTTGATGGGAAATCACTGTAGGCTTTGAAACACTGGGGCCTAATAGGCTGCCATTCAACTGGAATCACAGCATCTGAATGTGAGGAGAGAGGTGTATGGGCAGAAGACTTCACATGGACAAATCACAGACAGGGTTTCCCCCAGTGATGTAAAAAAGGAACAGGACAGCTGTAGCTCAAACCAGTTACCCACTGGATTTCATTGGCTATTAACTGGCTATTGTTAATAACACTTTGTAAAGAATATTTATTTAGTGTTAATTAAAAAATTCAGCTCTAAGGGGAAAAAAAAGCAGATGTAAAATTAATGTCTCTATAGAGAGTGAAGTGGACCATTTGGAATTTCAAAGGCAGGAAATTCATGAAAATGATCACACAGTGGAACTGTCAAGCATTCAGTAGTATCAGTTACTTAAGGAAAAGGCTCAGTGTCTCAGAGGCAGAATCTGTCACTGATTGCTATGCACATTAAATGGTAGCTTATTCAACAATTCATGTCCATGCACACAACAGGACTACCCAGTATGTGAGCTGCTATTACTGAAAATATTCCCTTTCTTACCACAACATATTGGTAAGTGCTATAGCTATGCACACACTCTAATGTGAAGTGCATGCCACACACTCTAAAGAAAAACTCTTGCCAAGCTTAATACCTATGTGGGGTTTTTAATTTATGAAAGAACTGCAAACATAGAATAATGAATAGACTACAAACCAATTAGTTATTTTTATTAATAAACTATCCATTTTATCCACTCTGACAACTATGAATTGCTGCTGTTTGATCAGTGAGTTCTACACCTCCTCAGATGGCAGAAGCAAGGCAGAATTAAATTTTGCCACAAAGCCAAGTAGTAAAAACTTGTGTAAGTTTTGCTTTCTCCTCTATAAGTAGCTAAAATAGCTTTTGTTGTTGCCATTCTTCTCTGACTAGCTCATCTTTTGTAGCGTATTTCTTTTTCTAGCTTAGGCATTTGCACAGGCAAGCTAGAAAGAGACATATACTAGATATTCTACCCCTATTACACATAGGGATGGACCAAGAAAAAAATAATTATTTGCCCCATATGTTCCTTGTGATTTATCTCAAACTACAGCATAATTCAGAATATATAAAAAAAGCCCTGACAGATGCCACATGCTAATGGCAACTCTTGTCAGTACTTTGGAAAAGTCTTGGTGTCCCCCCACTTCTTCCATTCTTGAATGAAGGAGGAGCATCTGTCAGAGCTAAGCCCATATTTTTGTGATTTAGTTGAAGCAGAATAAGATTCCTAAATTTCTTTGAGCAAACCCTCTACACTACTATACCCTTCTTTACTCTGTTCTACCACCACAACGGGAACAATATAACTCAGGTTTACCAGCATTACTTCTACTACTTCAACCTAAGTTTAATGACAAATGCATAGACATTTTTAGCAGGACTGTCTACTTCACAAGATTTAAAGAAGGGGTTTTAGATAGAAGCACAGAAAGAAAAGATAAATCATAATTCAAATAAAAGCCTCAGCCATACTTAAGCTCCTGCATAGCTCCACTCTGTCAGAACTTTTATCTTGCCTCTCCTTGCTGTATGTCCTGGGACCCTAATTTCAGATACATTCCTACCTCCCCAGCTGCTCCCTTTCTTCTGGAGTCAAGTTTTCCTGCTAATTCAAGATTATCCCATGATAATCTATGTAGTTCACTTTTTCAGACTATTCAGCAGGATTTCTCCAGCCCCACTTTGCTTGTAGCCATCCAGAAACACACGATCCAAAAATGAACACTGATGGGACTGGTAAACTTGCATGTCTTAATACTTCAGCCCTTAGTCAGCCCTGATGTCTGCCCCCACTCAGTGCAGGTCACTCCTTTTGTCCACTAGAGATTATTAAAACTTTCATATTAAATGTCATACAATGCATACATTTTGTCCAGCTTGTGATCTGGGTCTCTTGACAGCTTCCTGTGGAGACCACACAGTGCTTTCAAATAGCTGAGAAACACTCTAAGAAGTTAGGAAGAGAAATCCATCTCTACAGGACCCCACTGGAGATCCTTTTAATTCAGAAGATGATGTGAGAGTACTGAATATTTTGGAACAGAGTAAGAGACAAGGGAAAGCAGAGATCTCTTTCTTGTATATTCTACTAGTTCCTGGCCCTGCACAATCTAAAACTTTCTGAGCCAAAGGTCACATCAGCATCTTAATGTTTAATAGGCCTGGGTGGAGAGTTCTTCCATGAACTTCTCTTATTGCTGTGCCTGGAAATTCTAGAAAGGCAAGCTCTCCCCCAGTTATTTGCTTTTACTGGGGTTCCCATGACACAAGAGGCAGTAAAATGCATAAGATGTTTCAGCACTTCAGAAGATAAGTACCTGGAAAACAGACAGCTAACTCAGCTTCAGTCAGGATGAGAGCTCAGTGCTGCTGTTAGATGGAAGAAAGCCTCTCAAGGGTAACCACAAACCTGGAATTAAATTTTAACTGAATACATCTGCCAAGCTCTGATTACAAACCACTGCACATTTGAGGCAGCTTTCTCAGCTTCCAGATGCCCAAGCAACAACACCCCAAAAATCCACATAACAAGCAGATGCACAATTTCAGAGTGTGGATAGTAGTAGCCAGCCTCACTCACCCTCTCATTATACCAGAGCAGAACTCAGCAGAGGGACCAGTCAGTTTCAGCCAGCCTAACCTGTAAGGTTATGGGTGTTGGCTTAAACAGTCTAATGGTGGTGTAATGTACAGGATGAACTACCAGAGTTGTTTCAAGCACTGGGCAGCATGAGCTTGTAGTTCAAGATCCAGTCAATCCTGCTATGGAGCACACAGTGCTGACTGTCCCAGACCTGGCACTCTGCACAACCTGAGGCAGAAGGCAGCAGTGGTTTCCTCCACCTGTAACATGGAATCAGAATCCTTACATCTATACAGCAAGATTCAGGTTTGCAAACAAACACACAGCACTGACTATATATGAGACAGTCCTGAAGGGAAGAGAGCATACGAATGCCCCCAAAGCAGTAAGCTCCATTCCAGGAAGAAGGATGCATATTTCCCTCTGTGTAGCTGCAATAACATTTATGGCCATACAACTATGGGTAAGTACTGAAAATATATTTTATTTCTGATTAATTTTTTCCTAAAGCAAACATCTTTTGGGAGCCATGGTGACATCTAGACATCCCCAGATTTCTCAAGTCACTAGGTGGCTACAAAATCAGTCCCTGAAGAGCTTGGTGTCAGATTCTAGCCAGATAGAAATGCAGGAGAAGTCAGAGGCACAAAGGACTTGCCTGAAGTAAAAAAGGCCCAATATCATAGAGAACAAAAAACCCCGGCGTCTCCTGAATTCCAGGCTAGTTCCCAGTGTATGCAGTCCCAGGTTCTGCGCAAAATTCAAACCATATGAAGGACAAAGAATTCTCAAACCTGAGACAAATGAAGATAAACCATTGGCAATACTGTAACGTGGATGTATGTGGCATAAACTCAACAGACAAGAAAATCACAGAGAATCCCTTCTATTAGCAGAAATAGATTAAATTGATGTATATTTGTACAAGTCTTCTCCAAGACCAATGCATTAGCCCATGCTGTAATGCAAACCAAATGCAAAGGGAAATTGTGTGACAAAGGTTTATAGAAAACAATAAATAAACATACATTAGTCACACACACACACATTTATATATATATTTATATCTAAATGAATACTCTAAAGACATCTCCTGGAAATCACTCTTGAACTCTTCTTCCCAGAGTAAGGAAGTTTTGAAGTTAAGATTTTCAAAAAATTATGCTGTGGAAAAAACTCAAAGAACTCACCCATAAGATTTGACGTTATGGGTACTGGTAATTTTATTTTCAGCCCTTTTGGCATTCCTGTTAGATAGGTACATTGTCTTCCTCACATTCATTCAACATCAAAATACCTTAAAATATAATTTAGCTGCATATCAGCAATTGAGTTGAGTGTTCACTACATCTTTCTGCTTAGTTTTCAAATATTTGCAGCAGGAACCACTTGGTTGTATGGAAAATAAAATCCTAACACATAGTAGGAGACCATACAATATGCTCAGCTGCTCAGTTATAGCAAAGCAGTCTTTGCAGCAGAATTCAAAGTTTGCCATTGCTGTTGTAATGGCAAAATAAACCATTCAGGATTATATTGGGAACACCAAATTTCTGTCCTAAATAATAAAATTGCTGATGAAGATGGTCACAAAAGGGCTGACCCAGCATTCCTTCAAGCCCTTCTTTGGAGGGTGGCAATATGAGAACAGATTCCAAGCATAACTAGTATTTTTATTAATATATAATTATTTTCCAGTGATGGAAATGTTAAGCCTAATCCAAAAAAAGCACAGATCTGGTTTGGAACACATTCCTGTACGGCATCATGCCCAGCATATGAATTATTGCAGTGCCCTCATGGATCTTTTTAATTCTCTTTTTATTTTAAACATAAACATTCAGGAAAAATGGGAGGAAGATCCTCATTTTATAAAAAGCCTGCTGATTCCCAAAAGACTGGAAATGCATTTCAAGAGTAATTTGTCTTATTGCAAATCTAAGCCATGGCTATTTTTGATGCAGTGACTGAACCCATAACTTACACAATGAAATAAAAACATTTGTCAGGAGTTGCCAACCAATTGTTGAAAGACATGCATTTGTCATGGGATGTTAAATATAAATTTACACAAGTTCAGAAGGCTTTCCTGTGATGAGCCCTTTACAGAAATAGTTAATTAATGTTCAATTCAATTCATTCGTGGCAATTAGCAAAGCCGATCGTAGTAAAGTGTCTTTAGCAGCCAATATTTGTCATCTGGAGACTGGAAGAAATCTCAAAAACCCAATTATGAATATGGGAGTGATTTAAGATTTATTAGTAATGCAACAAACAAACCTGATTTCTGTCTCTTCAAGGAATCGTAATTTGCAGATTGCAGAGCAAAATGAGATGGAGCACAATGATTAATCTGTGAGCTACAGAATACCTACTGTACATACAACAGATGTCTACTGTGACAAGGGGCACATTACCTTCATGTTTATATTAAGAAAGAAGAGGGATTCAACTGTTTTATATGGGAGAATTGTGGGAAAGATCTCAGAAAGCCCCCTATGAGAAGGTGGGGAATTATAAATATTTGCAAGTGTTTATTCAGGTGCCACTACAGTACACTGGTGAAACACAGATTGAATGCAAAGGAGAGTGAGGGGGAAAACATTTTATCTAAATGTTCCAGGATTCATTTCACTGGTACAGATATTGACTCAGTTCATCTCACTTGGTCAACACCAGCCCTGAGCCAAAACTTGCATGTTCATTAACATCAGCTGTACAAGTGACAGGACATTTTTCAAAGTAAAATCTTGCTGAGAAATAACACTACTAAAAGTAATTAATTCTGAATAATTAGAAATAGAGGAAGCAGCTTATCATTATAAAGCTGGGTGCATCCCAAGATATTTGGAGACAGGCCTCAATATCTTCCTGCTTTCCTTGTGCTAGGCTTTAGTATCGAAAGCTGTTGATGCTTTTGCTCTTTTTTCACCATCCCCACCAGTTTGCACCACAAAGCCAGGTTCTTCAAGAATATGAAGAATGTGAAAAGTTCATTGCATGAGCTGGTAAAAGGATTTAGTGATTTTAGTTGGAGTACTCTTCAACTTCTGATGAAGTTGAATTATTTCTGCCCTGCATGAAAAACAAAATACCAAAGCAACAAAGCAGACAATAGATGCAAAGGGTAGGATTCAACTAAAACCAAAGAGAAATAGCCAAATGTATATGACCCCATGTCAGCTTGGGGCTTCATGTCCCACCATATTCAAATTGCCTCATCTGAAAATAGAGCTGTAGGTGATGTCGCAGACAGCTGTCTAATTTCTGCTGAGCTCCCTTTACACACGTGGCAACACCTACACATGAACATCTAAATGTAGGTGTCCTTATTCGCAAACTGAACACAGGAGTTTTGTCTTTATGAATGAGAGACTGAAAACTAGGACACAGTGAGGCTGTTTGTTGAGATGGGCCTTCCCTTCTCAGCCGTAACTCCGAACATTCAGGGAGGCTGAAGTTTTGGAAGTCCTGATAGCAATTACACTGTAGGGCATCCATAATCATTCTCCTCTCTGAAAGCTGATCCCATCATATAAAAAGCAGAGGAGTCAGAATTGGCTGTTTCTCTCCCCTGTTTAACAACCTTGAGTAGTCCAAACAACATTTCATTCCAGAATCTTGCTGTTTAAGTTTGCCCCCTAATGGGAAAAAGCTCCAGCACCCGCCAAATTCCTTTCCTCCCAACCACTGCCTGCAGTGAATGGGTCTAGGAGGGGAATTGTTTAAGAGCCCACCCATCTCCATTTGCCCCCATGGACAGTGGCAGGAAATTATCTCTATTAATTCAGCTTTAGGAACGCTGCCATCTGTACTGACAAAGGAAAATCATGAGACCGTTGTCAGCTGATGTTTCTTTTGCCCAGTGCCCAAGGTGGCTGATAATAATTACTGTGCTAAATGATGATAAACTAGGGGGGAAAAAAAGAAATTAAGCTCCAATCCAATAAACCCCAAGGCTTCCCCAAATGGGGCAAAGATATAAGCTCAGTAGCTGGGTATGCACAGTGTTTATTAGCTCTGCTTTTCTTATCGTCAATTTCTGATTTCATTTTAAAGATCTCCCAGAGGAACTCAAATGAAAAAAAATCAATTTATGTTCCAAAGCCAGACAAAACTGGAATAAGATAACGTCCAACCAAGGAAAAAAATTAAATCAAATCTGCACCTTAGCTGAGCAGAGTAACTCATTGACTGATTAGACAAGCATGCTGTATGTTTGGGGCACAAAAGATGTGAAATTCCAACTGATTTCAAAAGCAACAGAATCAGGTCTTTCAGAAAACAACCTATAAAATATATATTCACTAAAGCCCACAGGCATAAGCCTAACAGTATTTATTTCACAGACGTTATTTGTATAAAACTGCAGTATCACCAGGCAGCAAAGCAACATTTGGCTCAGTCTCCATTGAAAAAAGTGAGAAATGCTCCACAAGTAATATTTGTGGTACCTCCCGCCTGCCAGTTCTCTCCATGCTTCTAAAATACCAATTTCAATTGAGACCTGGCAATCTTATGTATATCTAAACAGTCCCAAATTGCATGCAGTGCAAAATGTGCCAGGATCAGAAAGCAAAGTATTACTAAAAATGGCTTTTTCCTACAAACCAGAAGCTGGAAGTGCAACTATAAACTCTGAATCCAATCTTATCTCTAATAAGAAACTATTGGCCCTGCACTGTGTCAGTGGCACCAATTAAAATTGTCTTTGTTAAAGATGATAATTACAGGAGGCAGGAAAAGGGACACACAACACTTCTTTTTGACCATGGAGCATCCCATATGCATCAGAAGTCAGGGCATGAAGCAAAGTCAGAAAATAAAATCTTTTACATTAGATGCAAAATAGTATAAAGGCAAATTCCTTTGGAGAGGGAAGAAGCATCGTAGGCCAACCCACATGAGCACACAGTCAATGGGAAAGGGAGCCATGGCACTGCAGACCATGCTGGAGCCCTGGTAGATGTCCAGCCTGGAGATTGTATAGGATTTCAGGACTGCCCAGGGTTTGTCTTCTACACTGAATTTCATATGAAATATTTAACTGAATGACTTGCAGCAAAAAAAAATGGTATTTGGTAAAAGAACCACCCAGTGTAATTAAAATATCAAGATAGTCAGAGGAATGCTGTAACCCCCCTTATTCCCTGGTCTACCTCCTCTGCTTGAGAGTGTGGAGAGGTGAGAGGAAGAACAAGATTTCCAATTTGCACAGTAGGATATAAACAATCCTGTGGGCTCCTGCTGTAGTACTCTACTTGTGTACTACCACCTTTGCTGAGGCTGCAAACACAAAGGTATACACCAATTTTTCAAAATCCAAACCAAACACAACAGATGAGCAAAAGAAAAACCTAAAACTCAAGACCAATAATTTGCAAATAAGAAACATCATGGGAAAAAAAGCAAATCTTTCTACAGGAATATCATCCTGACAAACTTCAGCTCTAACTCCTTTAATTTTTTTATAAGAAGAACATAGCAGCAGTCTGGAAAATGGTGAATGAAAGAAAATCTAGATGCCATTTTGCAGCCACAAGTGTTTGAACCCGGCACTTATACTGAAGATAAAGGGTATAAAGAGCTTTCAGATCAGAAAAATAGCCTCTTCTGCCCAGGGGGAAGAAGCTACAGATGCTCCAAGCTAGCTGTAAGGACAGTTCTGACTGAGGACATTCACATGTCATTGGACAAAGGCCTCTAATCATCTACAAAGCAAAGCTGAGGAGCAGCCTTTCAAAAAGAGTAGTGGGACTAGAACTTAAGCCTGTAGTTTCTCAGGTGTTGGTATCATATGGCTGTCTGAGTTAGCAGACTGGACTGGACAAGGTGATTGAGGTCCTTTCCTATCCATACCTGTCTCCACATAATGAACACAGTGAAAGATGGCAACTACAACACAAAGACCACACATCACCATTTCAGAGATTTTTTTTTTTTTCTGCTGAGGTAACCTGTCCACTTTCATCTAGGCAAGGTAAGTAGATCAAAATAAAATAAGATAGCTCTTAAAAAGCAACAACAAGAGAATGATAAAGAGTTGAAAGATTGGAATATTGATCAAAAATAATTACATGGTTAGCAAAGTTTAATTTTCATCCATGAACCTCATTTCCAAAATGCCAAAATTCATTAAGTTCCAAAGACAAAATTTGTCTTCAAAAGTGCATACCAAGCAATAAATACAGCCCCATGAGCAGTACATTCTGGGTATCCAGCACGGCAACTTTGAGGCAGAAGCTGAAGTCTGGATTTTGGTGTTCAGCTTGGCCCCTGAAACACTGTCACTGTGAGAAAGGCAGCTCTACTGCCTTCACCAGCACAGCCACACATCTGTCCTTCCCACAGGCACATTGCTCCTTCTGACAAATGGAAGGGAGAGGAGGGGCAATGGCAATATTTGGATTAAACTGATTAATCTGGAAGGGATCCAGTTCTAATCAACACTTAAAAGAAAACCCCAACTTCACTCTCACTGCCAAAATTAGGTCTTAGTCTCCCCGATCATCCAGCACTAATGAACTCAAAGGCATTTTCTGTAGCTAATTCTGACGTATGGTCAGAGAAAATGGAAAAAACAACTGCTGTCTTCCAACATATTAAAGAGATCCAAAACAGCTCAATCTAAATCATCACATTTGAAAATATGTTCACCATACTAGCAAAAATTTAGGACCACCTTTTATTTAATTATTTCCAGGAAATAATGGAAGATTTCTATTAAAAGTTAAGTCCCAGGATCACTGTCAACAGAGTGTACAATGTAGGAGATCCTGTTTTAATGCAGCTTTCAGGAGTCACACTTTACACCACGCTTCAAGAAGTAGTTTGAAACAAATGTGTGGTTATTAGTTGAACCATTATTATAAGAGTGAACAATTCTGTAGCATATATGTGAACAGCTGAAAGAAATACAGAATCATGAATCTCAAGCAAATAAAAACTTTTCATAAAGAAAACATTCCAAAATATATTTCCAAACAATGGTTGACTGAAACCAAGTAATTCACACCCCATTGTGAAACAAACAGTAATAATTTCTAGCAGACACTGGGGCTCAGAAACAAATGATGATCCCCTTTATTTCCCCCTCCTCTTCCCAGCTGGTTTACCAAAAAGTGTGATTTAAAATAGCATATATTAAATCAAAGAACTGAATTCACTTCTAGCTCTAAGGAGAGAGTAGCTTAGTAAATGTATTTTTTCCTCAGGTGCTATTTCTAGCAGAACAGTCTTTAAAAAAAAATCAATCTACAAGCTTCAAAGTCAGCTCAATACTTAAAAAACCACTTTCTATCAAAAGTATTTTTGGCATGAGGTTTGGGTATTGTTTTCAGCACTCCTTCCAAAGGCTAGTATGCTGTAACAGAGGCTAGTATGCTGTAACACCCCACATGGGTGACACTAATTTTGCAGTTCCTTGAACTTGCATGAATGGGGACAATGTTCACCTAGGCTCTGTTCTGAAATCACACACCATTTTGGTTTAAAACTACTTTTGACTTCAATACAATTAATATTTTGTATTAAAATTATAGAGCAAATTTCAGCCTTAGTCAGACAATGAATGTTCTGAGTTATCTGAAGCACTCCAGTAATAAAACTCTCAGTGTTATAAGTGCAGGGTTTCTACTAAAGCTGTGTGAGTGACAGTTTCTGGCACTCTTTTAGACAGGTGGGTATGAGGACCAGCGATTATATGTCAAGCATGGAAGGGCTGCCAAGGCCCCACAGGCTTTCTCCTGGCCCTTCAGGTTTGGGCAGGTGGGGCATCCTTCTCCCCAGGACCTCCCCACTGTAAGACAGATGTCCTCGTGTCTGGTTTCTCCCTGACACAGCCAATGGCAAAGGGAGGCAGCTGGCTCGTGGGCAAACCTCAAGCATGTCAGAAGTTTCCAAGGTCTGTTTAATCCCTAAAAAGTTGGGTCAATTTGAGAAATCTGTATCCTCATCTGAAGAAAATCCTGTTTGCTATGGGGCCTGAAGTTTTAACAGAAGCAGAAACTCCAGAGATTTTTAGTGGTCTCAGCATCAGAGAAGAATTAAAGTGCAAATGTTGAGGGGGAGTGAGGGGTTTCTTTTTTAATCATTAACATTTTGTCGTTGATCTTTTACTTTGAACTAAACCCTGAGGCTGTTTTCTTTTTACCAAACCCATTCACCTGTGGCAGAGATATGAACTTCGGCATTTCAGAAGTTTGGCTACCATGAAAAGATTACAGGTGTTTTTTGTACTACTATCATCAGTGTACACATCCTACTGGAAGAAAAACTGCCCTGAAGAGGTTAGCTAATGTTGAATTTCTCTTTTCAAAGAACAAAAGAGTTTGCTGAAACCTGATAAGACTGACCCAATTTTACAGAAATCTCCAGACTCTGCTACTGCCCTGTAATGAAATCATAACAGAAATCCAATAATAAAAGCACTTTAACAACAAAGTGATGTGTAAATGATTTTGCTTTTCCAACTGTTCTAAAATGCCATTCTAAAACTTTTCCATGTAAAACTTTCTCTGAAAGTTTTTTCCCAAGTTAGAAATTATAGACGTGAAAGTTTTTAAAGGTAGAAATGTAAAAATTTTTATTGATGCAAATGGTCTGTCCAGATAGAGTTTTTAAAGTTTCTGTATGGCCATGTTTGTAATCCTTTTTCCTCCCTCCTGCCTTGTATTAAAAAAAAAAATCCAATTATAGTGCAGACCATCCTTATATAAGCTGTATGGACCAAAGACAAACTTTCTGTCTGTCTATCTATCTGTCTATCATTTCCATGGTACTTGGAGCAAAGCCTCGATTGTACACTGTACATACAAAGCAAAGATGCTACAGAAGTGAGAGATGACCAAAGTGCTGCTGCCATTGCATCATTCTAAGCATTACTTAAATTCTGAGGTTTAGGCTGTTTAGGAAATTAGTGACTCTGGCAGAATCAACCCCAGGAGTTTGTATCAATTTATCTTAGGAAGGTGGCAGTACGACTGCCAGGATGCTAAAAAAAGATGTCTCCTACTTTTTTGTCATATTTGGGAAAAGGAAACATTTGCCTGTAAGTGGTTTTGATTAGCATAATAGGATTTCTCTGCTGTGGGGGTATTAATGCCCCTCAAAACAGAGGAAATTGTGAGTCAAAGCCTGCATTACTATTTTTCCTGTAGATTTTTAGGCTTTGCAGCATTAGGGAACAGATCTTTGGCTCTTCTACAAGTTCTCTGAAAGTCGCTACCATGGGCCTTCCCTCCCTTCACCTCTTTGAGCAGGCAAACTGGAAACAATAAAAAGATTTTAGGGAAAAGCCATTCCTGTCTCTTACATCTGTGCATAATTCCCAGATGTTTCAATGTACGTTCAGCTTCCCTGCAGGAAGGAAGAAGAAGCAGCAGCTTATGTCTGTGAAGGCTCCAAAGTGGACATTGTTCTCCATGCTTTGAACCCCTCAGATATCCAGGGTGGATAACTGAATGAACCCCAAAGACAATCTAATTAAGGAAATTATTATGGACCTGAACAGGTGCCAGAACAATTAGGCATGTGTACTCTGACTGGACCCTACTAAAGGAAGTAGAAATAGAAGTTTTAGAAATTCCAAGACAGTTGGGGGCAAATGGCATTGCATAAAAAATATGCACACCATATGAAAAGAACCTCTTAGAGCCTTTTTTAGGTCTTTTTCCTTTCACCTCTTCCCTTCTAAACCTTCAGCATGGAGATTAGGCTCACACAGACCACTTGCATCCTCATTTCATGCCATCTAAAAGTTCAGCTGTATTGAGTGCTCAAGAGTACGATTTGGGGAGGAAGGATTTACCTCAATGACTGTTTGCAAATGGTCTACAGGAAAAAGAAAAATTCAATGGACTCACATTTAATGAATAAAATACTGAAGCTCTCTCACATATACATGCCAAAGGTAAGTTTGGCTTCTTTAGCTCTGTGTGTGTATATAGAAATATAAAACCACACAGGGTTACAACACGGAAGCTATGCTGTATTTGCTTAACAAATGAAGTATAGATATTTAAATGAAAATTAAACAGTCAAGACTTTGTTATTGTGGTAAAGCCAAACGAGTGTAAAAATCCATAGAATAAATAATCTATATAATCCTCTGTTTAAAATAATTCAACAGAGTAACTCGTATCAACTCTAAGAATTTGCTTATGCCTGTCTGCTTGGCTACGTGTCTGTGTTTAATTTAAACTGCAAATAGGATATGCAGTTATCTTCTGAAGGGCTTTGCAATTGCTTTTCTATAAATTGGCTGTAGGATTCAGCTGATTCTTAATCTAGATAGGATGAGATATGTCATAAAGAGAGCCTTGTTTGCAATTTCATTTCAGATTTTTGTAATCAGTTTCTTAATAGGATTATATTCAGGGTTCATTCACTTTCTCAGCACTGAGCCTTAGGTTTTCCTTGGCCCTATGTTTTGCAGCAACACTCCTATGACATAGAATAAAGTTGTTTACTCCTTATGTATCTGTAATTATCAGCACTGAGGGTAAATATATGCTAAGCATATATTTAAAATAATAAAAGATGGAAGGAAAGCTAGATATCATCTCCAAGCCAAGTGTACAGCATGAAGGAGAGATGCTCTGACTGCTTAGAAAATATTTAAATCAAAACCCTCAGAAGCCTAAAGTGTTAGCAATCAAATAAAGGGGAAAAATGGGAATAAGTGGGTTCACCCTTCTCTGAAATTATTTCATTGCTGATTTCCATAAGAACCAGAGATACCTCTTTGAAAATCCTGATGGACACCAATTGTAACACCTCCCTCAGCATGCATCAGTCTTCTGAGGGCTGCTACAAACAGTCCTCAGGCAGAAACCAAGCCATGTTGTTTATTTTGGTTTCCTCTTTTTACAGCTTCTGTCCAAGTATTTTGACCCCAAAATTTTAAGGTTTAGAAGACAATAATACTGAGTGTCAGTCAGTGTCTTTAGCAATCTCTTTCATCAGGTAAAAGGATATTAACTACAAAGTCTCTGAGCACCACGTAAGCCAGCATGGACCTTTGCCATAGAACAGAAGTGTAGAATCAAGGAATAGTTTTGTTTGGAAGGGACCTTCAAAGGTCATCTAGTCCAGTCCCCCTGCCATGAGCAGGGACACCTTTCACTAGAGCAGGTTGCTCAAAGTCTCATTCAGCCTGGCCTTGAACACTCACAGGGATGGTGAATCAACAGCTTTTCTGGGCAGCCCGTTCCAGTGTCTCACACCTTCATTGTAAACAAATTCTTCCTCATATCTAGTCTAAGTCTACTCTCTTTCACTTTAAACCATTCTGCCCTTGTCTGACCTCTACATGCCCTTGTCAAAAGTCCACATCCACCAGCTTCTTGTAGGTTCCCTTCAGGTACTGGAAGGTGCTCTGGGGTCATCCCAGAGACTCCTCCAGGCAGAACCATCCCAACCCTCAGCCTGTCCTCACAGGAGAGGTGCTCCAGCTCTCTTACCATCTTCATGGGCCATGTCTGGACTTGGTCCAATGGACCCACATCCTTCTTATGTTGAGGTCCAAGGCTGGATGCAGTACTCCAGATGGGTTTTACCAGAATGTCCTGTTCCTTCATCTTGATAAAGAACCACAAGGTTTGTAGGGAGGGATGGGGACATACATTTTTGTTTTATACATGGATGTGCATGACTGTGGTCCAGAGACATCTCAGCAGAAGGTGCCTATGGAGCACCAAGGGTACAATGACCCCTGTAGAGGTGCCTGGGAGGACCATGGGGCAGCAGAAGAAGAGCTTTCCAGAGCAGGCTGAAAACCAGCCCCCATTTTTATAGAAACTTGCAGAAAATGTCAGATCAGTCCCGCTCCACTGGCTGCCAGATCTCCAGTGTTACCTCTCCTGGAGAGAACTTATTCACAGGTTGCTCCAAATCCTGCCCAGCCTCTCCCTACCTGCTGCTCCCCATGCCCTAGCCCACCCCCACCCTGGGCTGGACTCAGGAAAAGGAAAGGACTCTTATAAGGATGCTTATAGGGGAGGAAAAACACCAAAATAAGCCTAAACATACAGCTGAAGAATTCCTCTACCACTAAGCAGTCCAGCAGTCAGGAAACATCAAAGGTCTGGGAGCACCAACAAAACAATTTTTATTAGAGCCATAATAAACAGGGATTTGCACCAGTATTCCCATTGCTGAGAGTGATTTTGATTTTTTTCCTTGAAATCAATTATTGGAGCACAGATTGCCTCATAAGGAAAAAAACTCTGATGTGGCATTTCAAAAACTTTGTTTTCAATTAGTGCTTTTAACTATTGTTTTAATTATTGTTATGCAAAACAACAAAAACTTCTTTTCCTGTTAAGTTTAAAACCCATATTTAATGTGATTTTTGTCTGTTTAAAAGCTGCATAAACATCATTCTTGCACAAAGCAAGACAAAACGTACCTTATGAAATGGGTTCAGAAGTATATGGTGGAGTATGTCTTCCATTGTGGACACCTTCCACTTCATCCAAACACACAGGTAGGCAGCTGTTTTTGTTTTTTCCTTTTCTTTTCCTACTCCTATAACTCTCCAAAGTTTCAGTCTTCATAAAAGGAAAGTTTATGCAGTGGTGAAGCACACATCCAGAGGGTCCTTTCTTTGAGAACCTCAGCTGTGTTCAAGGACCTAATGTAACATTTTTGCCTATGAGAACTCTCTGATAAGGGATGAAAAATAAAAGGATAACAAGGCAGAGTTACCAGAAGGCAATCAGTGCCCCAGGCCCACAATACTGAGCAGTACATAGGAAGAGCTCTGCATTTCCCCAGATAATCCCTGGACATCAGCACTTCTCCACACCTTCTTCAGAGAACACTTGTAAAGCACCAACCCCCAACAGGCTACAGCAATGCATGGGTTTCAGGTGTGCCAGACCCACGGGGTCACAAACCTATTGCCAAGAGCTGTGGGATGTAGCAAGGCCTGGAGGCATCTGATGTGCTTCCCAAGGAGTCAGTCAGGCCTGGGACAGAGGGTGCTGGGCATCCATGGCTGCAGGGAGGGATTCAGGCTGAGGAGAAGTCATGCAGCAAAAGGGTAAGGGTAGAGGAGAAGGCAAGTTTTGTGCACTTGCAGTAAAGGCAGTAGTAACCCAGTGAATGCAGGTATTGGAGACATCAACTCTGGGGAGCTGTGCTAAGAACTTCCTGAAAATATCTGCTCATTCTCCCAAAGTCCTGATGGCAGGAAAGAATGAAGTTAATTAACCAATCCTTCACTAAATACGTGTATTCCTGAAGTTCAAAGTGTTTTCCCAGTTCATTGAACAAATCCTTGTTTGCTAGGACATTTCCAGTCACTTAAATTTAGAAATCTAGTCAATAACTAAAGAGTGAAAAGTTGGTTTATTCCTATGCTTATCTTCCAGAAGAGCAAACTCTTGCAGACTATACTTAATAACCTAGGAGGGGAAAAATAAACAGAACATTCGAAAGGTTTGAAGTCTGTGGAAGAAAGGATCTAATCATGATTATAAGAATATTCTGAAAATATAATAAGAGAAAATAATGCATCCCTTTAAAGTAATTCTATACATTTTGTATTGTACCTATATATTCACTGGAAAGCATAACTGAATAATAAAAACAAAATTTTATGTGAAATGCAGTGTAAAATATAAATGAGCTGGTTAAGGGTCATGTGTCTCATAAGCCAAAACAGAAAGTGTTCAGTCATGTACCTTCAGCATGAACTGAGGTAAAAGGGCAAATGTGCATTTGTGCAGGCAGCTTCATACGAGCACACTTGAGGCTTTGCTCTTGTGATGAGAGGGTTGAGTGGTGCATGTGCCACACTGCATGGAGGTAAAGACTGAGCAGACACTCAGGCTGACTACCAAGGCAAAGCTCCCAGTCTAAAAAGAGATACTTTGACATTTTTAACATCCATTTGCTGCCAGTGTGGTCTGAGGTGGTCATTTAATTAGAACTTTCATCCTTAGAAATACAAAGGTTTTTAAGCAGGGCTCCCAGAAATGTGCACACACCCGTCTCCAAGGGCTTTAAAACTGGCACAGTAATACTTAAATCATCTGAAAAAGCTACAGGATAAGATAAAATTTCTTCAAGTTAAAGAACGGACACTTTGGTTATTCCCTCATTTCCACCCCAACTTTTACTTACAGACATATAGTAGAGACTACAATTGTGTAAGTCATATTTAGATGCTTTTCTCTTGCGAATACCAGTTGTTTTCTCCTCTTGATAGACTAGATTTTTTTTCTGCTAGAGTTTAATTGTGTAAAACACCTATTTATAAGGATCACTAACAATTTTAATAAGACTTCCTTATACCTGCAGGTGCTCTCATCTGCATTCACTCTAGTGCTCGCAGCCAACTCTGAAGGCAGACAAGTTCACTGCAAGGACTGAACATACTCAGTGTCTTGTATGTTTTTAGTAAATACAGATTTCTTAACCATCACTCTGCTGCTTGTGAGATCCAGATTTTAATGTTACAATAGCAAAACAGGTTAAAGACACACCTGGAAGAAAGTCTCAGTTTTCAGCACAATTTACATGGCCAACTTTGCAAATAATAGCCTAGTGTTTCACGTGGTCTTATTCTAAAAATCCTAGAGGGAGTTCAGTTGTTTCCACTTCACAGAAACAAAACATTTCATTGCCCTCTGGGGTTTCTTGGATATTGTGTATAAATCTTCAGGTATCAAAATGAGCGCAGTACCTACCAAGTAAATGATGTATATTTTGAATTGTTCTGTGCAATAACTGACCATGAGAACTAACAAGAGGCATACAAGCTCTTACTCCACCTGGGGTCACGCTTTTCTGCTTTCTTGAGTTCTTTCAGAGTATTTAGCAAGGAACCAATTCAGAACTCACTGAATGGCTATGCCTCATGGACCAAACTCTCAGCATGATCCAAATTATCTGAGATAAGGAAAAGAAAGAGAGAGATTTTTTTTCTTTACTTGCAAGAACTTACTTCTTATGAAAGCCATAACCAGCATCTCTATTCTCCTCCTGAAGATTCCTGGGCAACCCTGGCACAGCAGCCTGAAGAACCACACTATTGCTTTTATCCACCTTGCATCTGAATGAGTACTTTGCTTCTAGGCACCATCGTGTGCCCTGGAATGGATATTTCCAGTTGATCTTTAGGCCAAAATAAAGAGCATATCACTGAAAATTTTGGGTTTATTTTCTTGGAAATAATCCTACATTCCATTCCAAATCAAGCAAACACTTGTCAGGACCTAAACCAAAAAATTTCAGACAGCACATATACACACCCCTTCAGTTAAATGGTCAGGACTTTTACCTGAGGCATGTAAAATTTAGTTTAAATCTCATTCTCTATGCAAGTTATTATTTAATTTTTATCATCTGCCTTCTATAAGCCTTGTTCTTCAGGTGATAAGGGTTGGGCACAGCTCCCTCACTCAGTTTTCACACCACAGAGCTTTGTGGAAAATACTGGGCTACTGCCTGGAGGAGGAGCTGCATAATCTCTCACCCTCCCAGCTTGTCTCATCTCTCAGTACTGTTGCCTACCTTTTTCTAATATTTGCACATTAATAATGGATGGCATAGCACTACCAGGTCACCCTGAGGAAGATCTGCCTGCAAATACCATTTAGCCTTGCATTTCATAATCTGTCCTCAAAAAAATGGGATGGGAGGAGGGGAGGGAGTTGAAACCCTTGCTCGGGAAGAGAAAGTTGTCAAAACTTGGTCTTCCACATTCCTGCTGGACTGGCTATTGAGCAAATTACAGAGATGCCTGACTCCCTTCTATTCACCTAGCATAAAACAACAGAATGCATGCTACTCAGCAAGTTCAGACACATAGCTTTAGGGTGCCAAATCTGCATTTTTCCTGGAAGGAAATAATCCCTCCCCCTAGCCCCGTTTCCAAGGGGATTAAAAAGAATCTGTCAGCCCATCCCTCCAGGCTTGCCTATACAAAAGCAGCACTCCATAAGAACATTTATCTCTTGAGTCAGAATAGTTTTTCCATCTAGTAAATAAAATATTTTTTTGGTCCTAATGAAGAATAATTCCTAGTTAATATCTTGAAAAAGAACTTATTTTATTGTTCCAGAAAATAAACCTGCAACTAATATCCTGAGTGTTACTGATCTTGCCAAGTCAATCTAGTACATTGCTTTAGAGAGTAAGAAAGATAATATAGACCCTCTGGGTGGGATTGCTTAAAATGGGCACAGAGAAGAGCAGTTCTAGAGGCAGATGTAGAACAGGGAAATCAACCCTTCTCCTCTCTGTTTCCTGAGTAGAAAAAATATTCATATTCTGTCCCTCACAGCAGTGACACATGTATGTGCCATAGATCCTGATGCAGATAAAACCCTTGTCTTCCAACTCACCATCCTTATTTCACTGTGTTGAGCACAGGATGGCCCCTAAAGACAACTCCCCAGTATGCAGTGGGAAAGCTTCTGGGGAGGTTCATGGCTGAGAAATGTAGAGGCATGGAAAGCATGACGTGTACAACAGGACATAACAGAGAAACAAAGATATACACAACACAGAGAAAACAGGGATTTTTTCATAAACAATTTTGAAAGAAGAACAGATGGATGGAAACACTGAATAAAGGCTGCAGCAACTGCCCTTGGTACAATGGGATGAGTTGGAGGGAGGGAGGCAATTTCCTATAATCCTAGTCCCAAGACGAAGAGATTTACACAAAATTAGTAGAGCAAAGGACTTAACCACTTGACCAGCAACTTTCTCTGCAACTCAGTACTAAAATGAGAGATCTTCTGGAATACTGAACTTCATCAACAAAGCATTTGTTATTGTTCCTGTGTCTGGCTACATCAGTGAGAGTTTCTGGGGCTCCCTGTCATGAACACATGTGCCACTGTCAGTCAGGGCAGCAAAAGGTCACTGGATTATCCTTTAGCTGAGAAAGATTAAGCTAGAAAACACAGTACAGAAGGCCTTCAGTTGCTGCAGATCTTAAGCATTGATACCCAGTTTCTGTGGGGTAGTGCCAGAGATTTTATGGAAGGAAAATTTCATGGGATGAAAGAGGGCAAGCAAGGATTCCTTTGATAGGCATAGGCTCTGAAAAAAATTAAATTGGTCATTTGTCCAGGTAGGTTAAACTTCAGTAAACAACAATCTTCAAACTGCTGTAGCTGGCTGTTGAACTAGTAGGGGTAGAGTTATCCCATCACAGCACAGTGTGAACACAGGAGGTTTTAACAGCCTGACTGAAAGCCATAGCTCATCATCCTCTTCAAAATCCTAGAGCTTCCTGACATAGTAATGAGCTTCTTTGGAATTACTCATCCTGATGTTTTACATTGCAAAATCAGCAGGGTAACTCCCTATCTGGCTAAAACAGAAGGTGTTGGTTGGGATCAGCAAGGTTGAAGCTGAACCTCCTGCTCTACCACATGTGCTCCCAGAGGTGCTCTTGTCTTCCATGATAATGGAGGCCTCAGGAACCACTAATGAAGAATAGCAACACAATCTGCTTTTCCAGATAGAGCTTCCAAAAGGAAAGATTTGGGAAGCTGTGTGGATGCTTCCATCATCCCAGTGGTCAGGATAGAGTGTCCTTCCCAGACCTTGAGACAGCAAGTTGCCAGTGTGAAATTCAGCTACCCCAGGTGATGCCTGGGATACACCACAGCACTATTCAGGATAGCAGCACAGCTAGGATGTTACCAAAGATGGGACCTTTGCTTATAAAAAGGTTTGTCTTGGGATAAAAATGAGGCAAGCCCCAAATATTTCGGGTAGCTAGGGCAGCAATGTCAGTTAAAAATTCTGAAAGGAGACATTGTGAAATTTTATTTCATGCTGCCTGAAAGATTATGGTATAAGAAGTCCTTTCTAAACTACTACATCACAACACAAGATGCTCATCTGAGCCCACCTCATTCACTTTGCTGAGCACCTATCATGCAATATGGAGGTAAATACTAAGAAACATTTTAGGATTGCTCCTGCCTATGAGAATAGGCATTAGGATGTGGCCCACTTCATGCTAGGCATTACAGAAGAACTGAAAGGAGGGCTATAGTGTTACTTTTCCCCAGGGGCTCTTCCAAAACACTGAGAAAGCACTTCAGCCACACCTGGGATTGTGCAAAGATTTGTCTTGTGATACGTGGCAATGTCCTCATATGCTCCCTACAATATCCAGGAATGGATGCCTAAAATACATGAAAGCCATTCTAATGGGCACAGATTACCTTTGATGTGAGCCATGAGGACATTTCTTGGGACACTTATAATTCCATCAAGTGCTTCAGACACTGCCTGAAGAGCACACAAAGGTCTTGCTACTGTTTCTGTCACAGCACACACGCTTGCTTTCTATTTTTTCTTCTGACAGCTGAAATCTCAGTTCTCCAAATGATAGGTTCTTTCATTCAGACAGGTGAAATGGTCAGTATTACATGAGTCTGGCTTGCAGTGCCATCCTGTTAACACAGATCTCCAAACAGACTTTCTTTGGCAGCCCAACCATACAGTATTCACTCCAGAGTGGCCCTGGTGTTAAACATGTGACAACAACAAGTAAAAACACTGAAATATAACCTAATGCCCTTAGAGAAGATCTCACAAACAAGCTTATTTTGTCTGTTTTGCTGTATCTACAAGAGTATAATGTTCAGGAGTCGTGAAAGGTAGTTTAGCCCCCAGACTGGCAGAGAGAACCGGGCAATGAGACTCTTTCTCTGTTTAATCCCTTTGTGGGAACATGGTCCAAAACTCTCATACTTTAAAGCAAAGGTCCACAGGCTCTGACATGCAACAGATATTTGAGTTTTCTGCTGATCTTGTTGTGTGACTTCAATCTTAGTTTACTGAATAAAACTATAAAGCTGAAAGAAAACGCCTGTATGGACATATTTTAAGAAGATTTTTTTCCTGTCTCCCTTCTCACTGAACATCTAGTTCACAGGGGGCAAGGTTGGCAGGGTTTTGGCTGCAGCCATGAGGAACTCAGCCCAGCAGCCTGTTTGCTTGGTGGAAGAATTAAGGTATTCAGCACTGTTCTTGTTGATGCCAATATAATGTGTTTACATTAACACAATTGTGCAGTGAGCACAAACTTTCTAAGCAGAAAGGTCTGCTCCAGTTGCCCTGCTAGTGTGTTTGCACAGGCCTGCCAAATAAACAACATTCCCTGCTGGGTGATTGAAAACAAGTATAAGAAGTCTTGAGTGTGAGATGCTAATCCTTATGGTATAATCTCATCCCTGCTCTACAAAGGCTGCTCCAATCACTGGATCTGACAGGGTCACACAGCAAAGCCTGTGGGTTGGCAGTGAGAGCTGGATGTGTGGCCGCCCAGAGATCCTGCCTGCAGCTGAGCTGAGGATGCAAAAATCCTGAGGCTCATGGTCTGCCCACCTTCCCCCTGGCACAGAATGTTGTCCTGCACAAGATTTCCAGGCTGGGAGGGATGTACTATGGAGGGGATCAGAGCCACAGGGAGATGGAGACCCAGGATGTGGAGATAGCAAAGAGTCCCAGGGCCCTGAGAGAGGCAGTGTGGCTCCTGCTGCAGCCACACGGGGCTGTGCACAGCTGACACTGACGGTGCAGGCTCGGTGTGCTCCTCACAGGAGTACTGAGGGTGGAGGGCTGCTTGCTGCAGGTGAGGGCTGTCTCCACAGCACTCAAGGACACTGGCAAATCCACCAAACTGCCTACAGAGATTTGAAGTGGATGTGCTCCAAGTGGCAAAAGCATCATGACTATGGTTCATGTCTTCTTTTTCTCTCTCTGCCTCCCATCTAAGAAATCTTTTAAGGTTTTTTCAGAGGTAAATGCAAACCTGAGGGTCAGCACAAGGCAGCTTTAGGTTTTTGACATTGAGTCCAAACCTAGCTCCACAACGGACATGAAGTATTTGCTGCCCTTTTCTAATATGCAGGACTAAAGAAAAAGGCCCTCCTTGCTGTGCCTAGACAAGTTTATAGAAACACTAGGGATTTTTAAAAAAAGGAAAAAAATAAGAGAGAGGATAATACTTATTAAGTTGTAAATACAAATCATGACCTGGAAACTCTGAACTTATCCTATTCCTTTTAGTTCTCAGGGGTTCACATTGGTTCACTGTGCATGTTGTGGCAAATGTCCAGAATTAGGCAGAAGTTATCCACGTTTTACCATTATGAATTATATGAGCTTTGGTATAGCAGAACACAGCATACAAATCTCAATAGCATGGTTTTATTGTATTTGGTGCCCAAATTTATCTCTTTGCCTTATCAGTTCTGTCTCAATCCACTGGGTGGGGGCTGATCAGAATTTACATTGGGTATTTCTTATTTGCTTGAAGGAAAAATGGTCATGGAAGATTCGTTTAAAATCTTTTCTATGAAAAGGGGTGGTGGGGCTTTCTGTCTTCCCTGTCTCCTATGGTTACTTTTATTCTTCCACTGCCATCTGCATCCCTGATGCTCCTTTTCCATGGCCTTAAACTAATCCCTTGATACCTGAGGAAACAACAACATGTTCTCCCTGCCCATTCCCTTAAAACACAGAGTAGAAAATTGCTTGAGGCTAGTATGAATATTAAACCAAAAATCTGAACAGCTCTCCTCACAGGGGAATACAGGTTTCTGCTCCCTTTTGTACACAAAGCAGATCTTACATTCCCTGTGCATATGAAGATCAGTGAGGCAAAGGAGTGGAGCAGAGAAATACTAAATAAAACCAAGACCCCCACAACAACCACAAACAGGACACACACCAGAGGCATAGCTTTTGTAGCAGGGAGCTGAACACTGCCCTGCCCCATCCCAGGAGGATGTGAGAGCCCCTCCATTTCTCAGGGCTTACCTGCAATTGCATAATTGGATGTCTCCTTGCAGAGAGGGGAAGGAGTGATGAATTTCCTCTACCGAAAGAGAGGTTTCTCTTGGATTCTTAATTTCTTTTCAGCCCCTCCCCTTGACATTTCCCCATTATTCTGCAAGAGAAATGAAACAGAAGTTTCTGGTACCAGCTGGCAAGGGCTCATTTTGCGGCAGTAACACTGCTGCCTTCCCAAGGCTCCTGACCGAGCTTGTCTGGCTCTCAGAGAAGACTCTCATTTGGTGTCTGAAGGTGGGTCTGAAGGTGCCCAAAGGGCTGCCTCAGAGTATGAGGCTTTCTATTTACTCCCAGCACAAAATGTGGTGCTGGCACAGGGCACATGAAGCTCTCCCAGACTCCCTGTGCCTTAAAACACCATGGGCCATACCCACATGCTCCACCCCCTGGGGCACGAAAACTTCACACAGATCCTGAGTGCTGGCCAGCATCATCTTCAGATGTGCTTCCCTGTCTTTGGGGAAAGGCATCAGCGTCTCTGCCATCATGGGCTGTGGGAGAGACACACACATCTCACCTCCCTGCCCCTCTGGATTCAGGCCAGTGGGAGAGGCTTGGGGAAGATAGGACCTGCAGGTTGTGTGTGGTCCATTGACGAGTGCTGTGCAGCTGCTGCGCTGCTCTTGGTCCCTCCCACTAACCAGAGGGATGGGAGAACAAGATGATAGGTACTCAGAGTTTAAATATCCCAGGAGTATTGTTCAAATCACCAGGTGACAGAAGGGACATATTGATGATTATTTCTTCAGTCTTGGCTAGTGCACAAGGAGCTCTAAAACCAGAAGAAAAGCAGAACAAGAGGCAGTGTAACTCTGTCACTGCATTTGTGCAGCAATGCCATTGCAGCAGGGCTCAAAATTCACACATATTCTCTCATCTTCTCACCAGGATAAGACAGAATTAATTACAGTGCAAGGAGGACAAGACACACAAGATAGCAGGGCCTCATCACCCTCCTGGGTTCTCTAGACCTTGCTCTACTCCATCAAATCAATTCTCATTGTTTCCAAGTACAAATAATGACTCTTCAAGGACGGGAAAACTTGAAGATTCAGAAACTTAGCTGTTACTGGCAGACATGAGAAAACAGCATTCACTTTGCATTACAAACTTTCTCCCTCTTTCTTTCCTTATTTTTTAAATTATCTTTGTTGTTCCTTTGAGAGGGGAGCCTCCCAGCTCCCTGGGTCCTATCACTTGCTTGCTCCTGTCAGAGTTATTAGCAATAAGTTCCTCCAAAATAACAGTCTCCTGATGAAAGCCCCAGTGGGATGGGGCTGCTACTCCAGAGCTCTCTTTTTTCTTTCAATTTTGCTCCTTTTGTCACAGTCTGAAAAGTGGCTCATAATTCTGTAGCCAGGGCTTTTTGTAGGTTTTTGAGGAATATTTCAGAAGAACCTTTTTGCAGCTCTGAGTTCTCTCAGGGCTTCAGCTGTCCCTGCAATCAGAAATAAGGCCACAACTACACAATGTCGATACCACCCTGGGCAAAAGCACAGCTGGTAACCTTTAGCTGCTGTTTGGAGCTACAGAAATAGCCTGTGGGTGAAAAGAAGAGTTTGTTCAGCATTTCACCCTTTTAAATCTTTTTTTAGGAGAAAAGCCAGATGCTGCTTCCATATTCAACACTCTATCTCCCCAAAGTGATCATATAATTCTTGTCCTCAAGTGAACAGTGTGTTTTCACTTCAGTAACCCTGCTTGGCAGGTTACCATGTGCATTTGTTATTTTCTGCATGATGAAGTGCTTTTCAGTCTGAACTTACTTCTCCTTTTCCTTTCTTTCTTTCTCTCTTTCTTCCTTTCTTTCTTTTATTTCTTCCTTTCTTCCTTCCTTCCCCTTTTCTCACTTTCTTTTATTTTTGAATGGTGTCTCTAATTCACCTCTGTGAAGTTGAAGACAGAAATCAGGGTCAGGTGGTCCTTTCTCATAATGATTGAAGACTCTCTGTACTCTAAAGGATGCCTTGGTTGGTCAATAGTCCTTTTTCAAAGCAGACAAAATTTGGAGTTTCATTAAGATGATGCAGAAAGAAATTACTTTTTCCCAGGCCTGTTTTAAATTTTTATTTTTTTAATTAAAGCCCATAGTTATGGTTGGAAGTAGAAGAAAGGGAAATGGAATAGAGCAAACCCAGCAAAAGGAAATGGTGATTGAGGCATCTATTCATGTCCCCTTTGTTCAAAAGAGACACTGTTAAAAGTTATTCTCCTTTATTTAGAAGTTTGAATAATCATTAGAAGAGTGCACAGAGTCTGGGGCTGCAGTCCTCAACCAGAGTGTGACAACCACCCAGCTGGAGATATTTCTCTTGTCTGCACATGCTTTCACCCCATCTGGCTGCAATTTAAGAGAAAAGTGGATCCTCATCCCTCCTTCCTACTCTCTTCTCTCTCTGACCCTAAAACTCTAGTGGCAAAGACATTTATTTTCTCAGAAGCAGAAGAAAGGGAATTAACACCTATCTTTCAAAAGGAAGATTTTATCTGCCTGTCTCCATTTGCCAGTGCCATTTGGGAATCAATACAAGACACCTCCCTGCTATATATATAAAATTCCCAAATTAGGTTGCTTCCAGAAGTCACATATTCATTTATACCAACCAACCAACCAACCAACCAGTCACACAACAAAAAAAGGTGAAATTCCAGACCAGGCAGTGACTCTCCCTCACTTTGGAAAGAGCTTGTATTCCTCACAGAGCTGACTGTGCCATTTCCCCAGGTCCCCTGGAGCAACACTGACTCTGCCAGCCCCACTGGCCCCAGGTTCACCCAGGAATCACAATGCTGAGGCCTCTGGGTAGATTTCACTTTTCCTAGGAGCTGGAAACCTGTGTTGAACATTCACCATCCATCTTCTGTTTTACTAGACCCTCAGTAAAACAGACTTGGAGGGCTGCCATATTTGGGTGACTTATTTAGGCTCCCTTTATACAGGAGGGGAAGGAAAAAATAGGCCCTTCTAGTAACCAGCCCTTCAAAAGACATGTAGGTGGTATCAGGGTGGCACAGAAATACCCACCTCTTTCCACTGAATAAAAAGGGAGCCTGTGAGTAACTTTTCCAGATGCAGATACCACCTTTTGAGATGGTATCTCTGCACTCCAAAAAAAAATTAAATGAAGGCTATTCTCAGACAGTGTATTTTGTGACCCGGCAGCCTGAGTGTCTACATGCCTGGAATAGCTCTGTATGGCTGCAGACACTTCCCCCTATAGCAACTGTAGTACAGCAGTGCTTTGCAGTTCCAAGTGATGTAAAAGGACTTACTGATGTCAAAATACTCTTTTAATGCAATTGAGAACCATTTCCAGTGTTTTACACTGTTAGGTTAACTATTGCAAAATAGAGTTACTCTTTACTTTTTTTTTTTAATAAATGCAAAAAGAAGGGAGTGAAAGAGAGAGACAGAGAGAAGGGCAAGATGAAGCTCAGACATTCTGAGTGTTTCCCAGAGGAGAAAGAAGTCCCTGATCTTCTGCCAGACCAGCAATGCAAGAAAGGCTGGAATTGAGATTTCTTACCTTGACCAATGCCTGTGAAAAAACAAAACCAGTGGAAAACCAGGTAATGCCTCCCTCCCCACACCATACAACCACAAATCCCATCCACTGAACCTCATCACTTCAACAGCAGAGATATTCTGAGGGGCATTAATCCATGCCATGGTGGCAGCCTGGGGTCCCAGTGCAGACAGCAGAGTGCTTGAGAATTCATGTACCCAAGGCAGCAGCTGGACTGGCTCAGGTTTGTGTCTCAGAGCCCTCTCAAGTGCTTGGCTGGGCTCCTGCCAGCAGCTTGAAGCAGCAAGCCTCGAGGTTGGCACCTGGCAGGGCTCACTTGGAGCACCTGAGAGAGCAGCCAGTGCACCCTTCTCCTCTCCCCATCTCTGACCCTGTCCCTCCTCCTCCCCTGTGCCCACCACTTGTGAGCGCCACTAAGCCACCTGAATTTTATGTGTTCCTTGCTCAGGATGAGGTTCAGCCAGATCAACAAGCCCTGGAACTTCTCCCACCTCTCCATGAGCTGGTCTAAGGGATGGGATAATAAGCTGGGGAAGAGGGAGAAGGTGCAACTGACCCCTCAGCTGAGGAGCATGGTCTTACAATGCACAACACAACAGTGCAACCACATCTTGGTTTAAAAGATGGCAGCAACAGTAATATAAAGTAGTATTTTCAAGTCTTTTCTTTCTCCCCTGGCTGACAGATTCCTCACATCTGGCTTGCACTCAGAGCTGTAGTGAATCCTTGCATTTTTTGTTTCTGCACAGAAGTGCAAACCCTGCCCCACGGGCAACTTGCAGGCACCCTGTC